>CM041296.1:71228808-71618808 GCA_023052935.1 Piezodorus guildinii | reverse complement strand
TATTTTTATTTTCTTAATATTTCTTATATCAATCATATTTTTAGGAAAAATGAAATTAATTTTAGCATGACACCCAACAATTTAACAAGGACCCTTTTCCATAACATCTAATAATTATTGTGTTAGTGTATATTGTTCTAGTTTATAAATATTCTGATTAGATAATATTAAATGTAATAATTACCTTCCTCACCATTGCTGTCTGAGAATTCCAGGTTATCCCTGAGCAGGTAGAAGTTGATCCATCCTTTTGACAGCGTCAAAAGCTCCTCTTGTCCTTCCATATGACCAGCACTCAGTGATGCTCGTCCCTTGTACTGCCTTACGAGCATCGGGCTTTCTCTGTTTTCTGATCTGAATCTTCCTATAACTAGGTTTGATTTCCTCTTTGGTTGTTCATTAGTTTGTGTGGCTTCAGCTGTTCTACTTGAACCCATTATATTTGGGTCAGTGTTTGTAGCTGCATTGACATTATTTGAACTTACTTGGATTATTTGATCAACAAGATGTGGCTCTGTCAATACACCCTTCTCTTGCTTTTTACTAGTCAAAGCTTTGGATTCCTCTCGACACATTTTATCTTCTGAAATAGATTCTGTTGAGCTGTTCTTTTCTTCAGGAATAGCTTCGAACATCCTAAATTTTGGAATTTGCCCTGTTAAATTGCTTCTTCTAGATGTGAACTTTGTAGCCTGTTTATGCTCATCTCTGGAATCTGAACTCTTTTTACCTTGTGGAATTCTTGATTTATTCATATCTCCTCGAGGTGAAATTCTTTGTAATGTGCACATATGACAGGTACATATTGGGACATTTAGTTCAAGTACCTGTGATTTTTTTTTGTAGGTTTTAGCAGAAAATATATTTTTACAATATGGTGTTTGTGGTGTACGGTTAGATACTGTATCTGAATTGTAATTACTAATATTTTTATTATTTTCAGTTACTGATTCTTGCTCTTCTGTATTAGTGCCCCTATTAATTTTTCCTTTCTTCAATTCTCTAGTTCTTTTGTTGTTTGCATCTTTGGTTTTCCCACTGCTTAGCACATCAACAGTCTTATATTCTCCTGTACCAGTGATTATCTGTTTAATAACTTGTGATGGGAATTGAGCCTCTTTCTTTTTATCGCCTTTGTCTTTTTTCAGCCGATTAACAATGTCATCAGACTGCAATATAGATAAGTTGGTTTGAGTTGAAATAGATGTTGATTCCACAGTATTACATGCCTTGTCTACCATCCTTAGACTGCTACTGTCTGCTATAGGGACATCCACTGAGCTTTCTGCTTCATCAAAGCTACTTATTTCCATTTCAACTTCGTTAGTGTCAAATTCTGAATTATCACTGTCTTCTTCATCATGGCTGTTTGAAGTTTGCACATGTACTGATACTAAATAAGGTTCTGTGTTGCAGGAAATATCGGATCGCTTTACAGTTTCTATTATATCTTCTTTATGCACATCAGTTTGTACACCGAGAGAGCAAGTTTTAGAAGTTTGATTTTCGTTATCATATTCGTTTTTTTGACTCCATTGATCAATAAATTTTTTTGACTGCCCATCCACCTGCTCTTCTAAAAATGTTATACTTTCTGATGTTCTCATCGACATCTGTCGAGCTCTTGTGTTCTCTTCTAATGCTGTTATCAAAACGTCTGCTATTGACCTGTCCAATTCAATTTTTTTATGAGATATTTCATTTTTTATTTTTGTACTTGTAGATTTTGTTGGATCAGCTTCGTTGCTTTCGATCCCGACGGAATTGGAATTAGTACTTTCTTTTTTTATTTCAGGAACTCGAAGATAATCTTCTTCCATTTTTGTCAATTTTATTCCCTGTCCCTCTTGACCAAATTCATGTGTAGCTCCCAATGGTGCTGAATTATCTTTTGTTTCTGTTTCGCTTGTTGAAGGAAATATGTTCATATCGGTTGGTTCGGTTTTGTAAAAGTTTTCACAGTTTTTCGTCATTATACTCTTCGTTGTGTTAGAGATTTCTTCTTTGATTGTTTCGCTAGTAGTTTTTTTCAAGTTCATTTCTGAAGCCAAATTTATCTGTTTTTCCTTGGTTATAATAGTTTTCAAGTTATCAGACATTTCTATTTTGATTATTTCCGAGATTTGGACAAGATTAGGATTAGAATTGCCACCTTTATTTGTTTCCGCTTGTTTGAGTCTTTGATTTTGTTCTCTGCCATTGTCGTCATTACTATTGCTATTATGGCTATGCTTATTGTTAAATTTATTTCTTTGGATGTTGTCGATTTTAGGTTCAAATCCCATATTGTTTCCATTTACTAATCTAATAGAAGCATTTTTATTTGATGGCCCAGGATTCAAATTATTTTTATTAATGTTGTTATTAGCACATTCTTGAAACATCGTCATCTTATCATGCTTAGTATAAGGTCCTGCTATATTAGTATCATGCTTAGTATAAGGTCCTGCTATATTAGTATCATGCTTAGTATAAGGTCCTGCTATATTAGTGTCATGCCTATTACTTTTTTCGTCTGAAGAATGTAAATTTACGCGACGAACTCTCCTCACAGTTTTCTTCCTCCTTCTGTGAAGTGCATATTGTTGATGCCTAACCAACTTGTCTTCATACTCTTTTTTTATTTCTTGTTCTCTCTTCCTTAAGCGATTTCTTAACCATTCTGGAATAGTGTATTCTCTTATAATTTCTTCTTCTCCTGTCAAGGACAAGAAATACGCGTAGGCATCTCTGGATTTAGGCAGTCTTTTACGTTCCTGTTCCATGGTAACTTCTCCACGCACCATCCTTTGATCGTGCTTAGATTGTTTTCTTAAACGCGATGTCCTGAATTCATCTGGATCTTCCAAACTATCTGTCAAACTCAGTTCACTATCGCTGGAGTAATCAACTGATGACGTATTAACTATCATTGAGTTTGTCCTAGGTATTGCCGAATATCGTGGAATAACTGGATTATCTATCGGAAATTTGTCGTAGTTACTTCCTGAACATGCCATGTCGGTTCTCAGTCTATCGTGAAATTCAATGGGTCTCATTTCTTCTGAAATTTCGGCCATAGTCACTTGTGAACATTGCTCTTTCATTTGCAAAGGTTTATCTTCACTTTGTGAGTCACTACTGTCTTTGAACACATTAATTTCAGGAACTTTGAAAAGTGCATGGTTACCGGTCTGGCAAGCCGTATTTATTTTATCTTCTTTTTTTATAGCTGATTCTCCCTTATGCTTGCAAGCTTCTACTACGGTGTCATCTGACATATCTGTTTCAATACTGACTGCAATATCGAGAACCGTATCTTCAGTCCGATCTTTTTGAAGTCCTGTTACTGAAGTAGTCCTATCGGTTCGATCCGGAAAAGAGACTTGAGTCCCTATCTCTTCGGTTCGGAAGAGGGCGGCGTAACTTTCTGGTGTTGTGGATGGAACACTGAGTGTAGAATCTTGAGTGGAAGTGGTCCGATCCGAGACAGTTTGGCAGTCAGAGGTAGCATAAGACCAGACGCAAGGGCTAGGTGTAGCTAAGAAAGGTAAAGAGGATGTCCTACCGATGCTTTCCCGGGGGCTTGTTTGGATTGACTTGTCTGCGCACCGCCTCCGGCGGCATTCCTCGCTGGAGCTACTCGTGTTGCTCTCTGCTCGCTGCCGGAGGCGGTATTTCCTCATGATAGTTTCCGGAACCGAGTATCTTCGCCGTGGTAGGTCCCTTACCCGCATTCTATCCACCCCTCTAAAATGAAAAAAAAAAAAAAATTAAAACCTCTTCTATTTTTTGAACTTATAAACTAAATAACTTTATAGACAAATAACACCATATTTTGCATTGATATGAAACAATTATGTAATTGTATTTTATAATAAAGTTCGGCAAATTACTGCATGCTGAGGCACTTGAAAGCACCTCTCTCTCCATGATACATAACATACGTAAATATAAAACCCTAATCAGGCCCGTTACAAATTTATTAGAGTAACGGACGCTGTCGAAAACGCTACGACCAGCGCTATTGACATTTGAAAGAAAGGTTTTATGAAACATTATGGGACCTAAGTGTATGGAGATCGAGAACGTACGAAATGTATGCATGGATCCTGATATCGTCCTTTTAATAAAGATTGGATGTCTAAGATTTAAAGGGCTAAGGATGAGGAATTGGAAGGCAACAGCTCGATACCAAGAAAATTGGCGGTAGAAAGGATTCCTGACCATTTATGTGTTAAATAGCGATCGAAGAAGAAGAAATGACTGACAGGCGACTGAATCATCTATTTCTGGAACTAAGAAATATTATTTCTACTGTGTTTTTAAAACGGATCTTTATAGGAAGATTTATATTTGCATTAAGTACAAAATATCTCTTGTAGTATGACAACAATCAGAGGAAAAATGACAAGAACAGCAAAACTTCCACGTTCGGTTTCTGCCGACACAAAGAATAAAATGAAATAGGTTTCAGGTGTATGTTAAATGAGTAATTTTTGTGTGACGTTAGAGCGAACTTTGGACGCGTCTGGTACTAATAGAGAAGCGAAAGAAATAGAAATTCGGATAATAAAGAGAATAAAACTTTTTCAAAAACATTTGTCCATTTCCCTCCAACTGTAAATCTTATTAGCAACTAATTATAAAATTTTCTTAAGTCACTATTTATTAAATTCAACTTAACTAAGAATTTATTTTCAAAATAGTGTATTGTTGTTAAGATTGCTGTGAAGAGGATAGGAAAGGAAGAGGGTTTGGTGAGATTATATCTTGTGGATCTTCCGGATACAGGAAACGCCAGGACGGTGTTAGTTCTTTATGGGTTGGCTCTATTCCGGTGGCTGGTCGGTTACCGAAATAGCGGGGCATGAGGTGGGGTCTTACTTCCTTTCAAATAGTCCCCATCAATAAACAGTTTTTTTATAATGTCTACTCAAGATCTAAATCAAAATCCCTAACCAACAAATGACATTCCTTCGATGTCAAATACTATTAAGATACTCGTATTTCATACTACTATTCTAAAATTATGTAGTACCAATTAATGTTTCAAACAAATTAATATAAAATCCTGTCTACACGATGATAAAGTCAAGAGAGAATAATGGTTGAAGTATAATTTTAAAAAAGTTAAACGTTTTTCGAAAAAAAAAAAAACTTCTTCATTTATATAAGTGACTTGATAATTAATAACTTAATTATCACTCGTACATCCTTTAAAGTAATTCAAGCCTTTTCTTCACCAATGCTTTTAACATTATGTCAGTATGAATGAGAATATGATTAATCATGAACTGAAAACTCGACTGTTGACGTCACAGAAAGTGATCATCTGCTAGTTAGATGTATATATAGATATATATATATATATATTATAGTACATGTAGTATATAGATAGATAGCTTATTGCTAATATTTACTGGGAAAGATGAATAGTCCAAGAGCTGGGGCCGAAAAACGCGTATTATTAGAAGAACGTTTTCAATGTGGTTTTCACATTTTAGCCAACTTGTACAACAACATTTTTTTTGTCTGCCACTTCAAACTGGTCGGAATCAAATGGCGGCCATCCATAACGATCAAAATCCAGGAATTGACCTCATTTTAAGATTATATAGGTAGATATTACAGAAACCAAGCATTATACAAAACTACTCATTATAATATAAATTAAGGGACATCAAATTAGCTTTAAGTTCAGACCTGATAGACGTCTGTAGGTCTTATAGGTACCAAGATATCTTTGCCCATATAATACTTTGTGTCCTTAACAGAGAAATGATCGACTTTTAACAGTGTTCAGTCCGATATCATAGAAACCGCCCAATTTATCAAAATACTCATAATAATAAAAATTAACGAGCATCTAATAAGTTCTAATATGAGAAGTGATAGACGTCTGTAGGTCTTATAGGTATCGAGATATATCTGTCCTTATAATACAAGACTTTTTTTTGTTATAATTTTTATTTGTATCACCTCTGACCACTCCTGCCAACAGCCACGGACCCAACTGCAAATGAACTGCATATCACGATATTCAAGGCATGAGTACATGATGAAACAAGAAAAACTGACACCTAAAGATATCGACGACTAACCACAAATCTAACAGTTTGTCGATGGGAATATTGAAGCTGCGAGAAGCGAGAATGAAATATGATTTCTCCACCATTGTGTGGTATTAATTCGCAAAATATTACTGTTCGTGAACGTCTAAGCTTGGAAAATTCAGGTAAATAAGCCATGATATTCAATATACATATTAAAGTACATTATCAAGCCTTATTTTTCCAGCCAAAAATTTCCAATTTCTCGTCCCTTCAAATTTTGTTATCTGATTTCATAAAAGATCATATTTTGAGGAGAATGAAAATGTTTCCATTGAAAAATTCAAGAATTAAAAAAAATCATCTGCATTATAAACTAGGCGTAATAATCTCGTCATTTATCGCCCTAAAACACCACCCCTACCTATCTATAAACACCACCCCTACCTATCTATAAACACCACCCCTACCTATCTATAAACACCACCCCTACACCTATCTATAAACACCACCCCTACCTATCTATAAACACCACCCCTACCTGTCTATAAACACCACCCCTACCTACCTATAAACACCACTCCTACCTATCTATAAACACTAACTCCGTTCAGAATTGAGGAGCAAATTCTTGACTAAACCCTAAACGAAATCTCGGCGTTATATATATATAAAATAAAAGCTTTATGAAAAGCGATTTTTTTTTTGGAATAGCTATCCAGAAGAGGGACGAGAAAAAATAGCAAGTAAAGTGAAATAAAGCAAAATGATAAGCAGTGAATGTATATTCACTTTGCTCTTCCAAAATATTGAACTGCACCAGAGATTGTTGTTGAGTGAGTTATGGAAACTTCAGAGTTCCTTTTTTATTATTTGGCCTGTTTGTTGCAGTTTGATCTGTGAACTTGAGCTTAGCTTTCCCTACTCCCTCCTCCGACCTTGTTTTATTTGCTAGGGTATTGTAAGGGTGGTCCACCTCCTGCTTTCAAAGAGACCAGCGGTGTCATGTTGCACAATTGGCGATTGTCCTCTTCACAAGGTGTCAGCCATTGTGGGGAAAACAAAGCTAACGGATAACATCAACACTTTCTTAATTTTTTGTAAATGCCCATAAATTTGACAGACCCATACGTGCTAAAATTTAAAGGTTAAAGTAATAAACAAAAGTTCAAGAATGGACGCTTCCCATAGTATAGTTCAGCAAAGATATATGTCGAAATAATTATACTGGTAGAATGTGTGTTACAGTAGGCAAAACCGTAAACCGGATTTTCGCTAGGGAGCTAATTCTGCCAAAAATGTAAATTATTTTTTCAAAACTATCTATCCGCATATTAATTTGAGAGTTAAGTTCGTGTTTGACAGTAAAAACCACCTCTAACTATACCTTTTATGCTAATACCTTATTTTGGCTTTTATATTTTATTTTTATTTGTCCCACCGACTTTTAGCGACCCTTTTGAGAAGTTTTATTCTGAAGATGAGGAAAAATCATGAAATGCTATACTTTGAAATAAAATATCACAGAAATTGAAATTGATAATTATAGAATTTAAATTTTCATGTTAAAATTATAGCATTGTAATTTTCATTAAAAATAATATCACTATACTGACATTGTTTTTGTTCATTCCTTTGGATGGCGCGACGAGCTGTATAGGAACTTGACCGCGTGATGTAGATTTTCACACTACGATGCACGATGTTAAGTTATTTAGCAGGTTCCTCACTCCCTACCCTTATTTTAGAGAGTGGCCACCAGTTGGCTGACGGATCTCTCATATCCGGAGGGAGGTTGAGAATGAATCCCCTTTTAATTATTTGCTTCAAAAGGTACGAATTTCATATAAAGAGAAATAGATTTTAAATAATGGGGATAGTCGATACATTTAAAGAAGAACAAAATAATGAATGTATTTTTATCTGTATAATATCTGATTATGTAAACATGGTGCAGATAAGTTTTTCTATGAAATTTGAAAGCTTTTATTTACTTCTTTTCTTAATCACTATCAACGTCTGTTGCTGTATCTGTATCGGAGTTGTATTAGAAATGTTATATTTTTTTTTATTCATTTAACAGTGGTTTATGCTGCTGTGCCTAATCGGACGATGCTACAGTAAGAGTCCTAAATTTAGCATATCCTTGTTTAATTAGGATAAGGATCTTTAAGGATTAGCTGACATTGCACAGGCTCGGAACTACATTTTTACGTCTCCTTCGAAGGACGACACAACTAAGGATTTTTTACTCCCATTAAAATATCCAAGGGCCACCCGCCAAGTTTGTGCCTGCGACCTTTGTGTTAGAAGCATGTTATGATACACCACAGGCTACCCCATTTGAGATTTGACATTTATAAAATTTGATGAAATTGTGGTATATTACGCTATATATTAAAATTTGCATTTATCTCGTCTCTGATCTGAGTTTTCTACGAAAATCATCGTTTAAGATCATCTGTATCTATCTAAATGGTCATTGTATATTTTTTTTAATTTTTGTAGTTAGGCTCAAAATATTCAACAAAGGAATTATTGCTTTTTTGACTATAATAAACAACTTCAAGTACTTCGGTAAGATTTTTAGTCAATTTAGTTCCATTTTTACAATTGAAGAAGGAAATATGAAGAGCTCGTGAGAAGTGAATCTCATCAAATCCTGATCTCTGGAAATTTATTTTCTCAAGGGAAAGGTTAAGATGTAAATCTGTTGACATCCTACTACCTCCGTCCTGACTAAACAGGCTGTATATAATATATCGACAGAATATCAGTCTAACCAGAAGGCCTATTTATTTCAGTATAAATAATAAAATTATGCAGATATGATGATCATGATTCTTTTGAAAAAACGGATATTATCCATCATGTGGCGGTGTATTCAGTTCCTATAACAAATCAAGTCATGCAATATACACAGAAATATTTCTATTACTTTCTAATTAATATATAACTTTTTAATTCTTTCAGCGCCAGATTTATGCTGAATTAATAAAATTAAGGGATTCAAATTTATTCAATTAATTAAATTTCAATTAATATAATTTTAAAAACATATTTAGTGCACATTTTAGCTCTATGTCAAAATATATGTTTGCTTCTTTTATTTATTTTACCATTATGTATCAACACTTGAAATTGTTAATACTTTTTAATCCTCCATTCTGCTACGCAGGTTGTCTCAAGTAGAAACGTAACATCTGCCTTTGTCTTTACCTCTAGAATCAGTTGATCCATAATTGTTTCCGTTTTATATTGCCCACAAACGTTTTTTTCTAAATAAGGTTGAAGACCAGTTTCCATTACGTTTTTCTGTTAAGTACGATTCATTCTAAGAGCTGAAGCATGATCCTTCATGCACTGCCAAGGAGGTCGAAGCCTCAGTCCAGCTTTTTAACCAGGGAGGCCGACGCCAAAATGAGATTGTTTCGCGATTATTCTGGACACGCAGCGATCGCCCACTAGTCATTCTCGGGACGTTTGACCCAGTAAACAGTTAAGTCAGGACAAAGCTTTCATGAAAGTCGGCTCATGAAGAATTTACCTGCGAAACATTCGCTAGGTTCCAAAATAATATATGCTTATTTTTTCATTCTTGGATTGATCTCAGCTTAGACCAGCTCACATCCAAACTACTAGTGCCTTTTCTGTGAGTGGCATGGGCTAGTAGATAGAGGACTAGTCAACTGTTCTCTGCTTCCCGAGATTATCACCCCCCAGTTGTGGCAGTATTATTTATTCCGTCAATGCAGCCGTGGAGCGACTCTCCCGGGGCACATCCAGCCTCTATAATATGGGTATCGAAAATTTGGAGGGAAATCTGGTGGCCGAGCTTATTCGGCCTGATTATTTTATTGCACACATGAGTACTAAAAATAAACTGCTAAACTACCTCTTCTGGACCTTTTAAAATGTCTACAGAAAGAAGCAACCAAAGAATGTCAGGGAGTCACAATCTAAAGGGAAGAATTACTACCAAGCCTAGTAAACTGTGAGCCTGATACCATGGTTTCCCAAGAACTAGTAAAAATTAATCGCGAAAAATTGCACAATTAGTAAGGCAGCGGACTAGCCATAGTTGCACAAAAAAATGTCCCTGATGATCCGCACCACGTCCTAATCAGGTGCAGAAAACACGGGAAAGAAGAAGAAGAGGTAATTCCATCAGAAGAAGAAGGCATCTTTAAAAAAAAGTTAGATAGAAGAAAGCTTGAGATTATTATACGATTCTTTATTAACACTTGCAATTTTTTTTTCTAGTACTTAATCTGCAGAATTTGATCTAACCTTGTAGAATGATAGAAATATACCAAAAATGTATTGAACAGAAAGGATTTGGTATCTAATCTTAAAGGTCAATTGTATAGATCAAATAAATAAATGAAGTACTGAGCCCACGACCTTTCATGGTTGGTACATCCAGCTAAACGACGAACTGTAATTATTTTGTTTTAGTATGTTTTTGTCGTAATCACCTATTTTTTGAACGATTGTGTTGTCACTAGTAGAAGTATGGGTAAAAAATTGTTGTGCCATCGAGTACGTATAGTTTTTAATCGACGGGAGTAATAAATCCGTTAACATGGTTGTGATTCGCATGTAACGAGCATAATTATTAACGATTCTCATGCATGTGTTCTGCACCACCTCCATTTTTCGATAATTGGAATGGCAAGTGTAACTCTAGACAGGAGCAGCATAGGTCAATATGGGACGGATGACAGTTTTGTAGAGAATTAGTTTGTTTTTTTGGTGATAGTTTTGAGTACCTATTGAAGTATGGGGTCATTTTGTTGATAATATTTTTGTCTCTATTACAATTATTATGTATCTTATTTGTGAAATTTAATGATTTGTCCATTTCTAATCCTGAGTAATCTATAGACGGGGCCAAGGAGATTGTGTTTTCGTTCATAATAACGTTTTTTGTAACGGACGGCCTTATTTTTGTGAAAATTATCGCTTGAGTTTTCTGGACATTAATTTTAATCTTCCATTTAATAAGATTAACACAAGACCCTTTATGGTTGTAGAGGTACAGGTTTCTTGTTTTGTTTTTCCCCTTATAATTCTTGTTTTTATATGACTTCGAAGAAAAATATTTAGATCAGAATGATGGTAAGTTGTTAATAATAGTCATTAAAAATCCAATGAGCTATGATATAATATTATTAGAGGCGGTCGGTTACCACGAGTAAAGCACTAGGAAAATTTGATATACATTGCAATAATTACCATTTAATATTTATTGATTCTGGGAACGTAATGTAGTATTAAATGCCCCATCGACCGGGGGTCAGTTAGGCTGCTATTATAATGAATAATAGAGGACGTATGCTCGATGGTATGAGCACAATGCCATGCCTCAGCGTTTTACTGTAGCTACGCTCAGGCCCATCGCAGCTGGTCTGGTTCAACGCTTCTCCATACTATCTTTAATTAAATAAAACAGGCGATATAAATATACTAGAATTTATTTACAATTGTTTTGGAGTAATAGCTATTTGCCATCTGCAAATAAAAACTATTCGCAATAAGCAATAACGTTAATTTCCGAATAATTGGTTAATCCAAGGCATCTTTAGACTACCACCTCAAAAGACGTCGTGATGGGTTGCATAGATTGGTGATGTATTTAAGTGTTTTGGGCGAAGAGTTCATGTTGTAAGTCAGTCTGTCCTGAACATTTATATAATATTCTGTGGCAGTATCCGAAAATGTGAGTACGTCCTGGTCCTTTTGAAGTAATTCGTTAAGCACATAAAATGGTGCATCCACGATTTTTCGTAATATTTTTAATTTGAAAGACTGAATTATTTCTATGTTGGAAGTTTTGCCAGAGCCCTATAGCTCTATCCCGTATGTCCATAAGGGTTTGATTAGTATTTAGTAAATAGTAATTTTGGGGCTCAAGGATAATTTTGATCATTATAGGTGGAATAGTCAGGAATCAGTCATTTTTGAAAAGTTTTTAATTTTGCCAACGTTTCGGCTCAAGCTTGTGAGCCATCATCAGGGCTACAAACATCAGAACAAAAGAGATACATATTAATATGATAATGAAAATTTTCTTCTGAATGTAGTGACAATGATAACATTTGAAATAAAACAGAAAATATACCAACATACTTAAATATTATAGATACAAATAATGATAATATGATACATAATCTGATGATGATAAGCATAACAAATTTTACAGAACTTTAGACTTTAATATAAAAGTAAAAAAAACATATATATATATAAACGTACCATTACTGAGCCATGTCCAAGCATAAACTGAGGAAAACCATAAACATAGGTAGTATGGGGAGGGGTTCGTGTAAAAACCCTGAAGGTTTTCCCCTCTAAGTGTAAATACTACAGCTTATCTTTGTTTTTAAAAAGTTTTACAAAATTATATAATGGAAAAAACAAAATAATATATCCGTATGTACAATAAGGTTGAACATTTTTAACAGAAAATTATAAACACTAGAATCTGAGGTATTTAAAAGATCATGAGGTATATAATAAAAAACAAAATAAAATAAATAAATAACAAAAACAAGAACCAGAGGTGTTGTAAACAAAAAGATAAATATACAGTAAATAAATAAAATATACATTACACAAGCAATTTGTACAATAAAGTGATAGAGTTATAATTTAAGGAGACGGAAGATGTTAGCATACGAGGGAGAAATTATCTCTTTGTCAGTTTTATGATTTACGGGAACTCGATCTTTTTCCATATGGATATATATAGCTTCGGAGAGGAGTCGCTTTTTGTAGTTAGGTACGGTGGCTAGGATTTCAGGATTATCAAAATCAAAATAATGGTCAAGGGATATAGCGTGTTCGGATAATTTTGAGGAAAATGGGTTACGGGTAGATATTGTGTATTTGTGCTGATAAATTCTTTTTTTGAGATAGTTTTTGGTCTCGCCTATGTAACATGAATTACAATTTGGGGAAGAGCAGGGAATACGATAAACTAAATTTGATTTTTGTAGGAAAGGGATGGGATCTTTTAGTTTTGAATATAGATTCTTTAATTTGTTACTATGTTTTAAAACTAAGCGGAGATGGGGAAAGCTTGAGGATAAGACTTTTTTAATTTTTTGAGATAGAGATGGGATGTATGGAATGGATCTGTACTGGGGAACTATGGCGGTTTGTGGAGAGTGTGCGGGGATGGTGTGAGGGTTTGAAGAAGTTTTAATGAGGTTCTTGATTAATTGGTCAGGAAAATTATTAGATTTTAGGATTTTTGTTAGTCGGGTTAAATTATCTTGGTGAAATTTTGTATCGGAAAGTGTTAAGGAACGGTGTATGAGGTTTTTGGCTACACTGATTTTCTGGTGATGTGGGTGTAAGGAAAAATAATTAAGGAGACGGCCAGAATAAGTAGGTTTGGTGTACCAGTTAGTGGATAGTGAATTATCGGAATTTCTTATGATAAGGAGGTCGAGGAACGGAAGTGAGTTATTGTTTTCTATTTCAATGGTAAATTGGAGTCGAGGATGGTATGAGTTGAAAGAAGTCAAGATATTAGGGATGGCTTTGGGGTTGAGGATCAGGAAAAGGTCATCAACATATTTTTTAATGAAAAAAATATATCTGCGGAAAAGTTAGGTATAACGGTGTCAAGAAGGTGATTGAGGACGATGTTGGAGAGATCAGGAGCAAGACAGTTTCCCATGGCTAAACCCGAAATTTGTTTATAAAATTTCTCTTGGAAACATAGGTAGCCAGAGTTACAGCACAGAGAGAGGGATTCAAGGTATGAGGATTGGTTGAGGGAGGTATGTGGTTCTAAGGTCAGCCAATTTTCATCGATTATTTTAAGAGCACGGTCAGTAGGGATGTTGGTAAAAAGGTTTACAGCATCTAGGGAGGCTAAAATAAAATTTTGAGGAATAGTTAGGGATTTCAGTTCTTCAAGGAGTTGCTGTGAATTTTGGATGTCATATGGGTTATTTTGGCTGAGTTTTTGTAAGGGAGAAAGAAGGAATGAACTGAGTTTTGAGGATGGTGAGTTGATATTTGAAATTATGGGACGTAATGGGTTTCCTGGTTTATGGATTTTAGGTAAGCCGTAACATCGGGGAGCAACTGAATTATAGGAGATGAGGTTTTTGTAGGTAGAGAGAGTGATCTGTTTGGATTCGTGGAGATATTTTAAATGCTGGTTAAATTTAGTGGTGAGAGAGGATGTAGGATCGCGTTTGGTAGGAAGGTATGTGGTTTTGTCAGAAAGAAGGAAATTTAGTTTTTGATCGTATTCTGCCCGGTCCATGATAACGGTTTTGTTTCCTTTATCTGCACGGGTGACTATTATATGGTTATTGGTTTTGAGAAAGGATCGGGTAGAGGATAGGTCCTTAGTAAATTGAGGTGAAAATGGAGAAGGGTTAGACGGAGGGTTTTGTAAGTAATTAGTAATAATATTAGAGGTTCGGGTACGGGAAATCATTCGTTTTTCATCGTCAGGAATCAAAAGAGTGTCCTGATGGATGAATTCAAGGTCGGTTATAAGAGATGGTATTAGTTTTTTTGAATTGGTAAAAGGGATATTGAAATTTGGACCTAAGCTGAGAATATTATTGACATGTTGAGGGAGTTTAACGGAGGAGATGTTGTGAACCCAATCAGGATCCCCGGAAGGATATATCTTATTCGCGTTAAAGTTTTCTTTAAGTTGTTTAAATTTATTTGCTAATATACTTTTTTTCTTTGATTTATGAGATATATAGATATTATTAATGCAAGAGTTTAGTGAGGAAATATCGTCAGTAGAGAGAATGGAATAAAGGGAGTTAAATAAATAATTAATTTTCTTTTTTACTGCTTGAATGAGGAAAATCGTTTCTTTGATATGTAGGTTAAGGAGTGATTTTTTAAGACGGAATTGGATGCTTTCAAGTTTTGAGAGAAATTTTTTGTTAACATTAAAGTTGTTAAAATTGTTGGAAATGAAGGGGGGGAATAAAGAATGAGAGCGGCATTTTAGAAGGAATATGAGCGACTCCTCTTTGTTGGCTAATTGTTTATAAAGATGGGAAATACGGTTAAGAAGAGGTTTTTTATCAGGATATTTTGATTTTAGAATTACAAAAGAGTTTACCTCAGTTCTAATGTTATTTTCTGATGTCGCTGTGATTGTTGCTGGAGATGAAGTAACAGTAAGTGATGAATCGGCGTCCGGATGTTGTGAAGGTGACACTGGTGATGAACATGTAGTGGTAGGTTTATAAGATGAAGAGTACATATCTCAGATGTGATGGTTTCTGAAGTTTGCGATGATGAAGTTGAGGTCCCAAGTAGAGTGAATTATATTGAGGGTGTATAGTCGACTGTAGAAACTATTATAGGTGGAATAGTCAGGAATCAGTCATTTTTGAAAAGTTTTTAATTTTGCCAACGTTTCGGCTCAAGCTTGTGAGCCATCATCAGGGCTACAAACATCAGAACAAAAGAGATACATATTAATATGATAATGAAAATTTTCTTCTGAATGTAGTGACAATGATAACATTTGAAATAAAACAGAAAATATACCAACATACTTAAATATTATAGATACAAATAATGATAATATGATACATAATCTGATGATGATAAGCATAACAAATTTTACAGAACTTTAGACTTTAATATAAAAGTAAAAAAAACATATATATATATAAACGTACCATTACTGAGCCATGTCCAAGCATAAACTGAGGAAAACCATAAACATAGGTAGTATGGGGAGGGGTTCGTGTAAAAACCCTGAAGGTTTTCCCCTCTAAGTGTAAATACTACAGCTTATCTTTGTTTTTAAAAAGTTTTACAAAATTATATAATGGAAAAAACAAAATAATATATCCGTATGTACAATAAGGTTGAACATTTTTAACAGAAAATTATAAACACTAGAATCTGAGGTATTTAAAAGATCATGAGGTATATAATAAAAAACAAATAAAATAAATAAATAACAAAAACAAGAACCAGAGGTGTTGTAAACAAAAAGATAAATATACAGTAAATAAATAAAATATACATTACACAAGCAATTTGTACAATAAAGTGATAGAGTTATAATTTAAGGAGACGGAAGATGTTAGCATACGAGGGAGAAATTATCTCTTTGTCAGTTTTATGATTTACGGGAACTCGATCTTTTTCCATATGGATATATATAGCTTCGGAGAGGAGTCGCTTTTTGTAGTTAGGTACGGTGGCTAGGATTTCAGGATTATCAAAATCAAAATAATGGTCAAGGGATATAGCGTGTTCGGATAATTTTGAGGAAAATGGGTTACGGGTAGATATTGTGTATTTGTGCTGATAAATTCTTTTTTTGAGATAGTTTTTGGTCTCGCCTATGTAACATGAATTACAATTTGGGGAAGAGCAGGGAATACGATAAACTAAATTTGATTTTTGTAGGAAAGGGATGGGATCTTTTAGTTTTGAATATAGATTCTTTAATTTGTTACTATGTTTTAAAACTAAGCGGAGATGGGGAAAGCTTGAGGATAAGACTTTTTTAATTTTTTGAGATAGAGATGGGATGTATGGAATGGATCTGTACTGGGGAACTATGGCGGTTTGTGGAGAGTGTGCGGGGATGGTGTGAGGGTTTGAAGAAGTTTTAATGAGGTTCTTGATTAATTGGTCAGGAAAATTATTAGATTTTAGGATTTTTGTTAGTCGGGTTAAATTATCTTGGTGAAATTTTGTATCGGAAAGTGTTAAGGAACGGTGTATGAGGTTTTTGGCTACACTGATTTTCTGGTGATGTGGGTGTAAGGAAAAATAATTAAGGAGACGGCCAGAATAAGTAGGTTTGGTGTACCAGTTAGTGGATAGTGAATTATCGGAATTTCTTATGATAAGGAGGTCGAGGAACGGAAGTGAGTTATTGTTTTCTATTTCAATGGTAAATTGGAGTCGAGGATGGTATGAGTTGAAAGAAGTCAAGATATTAGGGATGGCTTTGGGGTTGAGGATCAGGAAAAGGTCATCAACATATCATTTGATCGTTTGTCAAGTAACCTGGATAATAGTCCAAATCGTCTGTTCAGCTTTTTTCTCTTAAGTCTAATGTGGGTCCTTCATGACAGTCTTTTGTCTAAGTACCGTGCCAAAAAATATTTCTTCTGAAGTTGGAATATACAAGAAAAAACACTAATGTTTCTTTAATATTCATACATCCTATGATAATAATTGTTAACTTAATTACCTCCAAATAAATCTCTAACAGCACGTTTATACTGCACGCGTTTTGAGGGTGAAATGGTAAGCGGGTTCCTATAATTCAGTGTCCTTCTAGTTGCCCGCTTAACGGTGCATGTGCCAAAACGCCCCTAAAAAGGTGGTGTATGAGTGATCTCTTGCCTTAATAAGCAGTTCGTCAATTAAATCAGGGAACGTCTGCTGTTGGGCGATGTTCCTTCCCCATGTCACCATTTCCTATTTATATGGTACATTTGCTGATTGGTGTTTCATTAATGATAGTTGCAAAATAATGCTTACAGAAGGAGAGAGGAAAAAAATCTACCTCTAAAGATACTCTAGGATCAAGTTTTTTTTTTTTTTATTGTAATAATAGAAGCTTTTGAAAAAATCGCAATTGAAATAAGTTAAAATCTAAGCTTAATGAGGAAAGTTAAAGAAAATCGAAGGATTAATGGACCAAAATTAGAATTAGAGATGAGTTAGAGGCTAGGAAAGAATATTGACCTATTCATAGAAATCCTTTTAAAAAATGTAATCCAGTTTACAAATGCGAGGAAGAAATCATCTGGAAAGACAAATAAGATAAAGCGCCGCGTATTTCCAAATATGCACAAAAAACGTATGACTTTTGAAAAAAAAAAACTGTCTTTAATAATGAATCTTATATAAGTTATTTTTTTTATTTCAATGTGATGGAAAAAGTAAAATTAAGGTAAATAGAAATTAAAGTCTTTCCTAGTATAACCTCTAAGAAACGGTAAAATGTAGGAGTTTCTCTGCAGGAGGTGTTAATTGAAAGTAAATTTATCAATGATATCATAAATAGAGAACTGTATGTAAAGAATCAAGAGAAAAATTAATATAATGTATATATAACATAATTTCCAGACTTGAATCCCTTATAATAATATAATATTACGGTTGATTTGAGCTGATTACGGTTGAAGTTGTTATCGAGTTATTATTAAATTTAAAAAAATACTTTAAGATATTGTTGTGATTTCATTGAAGAATAAAAGCATTATTCCATATTAAACTAGACAAGAGATAAAACAGAAATATTATAATTCATTTCTACTAGATGTCTGCCATGTAGTTAATTTTTTTTTTTAACACACAAATACATATAGTAATCTATAGGTTTAATATGCTTCAAAAGTAATTTAGAGCTTAATGACTATTTTAGTAATGATAGAAATTAATTATAGATAGCATTAAGAAATATTTATCATTAGGTTGAAATAACTTCACTACTTTTAAAAATATTACACTTCATATTTATTTTAAAAATTATATGGGGTTAAAAAAAAAAAAAAAAAAAAGATAAAAAATGTTTTCTTTAACGGCTAGTTGAAAGGAGCTAAAAAGATATTCAGCTATTAACCACCATTAGTCTTATCATTATATGCATTCTCCTTAATTATAATAAATCTAAGATATATTTTTAATACCATACTTTTAATACCATATATATTTTTAATTATATTTTTAATTACCAGATATATTTTTAATACCATATTTTTTCAAAATGGATTTTGTTTCTAGTCCTACGATTTAGTTGTTGCCTTATAAGGATGTGTAAATTTTCCTTGTATGTTTTATTCAGAATTACTAAAAATATTTATTCATTAAACTACTGAATACTAATAATTAAACTACAATGTTTGGATGTTAAGAAAATTATATAGAATAGATATAATTGGATTAAGATATTTTTAGAGAAAGTGTGAACTACTTCCTGTTATTACCTACCCAATCAAAGTTTATCCGGTAAAAAGAGAGAGTTTTCAGTCCCAAAGATTAAGATTATATCAAATATTTATCCTTAACGTATTATTATTCATTTATGGACCCTCGTGATAAATATATCTACGCGTATTATCTTTATTCAAAATCAGATGTTCATAGATAATTAAAAATCTATAAATCTACAACTGAAAAGCACACACGGGGTATGTTAAACATTACCTGCAATACCTAACGCTTGTGAGGGCTTAGTATTTTTAAATGAGGGAAACGGTCGGAAGCATTGTGCTTCATCAGGTATAAAATATTACATTATACATATATATGATTTTTTTAAATTCGTTATTCGGGTTCTAAGTGTCTTGAAACGTATGCTCTCAAATTTTGAGGGCGAGGGTAAATTTTTTTATTTATGTGGTCCATTACAGAGGTTCATTATTGAAAATAATAAACCAAAACTAATTCCTACTTTCAAGTATAATATGTATTATTGAATGATTACTATTAGGTTTAGAAAAAAGAGCTGAGTGAGAGACCTCCTTTGCTGAACTACAGGAGCAAATCAAGACCAGAAAAGGGTTCTGTTGGGCACTATCCTTCCCCATGCCAAACACGCCATGCTCCTCAAATTATCTCCAGCACATCCGATAATTTTCATTTTTATTTGCGATAGGTGCGAATGAAAAAAAATAAAATAAAAAATAAAAATGAAAAAGTTTATATTTTTATCTATGATTATTATGAAATTTCTATTTTATGTTTAATTTATGTATTTCTTTGATTGAGCTTGTCAACCACCAGGGTTATTTGGGCCCTTTCATTATCATTATGGTAAAATTATCTCAGGTAAATGAAGAGTATACTACCTACCAAAACAGTTGTATATTCTTAAATCAACACCACGGCTGTATACTTCTTTTTTGTTGAATGTATGCTATTTGCAGATTCCTCTGTGAGGATTTCGTCTTTCTTAGACCATCCCTGTACAGTTGAAGCATGGACCCCTTCCAAAACAATATTGGATAGTTCGTTACGATCCCTAATAGCATCTCAATTTTTTACGTCCGTGCTAGATCCGCTAGTGATCGGGCGAAGAGCTAGCGGTGTAGAGATCCGAGGTAAGATGATAGCTGAGAGCAATAGCGACCCCAGGTCACCGACCTAGAAACTAGTACTCTTACAGGGCAAACAATAGTCGGTCACTGTTCCAACTTGCTTTTTCCTTTAGCCTTTTATTCTTTTTCGCAGCTTTTTCTCTGCTTTTCCTTAATATTGTATCTTCTGTTCTCATTCTACGATACGAGTCTTTATGTGAATCGTGCAGTAGCTGTCTTATCGAATAGCACACTATACTTATTAATACACAAGCCTCTTCTCTTATGATCAAATATATTCTAAAATAATACATTTTTGTGAGGATGATGACTTCAGGAAAACGTGCCGTATCGTCTAAAACAGTGGTACCCAACTAGTCCCGCAGACGATATCCAGGGAATCTGCGAGATGTCATTGGGAAATAATTTTAAATAACCTTAACGTAAAGTATTTTTGAAGCATTGGCTTTGCTTTACAAAGACTAATTCAATATTGACAATAAGTGACATAATTTCTGTTGATCACTGACAAGTGACTTCTATTACTTAATCACACACACACACACAAACACAAAAAAAAAAAAAAAAAAAAAAAAAAAAAAAAAAAAAAAAAAAAAAAAAAAAAAAAAAAAACATTGGTCATTTTATAAAAGTTTGAAGGGAGCGGTATAGTGGGTAGAGCACTAGTCTACTGTGTTCCGGGTCCTAGGTTCGAATCCCGGCTGTGGCGGAATATTATTTATTCTGTTATTTCAGCCGGGGGCAATATGTTTCTAGTTTGTGTAAGAAGCGCACTGTAATCTCTTTTCACTAAGTAGGAGGAAAGAAGTACAACTTTCTCGCGGCACTTCATAATGCAGGCTATGTAACAGCTAGGTCTCTCAGAAGCCAGGATTGCAGATATTCCTTTCTAAACTTCACCTAAGTACTTGCTTCATCATTATTCTCATGAATTCACCATATAACACATCCCTTCCTCTATATCAAAGAATCAATAATTCCACTTCGGTTCATCCATGATCTATTCACAATCTGGCAGCAATGGGCATAGACAAAGGTGCATCTCTAGCATGGCTGCATAATGGTAATTTGTTTCCTGAAACTGAAGGGTTTATTTTAGCCATCCAGGACCAAGTAATTGCCACCAATACTTATAGGCGTCGTATATGTGGGGAAGCCATATCTGAATTGTGTCGAATGTGAAGGACAGTGAAGGAATCAATTCAGCATATCCCATCTAGCTGTAAAGTGCTTGCTGTAAAGGATTACTTGCTAAGGCATAATAACGTGGCTAAAATTGTTCAACAAGCACTGGCTAAGAAATTTCAAATTCTGAAGAACACACGCCCGTATTATAAATACCGCCCACAGCTAGTGATCGATAGACAGCATGTCAAGCTGTATTGGGACCTGGCAATTATAACTGACCATACGATTCCGCACAACAAGCCTGATATTTTACTAATGTTAAAGGGAGAAAAATATGCGAAGATCGTTGAGATAGAGGTACCGTTAGATGACAATCTTCATAAGGTAGTAGCCGAAAAGGTTCGAACATCTTAGTGAAGAGCTAAAGCAGTTGTACAAGCTCGACAGAGTGAGAGTGGTGCAGTTGATCATCTCAACTAATGGCTTGGTCCCACAGATGACCGTTAGCTCAATAAAGGAGTTGGATCTTCCCCTAAACACTCTGGATGAGATGCAGAAAGCAGCGTTACTCGGTACTGCGAGTATTGTTCGAAAAGTGATGAACATTAAGGAATAACTATCACTAGCCTCACCCTTGACTTAGGTCCGGGTATACGCTAATTTCAGCGGAAGCTGTGATAAAATATAATAACAATAAAAACTTTATTCTGGGACTATTTCCCTTAAGAATAACAAAAGTGTACATTACATATTAATATTTATGTCTGGCCAAGAAAACAAAAAATTAATTTTTATTTGCAAATGTGCAAAAAAGAAAAAAAAAATCAAACAAAAATAAGACCTATATACATTTATGTACAAAAAATATGGATAATAAACACTAAAAAAAAAAAAAATAATAAAAAAAACACGGAAAGGAAGAAAAGAAATCTCCTAAAGGGAATTATATAAAAAAAAAAAAAATAATAAATAAAAAACAACAGAAAAAACTAATTATTCCACAGCGCTAGCTAGGGTTTGGGTAATATAGATAATTAAAGCTTGCATTGAAATTAGACAAGTCAGTTGAAGATTCACATTTGTTGTTGTGGGATTTGAATGAGAGAAGTGAAGAAGCACGGCGAATATGAGTAGGTAGGGAATTTCAGAGGGCTGCAGAGCGGATATAAAAAGAATGATGAAAATATTTAGTTCTATGGGTGTGAATGTAAAGATCGAAGTTGCGGGATCTTCTTTCAGGAGAGTGGACTGAGAATTTAAATTGAAGGATACTGTGAATGTATGTGTTGGGAGTTCATGATTTGGTAAAAGTATGATCTGAGAAAATATAGTCTACATATAGAAGGTAGGGGCCACTTCAACTGGCTGTATAAGTGGGTCACTGGAGACCTCTTCGAAATACTAAAGATAAATCTTATGAACATGCTCATACTAGGGAAGTTTTAATTGATTGTACGCAAAAAAAAAATTGAGACCACATTGGAGGCATATACTTTGGATAAGAAACCGTAATGACATTGATAAGAAACGGTTCATTAACTGTGGAATAATGTTCAGGAGTTAATATGATGTAGTGTCGTTTGAAATAGTTGACAGCGTTGGGTATATAACATTTTTTTTTTTTTTTAATCTGTTTCGGTTTTCAAAATATTCGTATAAAGCGATAACTCGAAAACCTTTTTCAACCATAACTTGCGGAGATATGAAATGGCTACTTGGATTTTATTTTTATCTTTTCTCGAATGATGTATTATCCGAAGTGTTCGCAAGATCGATATCCGGTTGGCATATAAAGAGATGTTCCGTAGTGGCACCATTTTCGCGGCATTGTCCTCATCCAGATCGAGTGTCGGCTTGGGATAGATGAGTTAGTAAGGGCATTCAACCTCCAAGATACGCATATGATACGCAGATCAACTTTAAGTTACTATTGGACGATTCATTACTTTTACAACTTTAAATGTTTAAATTTATTTGCCGAACAGAAACAGAAACTTTTTGTTTTCATTATTGATCTAAACTAAAAATCCCTAATATCAACTTATGGTTGTAAGTTTTTGTCGCTCTCCACACACTATTAAATATTTCTTAGGACCATACCCTTACCAAACCATTAACTACCATCATCCACCCTATATCCATAGTCCCCTTCAATTTAATCCTCAGTCTACCCTCTTGAAATGAGATCACGCCATTCTAACCTTTACATTCCTACCCACAAAACTAAAACTTTTGACCGTTCCTTTATTATCCGCTCTGCTACCCTCTGGAATTCTCTACCAACCCATATCCGCCATGCTGCTTCTCTATCCTTATTCAAATCCCAACTTTTGTACCTCCTATCATCCCAAACAGCCGCTTAACAATTATGATATTGCAATTTTAAATATTAAATTTATAAAGAAGAAAATATGTAAAAAGTCAACTGTTTAAATGTACATATTATTTGTCAATTCATTTATTTTTCATTCTCTTCAACACCATCGTTTTCGAAATATTTCACTTTTTATTTTCTTAATGATATTTCTTCTTCTTTCTTATTTCATTATTTTAAATAATAACTGTAAATTTTGTCTGTTGGCCAGACATATTATATCATTTCATATTTCAATTACAACCTGTTATCCTTAAGGGACCCAGTCCTAGAATATTTTTTTTTTTCCAATCTACTCTATTAAGATTTCATTCAATACTATTACATAGCATAGTATTATTACATAGCATAAGTTAACATGTTTCTTCTGACATATATTAAACAGAGAGTACATAAATAAAAAAAAAAAAAAACTAACTAAATAAATTAATAAAGACGAAAATATTAATATTGAAAAAAAAGAAAGAATTATTTAATGTGTAAATCATACAAAACTAATGAAGTTAACAGTTCGCTATGCATATATAAGTCATTCTATTTCTAGTTTTATAATTCGCCATAGACTACCCTGTTCAGAAATGCATCAAATTTTGAAAAATATGTTCTAAGAAGGCCCCAAATCGAAGGCGGCCATTGTTTACATCCAGCAGGACTGTAGCCATTAGTCTCATAACAATGTATTATTACCTAATTTTCTCAACGTTTCAACGAGAAAAATATACATATTATTCTTCTTTTGCTGATTTTTGAACTGTTCAATAGTTCTTATTCACTATTTTCTTCTAACAACAATTCGAAAGGGTCGTATAGTTCAAATCAATAAAAATTACCCTTTATAATTTATGATTTTTTTTTTCTAATCGGCATTTAAAAAAGTATAAAAAAAAAAAATCTAATAATTTAAAGATTATATAATTATTCAGATTTAACGTGGTTTGGTAAAATTCGTTAGAACCGTTTTTGAGACATTGATAACGTTTCAAATGCATAATGTAAAGTGACAATTGCGGTTGTTCAATTGTTGCGAATACATCTGTGGAAATTTTCCAATCTGTAATGCAAATTTGGTTGGTTTTTGAGCAAGAATTACGACCATTTTGAACCCGTATTTTCTCTTTCTATGTAAGTATTTCATTAATAAAAATCTGGTGCGAGCAACAAACCACTTTCGCTCCCCTCGGTTGTTAAAATCAGTTTGAAAACTATTAAATAAAGTTAAATTTTCAAGAAAATAAAAGTTGAAATAGGTTTAAATAATTATATTCAGATTCGCTGACATATGTTTTAGATTAAATAATATAAAAATATTGCAATTAAGTATAAAATTGTTATGAACAATTCTTACATATGTTTATGCCTTATTCGTCACTTTACACTAGCTTCCCAAAAATTTGTATATAAGAAAACATGTTTTCTCAAATCTTAATTTTTTTTGTCATACCTTCTGGTTTTATTATTATATAAAATATACAATATATACATATATCACAGGATATTTGACCTTTTATTACTCGAAGGTATTTCTCAAATCTTAATCTTTTCAACGGTATATTATACATGTATATTACTATTCTTATGTTGGGGGAAAAAATACCTAAAAGAATATTTTTGTTCTTTTCATCTTTAGTTGTGTATTTAGCTGTTTACTATCACTGCTAGTGAAATGATATAGTTATTTTTATGGAATATAACGAGTTTTATCAAAATAATGAGAGACGTTTTTCAGAAAATAGTAAAGAAAATGGCTCTTCTGGTTGGCTGATTTCGATGAAAAAGTTGCTATAACATTTCAGGCACGCTTTTAAAATATGAAATTTCAGTTTTGTACCACTTAAAGTTTTCGAATTAGACTTACCAAACACACAGACCTTTTCGCGGGACTTTATTTGTGCCCTAAAATGTGTATTTCCGGGGCAAATTCGAATAAAAAAATTATCACGATCGCAATACTTTCCCTTACTATATATTTTATATATAGGTAAGTAAAAATAAACAAGTTGTATTGAGTAATATCATTAAGGTCATGGGTCATGTATTGACATAATTAATAAAAAATCTTTATGGTTTAAATGAAAATATGGTCAAAACTATCATGAAACTTATTGAGACTAGATCGAAATCGCAGGGAACGCAAAGGATTTGGAGATTTCTTCGATGGCATTTTAAGTACACCCTTGGTCAGACGATAACTCCAGCAAATACTAATGGGAATAAGAAATAGTCAATGTAAGATTCGAGTTTTTAAGAATCCACTAGAAGTTTTTCAGACTGTTAAATACATTATGTTTCAGTATTGTAATGTATTGAGGATACTGAGGGGAGTTCATAATTAAATAATTTTAATATTAAACAATTAATGATAACGAACCTTTGTCGGCAAAACATCAAAAGGTGTTTACCTAGCCCCCTAGATTTCCCATCGGTATGGGTCCCCCAGCGGTACCAGAAACCTCTGGTAGTTTCCCCCCAGCGGCGGCCAACAAGAATATTAAGATGGGTGAAAAGATAAGAATAATAGCACAAAGGCTATACCGCCAACCGGGCACTTCCCATCTCGGCCCACCCGAGGTGACGAGAATGAGAGAGAAGAACCGGACAGTTAGTCAAGTTTTATTCTCAGGAAGAGTGAGTCGGGTTCCATCTACAAGAAGAGGAGGTGGCCGTCGGGGTTCTGAGAGCAGCTGGAGGATGATGCCGAGAAAGGGACCTAAGACTGATTTCACCTTCGCCAGCCGGTTAAGTGTTTCAAAGGTATATTGTTATTTGTAATATTGTATGGCAAAGGTAGTAGAGAAAATGTCCCTCAGTTTTCTCAATCAGAGTTTTAGGCAATATGTGAATATAATGATATGTGTAAATTAATAATTATAGTAATGTATTAATTGAATCTTGTTTACTTTAATCTTACCCTGCATGCCACCTATTGGATTGGTAAACACGATACCTTTGGAAAGGAGATCCATGGTATCATTAAATATAGTTTATATATTGACTAAATATAGTAAGTAAGCTAGTTTTTGAAGCTACCGCTGCCTTAGAAAAGTAGCCGGTCAAAAACATAGCAGTATATAATACAAAACGTTTCTATATAAGTTGAATGCCTTTCTCTAGTTAAAATAATCACAAAATCAACTTAAAATGTGCATAGAACAATAATTTAAAACTGGTTATTATTCAAGCTAATTACACTATACCTTTGATAAAGTTTTATGCTCAACTAAACTGTGTATTCGATCATTTGGAATGTTTCACCCTATCATAATTTATTTTTAAAACCACACAAAGTAATGACATAAAGTTATAACATTAACGCAATGTAAATCGATCATTGCACATTGAATAGACGCAAGTATAATATGCCCAAACCGCATTTATTTATTTAATTATATTTACAAAATCTTTCACCCGCAGGCAAACGTAGAGACATTACCTCTCCAGCTAACGGAAAGGCAGCCACAATCCTCTTCCCAGTACCGCAAATGAACACTCATTCGTGAATGTGGTTTCCGTAACGTTTTGCTTCCAAGACATCTCAACGATACTCCCTTCATATCGTAATCATATAAAATGAAAACATCACTTAATGAGAGAGCCTTTTGAGGAACTAACGTGGCTACAATATTTTTTTTTTACATGGAACAAATTGGTCTTTTGGCTGAGGATCAGTAGATTTTGTTGTGTAACTTTTTTTTTTTCACCATTAAAAATGTAACATATTTGACACATCATAACTCTGTGGTTGATGCTTTTGTTTGTTACCTAGAGCCTAGGACCTTCCGTTCAGGAGCTACATTTTTTTAATGAAAAAAAATTTTTTTTTTTATTGCACTGTTTCAGCGTAGGCACTTTTTTAACACGCTCTATCTCTGTTGGTATTGCAAAATTTTGACGACTGTTCACAAGTCAGAAATTTGTTTATTTATTTAACGCCACTTTAAACTACTATGGCTAATCGGACGATGCTACAGTGGGAGTCCTAAATTTTGTTTTTCCAGGTTTAAATGAACAATAAAAATTATATGATTCCGCAACATAGAACTTTTTTTTGTAAATTTAACTGCAATTGCACTAAATGTTTTAAATATATTTTTCTGGAATATTTATCAATACTTTCGTATACTTTCAATTTTTTCGCTTATCTAGGTTTTATTAGGATATGGATCTTTAACGAGTATCTGACATCGCACAAGCTCGTGATCACCTTTTAACGTCCCCTCCGTAGGACGTCATAACTAAGGATTTTTTACCCCCATTAAAAAATCGTAGGACCGACCACCTACGGGTTTGAACCCGTGACCTTCGGCATAGGAGGCTGTTATGTTAGCCACCCAGCTACAAGTGATGCCGTCAGAAATTTAGTGAAAATTGTTTTTAGTCATTTCGTCGCTTGTACTCACTATAGGAGCTATATTGGTTTCAAATGAAAAAAAAAATCCTATTTTTTCATTAATAGTAACGTTTTTTATCACCCTAAAAAATGTAACATCTATGTAACATAGGTCTGTTGTGGCTTCGATCAAAAATTTGACGATAGTTTCCGAGTTAAAAATTTAATGAAAAATATTTTTTGTTATACAACATTGAACCTACCTTTTAGGTGTTAGTTATACTAGTTCGAATGAAAAAAGGAATGTTTTCCTTAACTTCATAAAGTGTTGAGACTTTTTGGACAGCCTCTATGTCAAAAAAGGTGTTTTGGTGTTGGTCGCGTTGAAAGCTCCGAATATAATTTTTTTTTGCTTAAACCTACCATTTAAGAACTATATTGATTTCAATGAAAAAATCACATGTTTTCATTATTTTGTAACATTTTTATCACCCTAAAAAATATAACACGTCTAGCTCTGTTAGTTTTGCTCGGACAGAAAATTTGACGATATTTTCCTAGTTAGACATTTAATGAAAAATATTTTTTGTTATACTACATTTGTTGCTAGAACCTACCGTTTAGGTGTTAGTTATATTCGTTCGAATGAAAAAAGTCATGTTTTTCTTAACTTTATAAAGTGTTGGGGTCTAATTGACACCTCTGTGTCAAAAAAGGTGTGTCGTTGAACGCATCGAAAATGATTTCCGTATATAAAATTTGTCGCAAGGATCTACCTTTGGTTTCAATGAAAAAACCACGTTTTGACAACATTTTTTTAAAGTGTTGGGGCTTTTTTTGATAAGCATTAGCTTTGTTGGTGTTCCTTCGATCGAATTTGACGACAGTTCTCAGTTCAAAAATTTAATTGGAGTAGAGCTTTGGGACTCTAGTAAACATCAAATTCTTCCCGTATCCAATCCTTGAAATCAAAAATCCTTCGAAAAATTCTCAATGCTCCTTATTTTGTCACGAATCAACTCATCCATAAAGACCTAAATGTTCCCTATGTTGCTGACTTGGTTCGAAACAGGTACTACTCCTTTCACGACTAACTCCATTCCCACTCTAATCCACTAGTTTCAAACCTTGCTACTTCTACAATTCCTGATAATCCTCCGAGGCGCCTGAAAAGAAGATGATCCCGAGACCTTCTGGATTATCATAGTTTTTGGAGATCTGGCAATGGGCAGTATCTAAACAAGTGAATCATGACAGTATAATATTGTATCACTTTTCTAAATGTATTATACAGTAGTAAATATCAATAAATATATTTAAAAATAAAAACTAGTGGAGAATATTTTTTGTTAAATACTATTTGTCCCTAGGACCGACTGTTAACGATCTATATTGGTTTCAATGAAAAAAGTCAGCAATGTACCAATATATTTCATTATTTAGTTCTTGTGATTAGCAATATTTGGCGATAGTAGCAAAACATTTGTTTTGAATTTGTTGAAAATTTAGTTTTCTCAGTTCATACACTAGGTTACAGTGTGTGTTCTACAGTTTTACAGTGTAGATATGAGTTCTTTACTCAGTCTATCCAAGAAAAATATTGACATGATGAGAGACATTTTTTGACCAGCAAAGTCAATTTCTTCCTAACTGGGAAAAGCAGTAGATTATAGATAGAAATATCCATGATATATTGTTTTTCCAAGTCAGAGAGAAATAAAAAAGTCAATTTTTTGTAAGTCTAGTTCTCTCATCATTGGCGTCTCACTAGTGATTTCATAGGACTTGGTTGTAAAAAAACATTGATATGATATAGTAACACTGAATGGTTGCTATTTTTTCCCCAGATTATCAGTAAAAGTGAATTGAAACTTTTAACTCTGAAACAAAACTGAATTATACGGCTTCCCGAATTGTGGGAGAAAGCCTAGCCTGGTTAGGTTGTTATGCTCTCGCGGAACTCGAGTACACTACCTCCCTCATTTCTCCTTTCCCACCATCATCTCATCATTAATTACACAACTGTCCAGTAATCTGCACTCTTAAAGTTTAAATATTGACATCCTAACCAAATAAAGATGTCAATCACAGTTTTATCAGTAGTCAAAACCGAAGTAACATAAGAAAGACATGCAATTAGGCGGAAACGATGTATGAAGAATATAGAAAGGAGTATACGGAAGTATTGATAAATATTCCTGAATAATATTTTTTTTTTTAATTTAGTGCTAATGCAGTTAAATTCACAAATAAAAAATTCTATGTTGCGGAATCATATAATTTTTATTGTTCATTTAAACCTGGAAACGCAAAATTTAGAACACCCACTGTAGCATCGTCCAATTAGTCACAGTAGCATAAAGTGACGTTAAATAAACAAACAAACAATATATCGTAAATATAATATACAATACATAGGTTTCTTGATGAAAAATGCAGATATAAATTTCACTTTAACTTTTCTTCAGCTTTACTTTTTTGATGGTTTGTTATTTTTAATAAAAAGAAAATGAAAAAAATAAGCCTCCTTCAAAAAGTTAAGATTTTAGGTTTTAAGGTACGTAGAATCGAAATTCGTATATAAAAAAGAAAGATTCTCTTTTCTTAAAATTTCTACACAGCAAAATAAAAAACATTTGAAGTATTAGCCGAGATAACTGTTGTGTAATGATTTGCATAGTTTTCATTCCAGTGACAGTTACTACTGCTGACCAACTTACTGGAACCAAGTTAGTCGAAAATAAAAGTTATTTTTCCAAGCACCCCACTCATCACTGAAGAACAAATACGATACCTTGGACTTCACCTTGACAAACGTCTTACATGGAATCCTCATACAAGACTTAAACGACAAGAAACTGCTCGTAGATATCGACTATTAAAACACTTACTTGACAAACAATCAAAACTCCCTCTTTACTTTAAAAAACTCATTTACACAACGATTATTAGACCTATTTGGACTTATGGCATTGAACTATGGGGTTCCACTAAACCGTCGAATTCCTCCCGCATAGAATCCTGCAATCCAAAATCCTTCGACAAATCCTCGACGCTCCTTACTTTGTTACCAACAAACTCATCCATAGAGACCTAAATATCCCACTAGTTGCTGAAATTGCCCAAAAAAGATACACCTCCTTTCATTCCAAATTACCAGCCCGTTCAAATCCGCTTGTCCGTATCCTCTCATCGACTTCTATTCCCGATAATTATCCGAGGCGTCTGAAAAGACGGTGGTCTCGTGACCTGCTGAACAAATAAACATTGAAGTACTACCGCTGGGTAGATTCTTCTCGTGACTTTTCAAGCCTGTAAATAGATCATTTACTTATTGTACTATGGAAATTGTACAGTTGTAAATTTCAATAAAAGAATTTAAAAAAAAAAAAATTTCCAAGCACTGTTGAAGAGCATATTAATTTGAAAATTAAGTTCGCGCTTGGATCAAAAAACATTCTTTAACTACACCTTTTATCCTTATAACCGTATTTTGTTTTTTCTTTTATTATTTGTTGAGTCTGATTTCCTAAGTGTTCTTAAGAAGAGCAAACTCGGATAGCTGAGTCTTATTGAAAGAATGGATTTCGGTATACTCTCAAAAATGATGCAAATGGTACATCAGAGGGAAAATATAACAAATTAGAGCTAGGACGATGGCTTGAAGAGCTCAAGGAAGACTTGGAAGCAGAAATGGAGGAAACAAAGTGGATCAAGAGGTGGAGAGAAAATTGACGCAGAGGTCCCAGGTTTTATTGTTATTTTGTAATTTGTATTTGTTCCAGCAACTTTTAGGGATGAGAGGGGCCGCGACTTCCTTCAGATCCTCCTACCTACACCCATGATTACTTTAGCGCAAAGGAATATTAATCAGTTAATATGATAGATGGGAACATAACAAGCCGCTATTGAGGTTATATCACTAGGTCCAAACTAATTGGGAAGTGCAAAGGAAATCTTAACACCCTTTCCCTGCTGATTAAGGCCCGAGGACAGTGGTGCCTGGTTACTCAGGTATTATAGGTAATTAGAGAGATGGTGCATTGCAAGGAAGGGTTTTGCTCAGTTACCCTCCACACCTGATCCTGTTAGTGGATTAAGCCTCAACTTTGCGAAAGGTCTGATCAAGGCGGCTGCTGCCAATAAAGCAATGAAAACTCTACTTGAGAGACGCAAATCAAGCTGTTCTCGGATGGACTCTGCTATGAGAGTAGTAACACTCTGGGCCGGACAACTCTGAGGAGCGTGACAGGGCTATACACAGGGCACTGTCATCTCAACAAGCAACTTCTCAATATGGGGTTAGTAGCCTCACCATCTGCAGATTCTGCAAGAATGAAACTGCCTGTCATGATAACTGCAGTTGTGAAGAAATAGTATACCGTTTGACTACTTTGGCATTGACAGTATTTCAGATGCTAAGCATTGCGAACTGACCAATCCTTCCAGTTTGTTCAGATTTACAAAGGCAATCGTCCCATATTAACAGACTAATAGACGGCACACAATAAGCGTACTTGTAGTACTTGCAGTGCTAGATACAAGGCAGGAAAAAAAGGGAAAAACGATTACAGCTGAGGTTAAAACTATGATGTGATAATACTAGAAAATAAACTAACCAGCATGCCAGGTACTTTTCCATATCGATTCAATAATATAAGGAATAGCTTGTGACCAATAACAGAATGTTGAAGAGTTTATCAGTAATATTTACATCGTATGGTAAAGCAAAATGAAAAAGTTCATCTAAAATTAATATTAAGAATTTATAATTCAGGTAGCTATCATTAGTGACCGTTGAAGAGCAAAGTGCCTTTTCTTACAAAGAACTTCGTCCCTAAACGTTTTATAATGAGCGGCATGCTATAATACTTGCATGAATAGAAATGGTAATTTCCTATTGATTCTAGAAGCGAGTATCCCACACAGAATAATTACCTCGATAACTAGATCTGAGATAAATCTCACTTAGATAACGCCTTATTGCATCTCTACGTAACTATTCCATAATTGTAGGAACGAAATTTTGTTGTTATTACCTAAGATAAGAGAAATAAACTATAACTATAAATTGTAATTACAATTTTTTTTTAAGTGGTGAAAAATGATCTAATATGAGTAATTTATAAATTATAGATAAACGCATTATCGAGGTTTTTGTACAACATTTTCTTATTAAATTGGTAATATTATATTTTTTTTTTATTGATTTTTTTTACAACTTAGTAAATTCCCGTTCTTAAATTGTCTTGCCACTCCCTCTCGAAGACCCCTGGCAGCCATGCCTTCCTCCACAGCCTGTAACCATCTCTTCCTGGGTCTTCCCCATTTTCGCCTTTCCATAAGTTGACAGAGGAAGGACATATTTGGCCATCGTTCCTCTGTCATTCTTTGTGCATGTCCAAACCCTTTTAACCTTTTTATATCTATTTCGTTGAGAATATTTTTTTATTTTTGAACATTTCGCCTAATAGTTTGGTTGGGAACATGCTTTTAATATTATAGTATAATTTTATATTATATTTTCTTTTCTTTTTTAATTTTTTTGGAAGTTTCCTTAATATAAACCTTAATATATAATTATAAATTATAAATATAATATAATTAAAAACCTTATAACACTACGGCCTATAAATCTAATTTCTGATCAATGTATGTACAATGAGGTGAATTGACCGAGAATCTTGTTCAACTTCCACGTTCTTTTTTCTAATTAAGATTACCTTACAAGACTCAGAGTAAAGATGCTGAGTAAACCCTAATAGGATGTCTCGACCCTACCAAGAGATATATTAATATTAGAGTATACTATTAGTGATTATAATATTATACTATTATTATATCACATATAATATAAAATTTTAAAAAGCACACACTGCCTTCCATTCCTTACCCAATCGCTTTATTTCATAAGCTTTTTATCAGTTTTTCATATTAGTCGACGTTTCGGGGCTGTTTTCCCCATTTTCAAGACTTATTCCTTTTCCATTATATAATTACTAAATCATATTTCACCCTTCATTCCATCTCATAGCACACTGCTACTTGTCCATGTTGGTGTTCATTGGCTCACTGTTTCAAAAATGAACACCAATATGGACAAGTAGCAGTGTGCTATGAGATGGAATGAAGGGTGAAATATGATTTAGTAATTATATAATGGAAAAGGAATAAGTCTTGAAAATGGGAAAACAGCCCCGAAACGTCGACTAATATGAAAAACTGATAAAAAGCTAATGAAATAAAGCGATTGGGTGAGGAATGGAAGGTAGTGTGTGCTTTTTTAAATTTTATATTATATGCGATATAATAATAGTATAATATTATAATCACTAATAGTATACTCTAATATTAATATATCTCTTGGTAGGGTCGAGACATCCTATTAGGGTTTACTCAGCATCTTTACTCTGTGTCTTGTAAGGTAATCTTAATTAGAAAAAAGAACGTGGAAGTTGAACAAGATCTCGGTCAATTCACCTCATTGTACATACATTGACCAGAAATTAGATTTATGGGCTGTACTGTTATAAGGTTTTTAAATGTTTTATTTTATCATGCACTTTTGAGCAAGATGATTTACGAGACTTGGATGCAACACTGGATTGTAGAAAGGTTAATCTTCATGTAGATATTAAACTTCATTATTGACTCAGCTAAGTAATCTATATATGTATTCCGAGGGTATTCCTTTCCTCACTGGCATACACTACAATAATATAATACGTGTGTGTGGAAGAATTCTGACGAATACTTTTGGATCAATAAGAATTCTCTATTTATATTCCAATTCGCGCGAGACGTGGAAGCCAACGTCGCAGTCGGAGGTGACTAACAGCGAACCGCCCACCGGTGCACGGGCAGAGTAGGAAGTCCCCTCATTAAATAATGTGCCAATTGGTGGCAATCATCTCTAGGGCACTACGCGCTACTCGATACATCGAATAGCCTTTCACTGCTCTGGGAACTAATCGATTCTAGGCCGGGTCGAACTGTTCCGTCACAGCCTTCTCGTCGAAAGGCTCTCTGACAGCACTCTCAAGGCAATGACGTCAATGCACTCTCATAACTGAGCCCTTCGGGAAAATCCGATAAGTCGGCCTTCTCTCAAGCAGTATTCAATCTTGACCTACCAAGCACAATATTATGCACGTGTTATTTGAGGCGTTTTTAATGAAAATAAAATCCACATTATATTCTAAGAAGAAAAAGGTTTTGAATTTGAACGCAATATAGGTATAGGTTAATAATCAAATTCATATTTTTAAATATCACATTGACGTAAGTTAGTTTTTAAGGCACTTCGTCATCAATAAAATGATCCATAAAGATCTCAGTATTTAAAATATTTCAGAGTTAGCTCGAAATAGATATAATTTGTTATGTATCGAGAATACTGAGAGAAAAGTTGTAATACATTATCATTTAAATACTGAAGAAATTAACATTAATAAACCACAGCCGGCAAAATAAAAACGCACACAAACTATTACCCGGCTTGTTTGTTGTACCCGGCGGTATGGGGACACCTAATTGACCCAAGAAAGTTCTACAAACATGTAATACCTTTTAAGTATATTAGGAGACCCTCTTAAGGTTTATGACAACGCTTTAGGGAACTAGCTGCCGAAAATACATGCAAATAGCTGCCTCCCCTCCCAACTCCATTAGAGGATTTCTCGTATCATCGTCGCCTCACGCTGTCACAATGACCAACAGGAAATTAGGGGCCAGGTAAACGGAAAACTGATTAAATAGTAGGGTTGAAAAAAGTGTGGATGTTGAATGAGAAGAAGGGTCAAGAGAGGTGGAGTCTAGGGTAGGAATGGGCAGAGAGACATGAAGTGAAGTTTGAGAGATTAATAAAAATGGCCCAGATTTAGTGCAAAAGTCGCCAGGTATCGCTAGTGTAATTTAAAGGGCGTAATTTATAAAGAAAAAAAGAATGGAGCACGCAGTTACCAAAAGAGGCGCAAGATAGATAACTCCTTGATAGCGACAAAAATGTCAGCTTATAGACCAGTGGTTCCCAACTCCCAGTGGTCCGCGAGATGTCAAAGGAGAATTATTTTAAGTCAATTCAACGTAAAATATTTGTGTATCTTTGGCTTTTAATAAAAATCACACGCTCTACACAAATTTAACATTTCAAGTGATATAAATGCTTGTGTGTACTTGCTACTGTTTACAATCACAACCTAAAAATTTGCCTAATTTCTAACATTTTGAAAATAAAGAGCTTAAAGAACGGAAGATGTATGATGTATCGCAGAAGATAATGAACCATATTTGATTTCTTTCTGAGTATTTAAACTAATACCTACTTGTTTTAAATTTTAGGTTATTTTTATTTATAATATAATTTTTTCCTACTTTTTCGGAAATTGAAGTGGAAATCTTAAATTTCGTCTATCTAGATTTAATTGATAGGGATCCTTAACGAGTACCTGACTTATCCCAGGCTCTGACCACCATATTACGTTCCCTCTGAAGGACGACATAACAAAGTACTTTTCACTACCTTTAAAAAAGTCTAGTACCATCTGCCAGGTTCAACATTAAATTTTAGTTATTCATTGTAATGAGGATTGAAGTAAGCTCCTAGGGTCTGGTTCTTGTTCTTCATTTCCACATTTTGAACTAGACCATTTCTGTAATACAGAGTTTCGGTTGAGGTATTTCACATGCAATGTACGTGATACGGTGTAGCCTACTAAAAATCTAAATATATATCTTATATTTAGAATTTAGGGGGTCCTTAACATTGAAATGATTGGGAATTTTTATTTTGGGAACTTTTTTTATTGTGCATTAAGGGTCCACTTCACCCAGCAGTACCTCCCGTTTCGATTGGCTACAAGTCCACTTTTTATTTTGATGTTAAATGAAGAGTATCTCTAGACTGAGTTGTCTATTGAGAGGAGTGGAGCAGGAGATAGACAAGGCAGGTCAGTGTGGCTGGCCCATTGAGTCCACCTCTTTGTGCTCCCTCTATTCTTGTTAGCCTGTCTGCCCTCTCTGGAGCATGTTATGGTTCGTTAGTGATCCTTAGGAGAGGAGTCTGTCAATCGAAAGTCCTCCGACTAGAAGGGATCGGATAGTGATACCGAAGTGAGAGTGTCGTAAGAAAGAAGTTAACCAAAATAAAATATGAAGTGAAATAAAAACATCAGAAAAAAATCTGGTGGGTGCGTCACATAACTCTCACTTACCATTTACCACTCATTAATAATGGGTGTATACACTTTTTTTTATTTACAACTTAAGATTTCAAAGGACTGTAAATACTTTAATCCTATTAAATACTTAATATTCCATTTAGAGCATTCTCTAAGCTTGTTTAATCTCATTCGACTTCTTCAAAAAAATTCTCAGTTTAGTTACTTCTTTTATACATGACAGTGTCCTACGAAATTCTCGTAACTTTAAGCTTATGAATTTTAGCAAGTTTATTGAGGGGATTTTTCACTAAACCACAAAATTATTAGTGAAAAATTAGCGTTTTTAATTTATGAAAAGCTAATGTTTCTCATATTAGGAATTTTTCTGTTAAAGTTACAGGAAAACACAACTGCACAACAAGAGTTATTTTATGCATGTTTAAGAATATAATATATTTGAAAGAATATATCTCATTCATGAATCCTAATGGAATAATAACAATATGTGTTCTAGCTCTAAGTTTAACTACTTAGGAAATTAACATTAGCGTTATTTGGATAAAAATAATTTTTATACATTAATCAAAGTATTTTGAAATTTTCAAATAACCCATAAGGTGCTGAGTTCGCATCCGACTGCGTCCGAGTACTTATTACTTATTGATTCTGTTATATTATGTGCTGTAGATCCTTGAGCTCGAGAGACGCAAGTGGGTATCACCCGACCTCTATAAAGTGGGTACCGAAAATTAATCAAAAAAACAATTTCGGCCAAATAGCATACCAGAGCTTTGGTCCTAACCCATAACCTTATTCCAAAATTGAAGATATAGCCGTATGCCGTACACCCTAATACCATGTTATATTACCTACGACAAATTGTAATATAATTTTATATTTTTATGAATACCAGTTTGCAATTAGGATTAGGCCCATGGCTTTTGCCAACTTTCCACTCATTTTTGTTGTTTTTTCCGCTCACCTACATTCTGCCCCTGGGCAAAGCAAAACAAGTACAAAAATGAGAAATGATGTGAATTCAGTATAAAAATGTATTTCCATATCTTAAAAGGTCCAGATTTAATATATATTTTTTGAATTTACAAATGTTCTATTTATTTACTGATATATTTTCAAAATAACGAACAAAGATATTTCACGTGCGTTGATTTATCAGTTAAACACGGCAAAAAACACAACTATACGTCACATTTATAAATTTATAGCTTTTAATTATTATTTATAGATTATATGAAAATTGATTCAAACGTGAGTAAACGTTATATATTTTTGATAAACTTCCTTCGGCTGTTTGATTCCATAGTACAAATCATATTCAAACAGTTCACACATTATCTAATCAAATGGTCCCTTTCCGTATTGTATTGTCAATATACTGATTGCACTGAGTGAGGCTATTAACATTTCTTACTGAATTTGGTAACACCAAAGAGAGATTGCTATACTAATAATACTGCAAGTTTTTCATTGGTACTTGTTAACGATCAATTGTAAAATAAAAATAATAAAATTTGTTTGATCAAGTATAGTTATAATGGTTTGAATTAGTTACTAAGCTCTTGAAATGTTATGAAATAAATTAATAACCCAAAAGTGTCACGTTCGGCTGGATAATGTGTCAACTGTTTCGATACGATGTCTCTCCACCACAAATATTAATTTTCAATTGGTTAGGAGTAAATACAAATTAAAGTACCGCGTTTGAAATGGGCAGGTCATGTAGCTCGGATGGATGAGCGTAGCCCAACTAAAAAAATCTGGTGCGGGCAACACACGACTTTCACTTACCTCTGTTTTTAGAATCGATTAAAGAATTTTCAAATACTGTAAGGGATAAAAATGAGTGAAACCATTAAATAATTAATAATGGAATTTCTAAAGAAAATGTGTTTTATTAAAAAATCTATTATATTACAATCTAAAATAATTACTTATTTTTATCGGCTTTTCTCCACTCTTTATTAGCTTTTCAAAGATTGTGTATGAGATAATATTTTTACAAAAATCTTTAGCTTTCCATCGGTATATTATACATGTATATTACTGTTCTTAAGTTAAAAAACAAAAAATTGCATCAAAAAAATATTTTTTTATTTTTCTCCTTTAGTTGTTTTTCAAATTCGCTCAACATGCATATTTAGCTGTTACGTATTTATCAATGCTAACAAGATAATATGGTTATTTTTATAGAATCTACAAAATTATAGGTACTTTAGATGAAGAAAATTTAAAATACGGCATTTCAGCCCTGTCAGACTATTTTAATCAGAATAAAACCTACAAAGCTATTAAGTTAATAAACTTAATAATAAACTATTTAATTTTTCATCAACACAACGAGTTTAATCAAAATCGTCGGAACCGTTTTTGAAAAAATCAGTTGCAAAATGCATATAAAGTAGCTGTTCTGGTTAACTAATTTTATGAAAAAGCTTTTGTAACGTCTCGGGCGTATATTTGTCTTAAATATGAAATTTAAGTTCCATAGGACTTATCATTTTCCGCCCGGGAGTTACACCACACACACACCACACAAGACCTTTTTGCGGGACTTGGTTATTTGGACTCAGGGGACCCTAAAATGTGTATTTCGTTGAAAACTGGAATTCCAAAATTTTCACGATCGCAATACTTTCCCTTACTAAATATAGTTAGTGAAAGTAAAAATTATGTTGACGCGTCTAGAAAGAAGAAGAAGAAATGGAAGACCTAGATTGCGTTGGATGGTTGGGGTCGAAGCAGCTCTCTGGACGAGCCAATTGGAGAACAGCTGCAAGAGAGAGACCAATGGGCGAGGCTAATTGAAGATGCCAATACTCTACGATGAGTTTTAGTGCTCATGAAGAAGAAGAAGAAGAAGAAGGAGCATATATTATTATATTATATATATATATATATATATATTATAGTATATATATATATATATTATATGAATATGTGTGTGTGTGTATAGTCTTCAAGATCGGTCTTCAGGATGTCCTATAGGTTTGTTCATCCGCTGATCCCTGAACAGCCATGATCGCCATAGATTTGAACCCGAGTGTGTCATTGAAAAAGGATTGACACTACCAGATTGGTAAACAGGGAATAGGTAGAATTGGACTACATCATGGCTGGAATCAATGCACTGGTAGCCTTTACCCAACAAGGTGGTGAAAGACCTTCAGACTACTACTATACTGACAACAGAAACAAGTGTATACTTAGAGACTATTGTTTTCTAAATGGATATTTCTTTTGGTTGGTGTTCTGTAACATTCATTGTGTAATTTTTTTCTAGCTCTGTTGGTTTGGTTTGGATCTAAGATTTGATTTAATTGGAGAATTTTGATTTATTATTTTCAATAATGAACCTTTGTGATCAACAAAAAAAAAAAAAGTTACTCTACAATAAAATTTGAGAGCTAGCGTTTGTCTGCCGTACGTGGCATTTCTCCGAAACTACTTGACCAATTTTTTTTTAATTCGCTTCAAAAATAGTAGGGCATGCAACGATGATCTTAACACCTAGTCGTTAATATCAGCTGTTTTTTTTTTTTTTAAATGGCGGCCGATTAAAAGATATTTAGTCAGTAACTCAGTTTTTTTTTAAAGATAGAGACAAATTTATTAATGTTTTTTTAACAAAAAATCGCGAATAATTATTAAAAAAAAAAGAAAAGAAAAATTGAAATTTTACACATAAATACGCCCATAACTCAGTTATTTTTGAATATATAGAAAAAAAAAATGAGTGTTTTTTAATTAAAAAACCGCGAATAACCATGAAAAAGAAAAAAAAAATTGAAATTCTAAACTTGAATACGCCAATAAATCAGTTATTTTTGAAGATAAAATGTATGAAATGTAATGATATGTGACATGAGTTTTAGAATCAGTAAAGCGAGATAAACAAACAAATAATAAAGCATTGTTTAATAATTTGTAGTGTTTTTTTTTTTTTATGTATAACATGTATCGCTAGAACTTACCGTTTAGGAGCTATGTTGGTTTAATAAAAAAAAAATTAACGTTTTTTCTACATTTCTTAAGTGTTGGGGCTTTTTTGACGAGCTCTAGTTCTGTTGTTATTACTCAGATCGGGAGGGGCGGAATAGCTGAGGCGGGCTAGCCTAGCAACACAGAGGAACAAATAATTGGAAACCAAATAATTTTTAGTTCTGTACTAAAGAGCCTCGGTGCTTGGGGGGATTTTATTTCAGCATTTATTCCCCGCCCTCACCCCCTCAATGGCAAGGTAGGGGCGAACAAAAAAAAAAAAAAAAAAAAAAAAAGGTTACTTAGATATCGAAAATTCAATAGTTTTCTATTGATATATCATTTGTCAATAGGACATATCGATTATGATTTATATTGGAAAAAAGTTAACAATGTACCCATGTATGACTGTACGTAACCTGTAGTACTACAACCCATGAAGGGTCTTGGGCTCAGTACATATAGAGATTCGTACTGTTTCTAGACCAACGGCAGTACAATGAGGTGATTAGGCCTTAATCACGCTCAGCCGCCAGGTTTTCCCCCAATTAATTTGGGTACCCACTTTATAGAGGCTGGGTCTGCCCCAGGAGGGTCTCCATACCCTAGGGGCGCCCCCCGACTGAATTAACAGAATAAATAATATTTCTGCCACAGCCGGGATTCGAACCCAGGACCTGGAGCACAGCAGACTAGTGCTCTATCCACTAGACCACGCCGCTCCCTATGACTGTACGTAGATGATTATAAATACCTTTTGTAAGTAAATTATTTCCTTTGTCTTAACCTTCTATAATTCATCAAACGAGAAAGCAACCTAATCGATGAGTGTGCCTTAAAGTACCTAAAAACATGAGCTCGGTTGAAGTCTTTTGTAAAAGAGACGGTGCTATTGAGGATCATTATGCCCTGAGACAGCTGTGCAATACCTAGCCGCCTGATTTTACAGCAAATTAATCTCCATTAACCCTTCATTTGCTCTTCTCCTAGTCGGCGAGGTAATTTTCTGGTTTATTCCTTAACCGTGTTCCACTTCCCTCTCATCATTGACACGAGCGGAAAATTAGACTGTTTAGGTCGTCCCAAAACTTGAATTCAAAGGAAGGATAAATTCAAAGAGCGGGGTATATGGCTTATTCAAACCCATAGTTCTACACCAGACTGCATACTCAAAATACAATAATAAAGTATCGAGAAAAAAATGATATAGTAAAATAATGATAAGAAATAATGATAAAAAATATTATAATCAGTCTTTCCCACATATTATAAATTACTTATGTAATTTTCTTACTGCTGATGCTCTTGGAATGATGATAACAATTTATCACTAGTCTTCTAATAAGGCATTTCCAAGTAGTGATGAGTTAAACCACAATTTTTTTTATCGAGTTCAGAGCATCTTGGTCAATATTGTGAGCACTTTTTCAATATCGATTAAAGTCAATGGGATTCATTATTTCTAGGAAGTGTTGACCATAGTAAGGCCATGTTTCCTAAAGTTAGCATCTATTATTTACTTTCAATTACCTATACATGAAATATAGTAAGGGAGAGTATTGCGATCGTGAAAAGTTTCGAATTACAGTTTTCAGCGATCCAAATGACCTAAAAGGTCTCTGTGTGGTAAGTCTAGCACGAAAACGAAAAATCGTACGAAAATGAAATTTCCTATTTAAGACGGCTATACGCCAGTGATGTTACAGCATCTTTTCCATCAAAATCGGCCTACCAACGATTTTGATTAAACTAGCTATATTGATGCAATATCTAATGGGCTTTAGAATCATATAGCTTTCATTCTGATTGTAATATTACTCAATAAAAAATTGTTTCTGAAATTAAAAAAAAAAAGAAAATATAGCTTTCATTCTGATTGAAATAATTGAAATGCTGATTTTTTTTGAAATATTTCTTCCTCTAAAGTATCTTTAATTTTGTAGATCATAAAAAAATGACTATATGATCTTGTTAGCATTGATAAAAGACCGATAAATATATAAATTGAACGAATTCGATATATAACTAAAGAAGAGCTTTCATTCTGATTGTAATATTACTCAATAAAAAATTGTTTCTGAAATTAAAAAAAAGAAAGAAAAATATAGCCCTTTCATTCTGATTGAAATAATTGAAATGCTGATTTTTTGAAATATTTCTTCCTCTAAAGTATCTTTAATTTTGTAGATCATAAAAAAATGACTATATGATCTTGTTAGCATTGATAAAAGACGATAATTATATAAATTGAACGAATTCGATATATAACTAAAGAAGAGCTTTCATTCTGATTGTAATATTACTCAATAAAAATTGTTTCTGAAATTAAAAAAAAAGAAAGAATAATATAGCTTTCATTCTGATTGAAATAATTGAAATGCTGATTTTTTTGAAATATTTCTTCCTCTAAAGTATCTTTAATTTTGTAGATCATAAAAAAATGACTATATGATCTTGTTAGCATTGATAAAAGACCGATAATTATATAAATTGAACGAATTCGATATATAACTAAAGAAGAGCTTTCATTCTGATTGTAATATTACTCAATAAAAAATTGTTTCTGAAATTAAAAAAAAAGAAAGAATAATATAGCTTTCATTCTGATTGAAATAATTGAAATGCTGATTTTTTATGAAATATTTCTTCCTCTAAAGTATCTTTAATTTTGTAGATCATAAAAAAATGACTATATGATCTTGTTACATTGATAAAAGACCGATAAATTATATAAATTGAACGAATTCGATATATAACTAAAGAAGAGCTTTCATTCTGATTGTAATATTACTCAATAAAAAATTGTTTCTGAAATTAAAAAAAAAGAAAGAAAAATATAGCTTTCATTCTGATTGAAATAGTTGAAATGCTGATTTTTTTGAAATATTTCTTCCTCTAAAGTATCTTTAATTTTGTAGATCATAAAAAAATGACTATATGATCTTGTTAGCATTGATAAAAGACCGATAAATATATAAATTGAACGAATTCGATATATAACTAAAGAAGAGCTTTCATTCTGATTGTAATATTCTCAATAAAAATTGTTTCTGAAAAAAAAAAAAGAAAGAAAAATATAGCTTTCATTCTAATTGAAATAATTGAAATGCTGATTTTTTTGAAATATTTCTTCCTCTAAAGTATCTTTAATTTTGTAGATCATAAAAAAATGACTATATGATCTTGTTAGCATTGATAAAAGACCGATAAATATATAAATTGAACGAATTCGATATATAACTAAAGAAGAGCTTTCATTCTGATTGTAATATTACTCAATAAAAAATTGTTTCTGAAATTAAAAAAAAGAAAGAAAAATATACCTTTCATTCTGATTGAAATAGTTGAAATGCTGATTTTTTTGAAATATTTCTTCCTCTAAAGTATCTTTAATTTTGTAGATCATAAAAAAATGACTATATGATCTTGTTAGCATTGATAAAAGACCGATAAATATATAAATTGAACGAATTCGATATATAACTAAAGAAGAGCTTTCATTCTGATTGTAATATTACTCAATAAAAAATTGTTTCTGAAATTAAAAAAAAGAAAGAAAAATATAGCTTTCATTCTGATTGAAATAGTTGAAATGCTGATTTTTTGAAATATTTCTTCCTCTAAAGTATCTTTAATTTTGTAGATCATAAAAAAATGACTATATGATCTTGTTAGCATTGATAAAAGACCGATAAATATATAAATTGAACGAATTCGATATATAACTAAAGAAGAGCTTTCATTCTGATTGTAATATTACTCAATAAAAAATTGTTTCTGAAATTAAAAAAAAGAAAGAAAAATATAGCTTTCATTCTGATTGAAATAGTTGAAATGCTGATTTTTTTGAAATATTTCTTCCTCTAAAGTATCTTTAATTTTGTAGATCATAAAAAAATGACTATATGATCTTGTTAGCATTGATAAAAGACCGATAATTATATAAATTGAACGAATTCGATATATAACTAAAGAAGAGCTTTCATTCTGATTGTAATATTACTCAATAAAAAATTGTTTCTGAAATTAAAAAAAAGAAAGAAAAATATAGCTTTCATTCTGATTGAAATAGTTGAAATGCTGATTTTTTGAAATATTTCTTCCTCTAAAGTATCTTTAATTTTGTAGATCATAAAAAAATGACTATATGATCTTGTTAGCATTGATAAAAGACCGATAAATATATAAATTGAACGAATTCGATATATAACTAAAGAAGAGCTTTCATTCTGATTGTAATATTACTCAATAAAAAATTGTTTCTGAAATTAAAAAAAAGAAAGAAAAATATAGCTTTCATTCTGATTGAAATAGTTGAAATGCTGATTTTTTAAAAATATTTCTTCCTCTAAAGTATCTTTAATTTTGTAGATCATAAAAAAATGACTATATGATCTTGTTAGCATTGATAAAAGCCCGATAAATATATAAATTGAACGAATTCGATATATAACTAAAGAAGAAATGAGCAAAAATATTTTGTTATACAATTTTTATGTTCTTAATGACTTAATTTAAACATTCTTAAATTGATTTTATTAACGAAACTAAGTGAACGCAGTGTGTTGCGCGCACCAAATAGTTTTCTTTAATTCTTGTTTATAACGTCATTTTGGAGAAAATAAAGTTGTAAAGTTGTTGGGCTACCTATGAGCCCTAAATTTTTCAAAACTTTAGTAAAAGGTTTCTCACATCCGAATACTGGGAATGAATAAGTATTATTGTTCATATACTTTATCTTTAAATTGAACTGGTTTTAGTTGTAATAGAATATGGGGATCACTTGTAGCTGGGTGGCTAGCGTAACAGCCTCCCATGCTGAAGGTCACGGGTTCAAACCCGCAGGTGGTCCTAGGATTTTTTAATGGGAGTAAAAAATCCTTAGTTACGCCGTCCTTCGGAGGGGACGTTAAAAGGTGGTCCCGAGCCTGTGCGATGTCAGGTACTCGTTAAAGATCCCTATCCTAATAAAACCTGGATAGGCAAAATTTAGGACTCCCACTGTAGCATCGTCCGATTAGCCATAGTAGCATAAAGTGACGTTAAATAAATAAACAAACAAATGTAATAGAATACGTACAAAAGTTTATTTTATTTTTTGTATCTTTTAAGGTATTTGAAGATTTCCTTATAAAATCATCCATTGAGCGAAAAAAACACAACGAAAAACAGAATCGTAAATATTTATAACTATTGAACTCAACGGAAATGACTCAAGAGGTTTCCGTTGATGTTAGCGTGTGTGTCTTTGTGATAAATTAAACCGGAAAATGAATGCGATTAATCGATTAGTCTAAAGCTAAAAGAGGTGGTTTTATTGTCTTTTATCTTTTCTTGTCAGTGTTATGGAACATGATATCTTTTAACAATACATTTAATTTTGCTATCTGCAATATTCATACTGCCTTAGAAAAGAAACATTATTAAAGATTAAGAAGAGAAACCGGGATGATAATGCATATTTGTTATATAGGTGTATTACAAAGTAAAATATCACATAAAAATAATAACCAGAATGGATACATTATTTATGGAAATAACACCTATCTCGTTGATTATTGATTCTATCAAAATTATTTCGAATGGTGAGAAAAGGCAGTATTAGACCTCGTTTTGTTTCGTGTTGCAACAAAACATGATGATCTATCAGCACGGTTTGTAGTTCTCTTCCTGGTTCCTTTCAGGTAGTCGGGTATTATTCTAGACAAAGATCACACGGAAACTGCAGTGATTGAAAGTAGTTTCGTTGATGGAGGATGTTTTAAAGTCGTTATGCTGACCCTAATGAACGGCGAGAATAAGAAAAAGAGGTCAGAAGGTATTTGTCCCACTGGACAACGCCTCTCATGAGGTCCCTCAATAAGGTACGCCAATCCTGGTTGTATAGTTAATGCTTTTGATGTAATTTATAAATAAAATCTAAAGCTAGCAACGCACGAATTGCTTTTACCTTCGTTTTAAAATTAATTTAAGTTTTTTTTTTTTTATATATAAAGTTACAGTTGATAAAAGGTTAAAGAATTGAGTTTCGACAGAAACACGCATTTCATTAAATAATCCATTATATTATTAACTACAGTCACTCAGTTTTATCCGCTTTTCAACGAACATACAACATTGTGTATAAGATATTTTCTTCTAGAATATTTAGCCTTCTAATGGTATATTATACATCTATATTACTTTTATTATGTTTAAAAGTTACTATAAAAATAAATTAAAAACCAAAAATAAATAAAGAAAGAAAGACTTTCACTTACCACTGTCATTTAAGAATTTTTGAACAAATTTAGAAAGGAAAATAAATTGTTAAAGAATTATTTACATTGCATTTTAATAGAAACATATGTTTTAATAAATAATCTATTATACTATAATCTAGGACAATATTTGTCCTCGGGCCTATATTTGTCTTAAATATGAAATTTCAGTTTCATAGGACTTTTCTTTTTCGCGCTGGACTTACAACACACACACACAGACCTTTTTGCGGGACTTGGTCATTTGGACCCTATAATCTGCATTTCCGTTGAAAACTGGAATTCGAAAATTTTCACAATCGCAATGTTTTCCCTTACTATATATTCCATATACAGGTAAGTGAAAGGAAATATAAGATTCCAGCGGAAATAAAGAATTAATTTGTTATAAAAGTTAAATTTTCGACCGAAACCGGCTAGGGTTGTGAGCAGTGGGTAACACCTATATAACAAAAAAGCTGGTGCGCGCAACACACGACTTTCACTTACCTCCGTTATTTATATCAATTTAAGAATTTTTAAATAAATGTTGAAAATAAATAAATTGTTAAAGAATTATTTACGTTGCATTTTAATAGAAACAGATGTTTTAATAAATAATCTATTATTCTATTATCTAGGACAAGCAGTTTGTTTTATCGGCTTTTCATCACTCTCAGTTAAGTTTTACGCTAGTATGTATAAGATAATATTTTTTTTTCTAAAATCTTTGACATTCAAACGGTATATTATACATGTGTATAACTCTTCTTAAGTTCAAAAACTTACTTTAAAAAAATATTTTTGCAGTTATCTCCTTTAGTTGGATATCGAATACGTTCAACTTATATATTTACCTGTTTTTTAGCAATGCCAATCATATGATATCTTCAATTTCATAAAAACTACAAAATTAAATGTACTTGAGAGGAAGAAATTTTTAAATATCGGCATTTAAGAACTGTCAGACTATTTCATTCAGAATGAAACCTGCATGATACTAAAGACCGTCCAATTTTATATCGACATAGCGAGAGTTTAATCAAAATCGTTAGAGCCGTTTTTAAGAAAATCGTAAATAGTCGCAGAATGCATTGTATAAAGTGGCTCTTCTGGTTAGTTGATTTTGATGATAAAGTTTTTGTAACATCTCGGGCCTATATTTGTCTTAAATATGAAATTTCAGTTTCATAGGACTTTTCTTTTTCGCGCTGGACTTACAACACACACACAGACCTTTTTGCGGGCTTGGTCATTTGGACCCTATAATCTGCATTTCCGTTGAAAACTGGAATTCGAAAATTTTCACAATCGCAATGTTTTCCCTTACTATATATTCCATATACAGGTAAGTGAAAGTAAATATAAGATTCCAGCGGAAATAAAGAATTAATTTGTTATAAAAGTTAAATTTTCGACCGAAACCGGCTTTCTTCCTTTAGAAATTTCCCAACTTTAGAATTTTAAAATTAAAACCAAAAATAAAATTTTATTTACTTGAAAACTACCCTAATAATGAAAAATCGATGGGATTTGATACTTTTAAGACAGATATTGAGAGTATGCTAGGGTTGTGAGCAGTGGGTAACACCTATATAACAAAAAATCTGGTGCGCGCAATACACGACTTTCACTTAAATTTTTTTAATAAATATTTTCCACAACCACAATAATAATATAAGTATAATTAAATTTTTAATAAATTCGAAATAAAAAAAATTGGTGCGCGCAATACACGTCTTTCAATTACCTCTGTCATTTATTTCAATTTAAGAATTTTTAAATAAATTTAGAAAATAAATAAATTGTAAAAGAATTATTTACATTGGATTTTAATAGATACATGTGTTTTGTACAATAAAATAATCTATTATATTATTAACTACGGCAATCAGTTTGTTTTATCGGCTTTTCATCCATCACTTACTGTTCACTTTTACCATAGTATGTGTAAGACAATATTTTTTTCTGAAATCATTAGCATTCCAACGGTATATTATACATGTATATTACTGTTCTTACGTTAAAAAAAAAAAATTGCATTAAAAATAATTTTGCAGTTTTCTCCTTTAGTTGTTTAAAATTTTCACGATCGCAATATTTTCCCTTACTATATATTCCATATACAGGTAAGTGAAAGTAAATATAAGATTCCTGCGGAAATAAAGAATTAATTGGTTATAAAAGTTAAATTTTCGACCGAAACCGGCTTTCTTCGTTTAGAAATTTCCCAACTTTAAAATTTTAAAATTAAAACCATTAAAATTTTATTTACTTGCATACTACCATAATAATGAAAAATCGATGGGATTTGATACTTTGAAGACAGATATTGAGGGTGTGCTAGGGTTGTGAAGAATAAGGGGGAGGTGGAAGTGGTATTGAGCAGTGGCTGGTAGCATGGCGGGTAGTCACGCGAGGATCTGCCCTCAAAGCATAAATCAAAACTTATTTATTGATAACATTCCATAAGAAACATTCAAAACTATAAATATATCGTAAATACATTCATTATAATTATATGTAACAAAGTAAAGATCAGAGTTTAAATGGATTTATCTCTTAAATGACGTTCAGTCCACACTCCATACCGTCGCATTATATTAAATTTCTTGTTTGGTTTTAAACAGGTAGTAAAAAAGTAATGTTCTAAAAAATCATTTATACTGTATCAAACTACCCATAAAGTGGGTGGTCCCCTGACTTGGACAGTTGCATAGGGTGACACATATAAACCTGTAACGGAACGTATCATTTACCTTGGTTTTTTTTTTTAAAGGCCCGTTAGACGTACAGGTATATTTATCCTCATTTGCACAATCATTTTAACAATCACACTTTTTTTCACATGTAGTTAGAGTTACTTGTTTTCAGACATATTATCCTTGTTTTTTTTAATTTTTATTCTAGATGTCAAGGTAAATTAAATTTATGTGGTATGGTTTGAAAATAACAAAATACATTGTTCCCTAAAATAACACGTTCTTGTTTCCATACTAGAAGTTCAATTTTTAAAAATCTGGAGTGCGCATCACACTACATTCACTTGTCTTCCTAATTAAAAAAAAAAAAATAACCATAATGTATAATCTTAAACCCCACTATTATTAGTTTTTACAACTTCGTGAGTAATACAAATTCTTTCAAAAATCATTAGCTTTCCAATGATATGTTACTGTTTTATAGTGGGAAAAAAAAGTTAATCTAAAAAAATATTTCTATCCTTTTCTCCAACACTTGGTTATCAAATTCTTTCAAATTGTATATTTACCTTTTTTTTTTTTTTTTTAATACTAACAATATGAAAGGGTTTACTGTTTTAAATAAAAATTATTAAAGGTAGGGTCCTTACTTTAGCAGAATACATCTTTAAAAATTTCGCGTTTAAGCCCAGTCACATTAGTTCAATAAGAACGGAACCTACATGCTATTAAATCCCATTAAATTTTACCTCAATATAAAGTGTTCAATCAAAATCGATGTAGCTGTTGTTATGACGATAATTAGTAACTTAAAAATAACCACTCTCGTCACAGAAAACTTATCCACTGAAACTGCAATGATTTCAATGATATAAATATAACTGAGTCAGTCGGGGATTCACAAGGAGAGGGAACATATTCATCCCTCAAAAATAACCATTGAGAAATGAAAAATTATATTGGCTAATTTAAAACAATACTAGATATGTAAATAACTAATTGTACTACTATGGTAATAATTTAGGTAGAATAAATTATTTTCCTATAACATAACTCATTGAATTTCTAGGAGTTGGTAAGAACGTTAAACCTCCTTACTCCCCCCAAAATTAGAATCTGTAGATTGTTGAAGCCAATATATTTAAACTTCTCCAAATCAATCTGCTGAATGCTGGAAATACCAAGACTCCTCATCAAGCATCTACTACATTTTTTCGTATTATCCCTTAAGTTACTTTAATAGCCAACCCATCCACTTCCACACCTCGGTAAGAAACCTCGGAGTCATTTTCGATCAACAAATATCCTGGAGTAAGCATATTTTTGTAACCCAAAAATCCATCTTTGTTCTTATATATTTCCTAAGATTTCGTGATCCCACCCCATCAAAAAACCGATAGCTCCTAGTCTCCCCCCTCATTTTTCCCATTTCTACTATGGTTGGCTCGTGGCGGGCTGTCTTAAAAGTTGGACCTAAGACTTCTGAACAGTTTCATTAGATTTATATGCGGAATTTCCAGACGCTCTGATGCCCCAATGACATACCGGATTGAAGTGGCTCTACCTTTCTTTCCGTCTCCAATATTTTCTTGGTGTCTGTCTTCTCCGATCCTGCCGAACCGAAAAATCCCCTTATACACTAATATGCTTACCACATGTTCCTCTGTTTATTTAGTAAACCCGAGGGCCCAACCCATAAACTTTTATTTACCTTCTCACAGATCCGCCTCCTTCATAACATCTTTCGTCAGATGTGCCACCCCGTTTTGGAATTCTTTGCGTATATTCATACGTTGAGCCTTATCATTGATGTCTAAGAAACATTTCTCCACCTCCTGAACCACCAATCTACCTGCATAAGTAAATTTTAAAGTTATAGATGAAATCTAACCATTGCTAACAAATCTATTCCAGTTTAATACTGAATTCTTAAAATTACCTGACAAATGCAGTTAATTTTGCACACGTTTTGTTATTTTAGAGGACTATTCGTTCCAGAATATTTTTTTTTATTTTTATCATATCACACGCTTAAAATCTGGTATCAAGAATTTACGGGACAAAATTGAATTTCACGTGAGTAAAATATGTTTTTTAGGGATCCGTAATCGCCCTGCTGTGGCGAAAAAAATAATGCTCGAGATTTCTGAAAATAACGTATTGCGAAGTTTCGGACTAAAAATGGGCCAAGTAATTAGTTCGAAATTTGTTTATCGTTACAGAGAAATATAAAACGGAAGGAAGTCAAGACCATTAACCGGGTTTGACCCCGAATACAATACAAGGCTGTTATGCTAGCCACTATACTATAGATGACCCCCACAATTCAAAATTTATTTTAAGATCAAGTATAACTTTTGAAGCAAATGTAGGTGTCTTCTATTTATATTAATGCTTAACGACAGTCCTATGTTAAGATTTCTATGTTTCACGGCCTTCAATGAGTTTTAAATCAAATTTTAAACATAAGAAGAAACTTTTATGAAGATAGAAAAAAATTCCCAGCAAAAAGTTTGAATTTTTTCTGCCGAATTCATATTTAAAAAAATCAATTTCCTAATTCTTTAACGATTACATTCATACTTTAAAAAATATATATACTTTAGTTGCCTAAACCGCAGATGGGAAGATAAAATTAGGCCTTGAGGATTTGGATTGAGTTTGGAAGTTTGAGTTGAGTGGAGAAAACCGTTTTGATCATTCCGGTGCTTCTAAAAGCTTTTTATTATTGTACCATAAATAATAATAATAAAGGATCGCTTACAACTCTGATGAAATATTACGAGTGGTTATAAATATAGATGCCGTTAAAATCTCAGTAAAACTGTTATTACATAAACCTAACTATGAATATAAAAATGACACATTTTATATTTGTACCTCATTTAACGAGCCAAGAACTGCGATAGTCATAAAAACGACAATTATCTCCGCTAATTATAGTAGCACTTTTTATTTTCGCTCTTCCTGTAGTAAACTTCAAAAGCTAGCAGGCTGATGTACTCAGCCGCCAGCCGCCGGTAATACCAGACGGTATAAATTTGGCTGTATTCCTGTCTTATAATACAATCATAAATACACACCTGTCACCATAAACTTAATATGCTCTCAAGATTTGGTTTATTATATGTTTAAAAATAGAAACCAAACGTTATTTGATTTTAGTTCAGTTCCGAGAAGGTAATTATAATCCTTATAAAGTCACAAGTATCTGTATTTATATTAGTAACTTAAGTTCTGTAAGATTGCATAGCACTTTCAAGAAGGAAGAACAGAAAAAAAGAATTATTTTTTAAACAATTACATGTTATTATCTTATTTGTACAAAAATACAATAATATAACTCATTGCGTGTCTCTTAAACGTTTTTATTTGTATTTATTACTGCAACTCAAATACTTAAGATACGTGTAATTCAGGTGGAATAATTTCCAAGTGATTTGGTTTTTCTAAAATATCCATAGCGTATTTATCTTTTAAAAATGCTATCCTTACAGAAATTTTACCTCATTTTATATGTTTCATAATAAATTGATCTCTATAATTTTTATTTTTAAATTTCAATCTGATTATCTGAACGTTCTATTATTTTTTATGGTAGAACATTTTTTTTTTTTTTTTGTTTATTCATCTAACGTCACTTTAGCCAATCAGATGATGCTACAGTGAGATTTATAAATTTTACGTATACTGGTTTTATCATTAAATAGCACAATCTAGGGAACACCATTTGATGACCCCTCCTGAGGACGGCGTAAGCAAAGATTTTTTTTTTCTTTTTTAATTTTTTTGGAAGTTTTTCTTAATATAAACACTTAAAAGAGCACACATTGACTTCCATTTCTCACTTAATCACTTTATTTCATAACCTTTTCATATATGTCGACGTTTCGGGGCTGTTTCTCCCATTTTCAGGACTTATTTTTTTCATTATATAAATGCTTTTTCATATATCACCCATCATTTTATTTCATAGCACACGGCTATTTGTTCTTATGGGTGTTCATACAGTGAGATTTCTAAATTTTACCTATACTGGTTCTATCATTAAATAGCACATTCTAGGGAACACCATTTGATGGCCCCTCCTGAGGACGGCGTAAGCAAATATTTTTTACTTCTTTTGAAAAATCCTAGGACCATCGGCCGGGTTTGAAATCGTGACCCAAGCCATTTTCCAATATAATTTATATAAATCGCTCTCTCCTTTCGGAAGCGTAGGCATGAACGTCAAATTTTATTATTCTAATTAATTATGAAGCAGAAGGATGTAGCAATATGCATATTTATTCGAAAAATATCTATTTCAATTCAAAAGATATAATTATCTGTGTAATTATATCTTCTTATAATTTCAAGGCATTAATTTTACCTATCCAGGTTTAATAAAGATAGGGATCTTTAACGAGTAGGTGACATCGCTCAGAACCAACTTTTTACGTCCGAAAGATGGCATTATGGGAGAACAGGTGAGGGTGTAAGCATCTATTGTACTGTTGAAATATCGTCATACTATGTTAAAATTCAACTAGTTACAAATATTACTCATATCACAAACATTTTTTTTTCTTTGGCGCGACAGGCCGTGTAGGCCCTTGGCCGCGTGGTATAGACTCCTGGGAGAATATATTCACGTTTCTCGATGAAACGGTTAGGGTGGGGTATCACTCCTTACGCCTATTTTGCGAGTTGCCATCAGTAGGCTGACGAGACTCACATACCCGGGGGAAAGGCTGTGAGTGAATCCCCATTTCATTATATTCTTATAAAAGTCCCGCGGGGACTGGGATTCGAACTCACAACTCTGGCGTAGTGGACTAGCGCGCTAGCCACCCAGCCACCGGCTCCCCTTATATCACAAACATACAAAAAAAAAAAAAAAAAAAATTCATACGACCACTATTCTTGGATACACTATGCACTATTTGTACATAATAGTTTCATAACATAAGGTGCCCAGAAAATCATTAATCCCCTTCACTTTCACCGCTATTGAAGTTATAACTGTGGTCGTTCCCATCAACTTGTCTATAGTAGCATTTATAATTTAAAAAATGGCATAAATGGTTTTAAAGAACGAACTAAAAAAAAAAAACCAATAACTTGGTAAAGCAATAAAAAGTAATCATAAAAAGAGGTTTCATTACCAATTTAAACATATTAACTGCCATAATTATAGAGCGGTAGAAAACGATGAAAATATAGAAAGTTTCTCAATATCGTCTATAAAACAAAAAAAAAAAAAAACAGCTGCACTTTATTTCACAATGGTTTATTATTTCCTAATAATTATATTATGGAATTATGCGTTATCATATTATATAACTGTGTAGCAATGAACTATAAGTTAATCAACTTATGTGTTTTGTTTTCAATTAATAAAAAAAAAAAAAGATATTTAACTAACACTGCTCAAGAAGTAAAAATAAATCGCAATAATATTTTATTACCACCCCTGCGAAGTTGGCAAAAATAGAACGCAATAGCCAGTTTCATAACAGATAAGCTTTACAACATAATATAAAGCTGTAAATTTACATGTATATTTATGGTTATAGTGCAGATAATCCTTTCGAAAATATCCGGTCTGTGATCCCCTTCACGCTATTTTATTTGAGCACATAAAAAAAAAAAAAATTAAAATAAAACCTGTACCACTACAACCCATGAAGAGTTTTGGGCTCAGTACATGTAGAGATTCGTACTGTTCCTAGGCCAACGGCCGTGCAATGAGGTGATTCGGCCGGGATCACGCTCAGCCGCCAGGTTTTTTCCCCATTTTTGGGTACCCACTTGATTGAGGCTGGGTGTGCCCCAGGAGTGTCTCCATACCCCAGGATCGCCCCCCGGCTGAAATAACAGAATAAATAATATTCCGCCACAGCCGGGATTCGAACCCAGGACCCCGAGCACAGTAGACTAGCGCTCTACCCACTAGACCACGCCGCTCCCCTTTGAGCACATGCAAAGTCTAAAAAAAGAATAAATTAATGTAATGTAGATCATTGTTGTCAGATTTTAGTTTATTATTTTTAATAATAAACCTCTGTAATCGAAATTGGTTTAGAATCTTACCCGAATAACGACAAAAAAATTGATGGTTCTGTCCGCAGTCAACGGTTTTGCTGCGAAACTACTGAACCAATTTTTTTTAATTTTTGGCACAAAAATACCAGAGCATCCGACGATGATTCTAACAACCGGAAGTTGATATCAGCGATTAGTTTTTAAATAATTTAAAATGATTTCATTCAATAACCTATTATTTTAGAAGATAGAGAAAAATCTTTACAGGGTATATTTAATCAAGAAACCGGATTAACTATAAAACTTAAAAAAATATGAAATTTTGGATATTAATACGCCAATAACTCATGGAGTTATCTTTGAAAAGAGAGAAAAAAAATTTTAGTTTTAGGATCAGGACACGCGACGAAAAAAAAAAAGAAAAGAAAAGAAAATAGAGAAAAAAAAACTTGAAATCTTGGCTATATACTAATAATCGATGAACTTGTCGCTTTTCATACTAGTTAATTGCCTTTTAAACAGCTATAAATTAACTTAAATTATTTGTAAATAATAAACTATTGTGTAATAATTGTTTTGTAGGTAATTAGTGAAGATAATGGTCATGTAATAACCAACATGAAATTACTTTAAATGTACCTTCTAAATTATTTTTTTAATCCTTTGAATTAGATTTTTTAAATAATTTTAATAATGTTTTACTCGAGAAGTTTTAATAGATGCAATTAAATGTGAATGTGCTTTATAGAGAAGAATATAATCCACGTTGTACAATCAATTCTTCATAGTTTAAAAAGAATTCCATAGCTTGCAATACAAGAATATTTCAGATTCCTCCAAGAAACCAAAAAGCAATTTATTAATAAACTTTGTCAGTTTTCTCATTGATTTTTTTTTACCCTAGATTATTGTTTTTATTAAAAAAAATAGCTAAATATTAATATTAAAAAAATGACAATAAATCTAGGAAATCCTCCGAGGCGTCTAAAAAGAAGATGGCCCCGAGACCTTCTAGCTTAGCATAGTTTTTGGAGAGCTGCCAATGGTAGTATCCCTACATGTGAATTATGACAGTATATCTTGTACCACATTTACTGAATGTATTTTTTATAAAATATATATTTTTTAAAAATCTAGGAAAGGGTAGATTCGTTAAAAACATCATTTATGAAACATACACGATTTTTGGTCTGAGGAATGAATATTTTTTTTTTATCTTTTTACATATTTCCTCATGAACGAAACTAGTTAGACAGGAATAATCTAACTTTAAACTGTTCCTCTGATACTTTTGACTTAGCAGATACAAATAAAATCCATTTATTTAATCCGATAGAATCTAACACAAAATAAAATAAAAAAGTAAAAGTAGTTGTATTTTAAACTAAAAATTTTGATTTAGGAAAGATTCGAAAACAAATACATAAAAAAAAAATTAGTAACATGTAGTTTTAAATTTAAAAAGTAAAATATCTATGCCTTAAGTAAATAACGAAATCAGGGGAAAGTAAAGCGTAAGCCAGTCTTATTTCTCTCACTTTCTATACTCATTTTTTTTTTTTAGCTTGGTGTCGTGATGAGATTTAGAAACAGATTAGTTATCTTCATTTGTATTTTTTTTTAATTTAAAAAAATTAGGTCTGATGCTTCGTTTAATTAATCGAGTGGAAAAGTTAACCCAAATAATGTATTTAAAACATCTTTTTATATTTTTGACAAAAATACAAAAAGAGCTCAAATTAAATGCATATTATGTGAAATTTATTAATTACTCGAATTAAATTGTTTGTATTTTCTTATGAAGTCTAAATATTTTCGTCCAATCCGAGAATTATTTATAAGTTTGAGAAATTCTTGAAAAACCATGTAAAATAGTAATGATTACGAATGGTGGCTTATAAGAAACTTTGATGATTAATGAAGAATTGAGACGTTGATTTCCAAAAAGTACTAAAGGACATTTTTTACAAAATTGATTTTTTTACATATTTGTATTCTCATTAATTAGTTATATCTAAATCTCCTATTTGATTTTATCTAATGAACAGCCAAGCCCTTTATAAACGCAATTTAGAAATATAATTATTTTCTAAAGGAAATAATTACACATTTCATTTCGTTCCAAATTATACCTAAACATCTCATTTCATATGTTTAATATGATGTTATTAATAAACTAAAAAAAATATTCTGGATTTTAATGGGAAAAGAATCAAATTAGCAAATTTAATAATATAATAATTGGTGATTTTCGCGCTTCTTGTAAAATTTCCTAGAATGGATATAGTACCTTTTGGAAATCAACGTCTCAATTATTTAGTTTTGAAAGTGCCAGATTGAACGTTACAATCTCCTCTTCTTTAATAATTATATATCGTAGTTTTGGTTTCGCAAAGAGGTATAAAAACAAATACTTTTTTCTTGGTTCAAACACGGAATGGTTTCGTAGCTATAAGAGAACATAACCTATTGAAAATGTTACGTACAGCTGATTATATGTGAGCTGCATTTGCATATCTTCATCACATGGCTTATGTCCCACTAATATAATACAATTTGATCAAGAGAATCATTTTATTTTGTTGGTAACGGTAAGCACACACACACTTATAACTTGGTAGATTACATTTGTTTTATAGAGAAAAATATCAAAATAGTGTAAAAAAAAATAGCCTAGAAATTAATTAACATTGCTGACATTATTGCAGAAAGACTAAATACATAAGACATATGATATTTAAATAAAAATCGAAATCTGACAATAGTATCAGCAAAATGCATATATGAGCACAAGTGCTCAACTGAACTCCACAAAGTCAAGTAAGCTTGAATCATTTATGCATAGGAACAATGTTAATTATAAAAAAATAAGGTAATTCTTAGAAAGTAATATATTTCAAGATAAAAATGATCTATGATTAATGATTAATTCTGAACCTGTTTATAATTATGAGTTTAAAAACAAAAATTGTTTTGTTACTCATGAAATTACGATTGGAGTGTTTACGCAATTTAAAAAAAAAAATTATAATAAAATAATATCTGTTAGAATATTAAAAAACAAAAAAAAAAATATCATTTGGTAACGATTAGCAGAAAAAAGTAAAGTTGATTTTCAATACAGTTACTCTAAGATCAGACTAGATTGTGTACTAGTTTCAAGTGAAATAAATAATTTAAGATAAGTTATGAATGTAATAATTGGAACTATCTCCTCTCTTTCTTTATATTTGTATTTATTATAACATAAATAAAACCTAATTATAACGTTTCGAGGTAATTTCTTTGCCTCATCTTCAGATTATTCAAAAATTATCTAAAATACAATTTAATATTATAAACACAACGTCAAAAACAACAACAAGAAATATTATCAACATTTAGAATTGAATTATCATTATTATATTATAAGTTAATCTCTATTGTTAATGATGTGATTGTATCATCAGAATTTTACCAAATTTACATGCCAAGAGATCAAATTTTTATTTAATTATAACATCCAAAAAAAGTAGGATTCTCACTTGAATTCCAAGCACATGAAGTATGTAAGGTGAATTTTCAGTTATGAGCACACTATTATAGGTATCCACTGTAAGGGACACCCTGGATGTTGAACGGAAGAAAAGAGACTGACTGCAGTATCGGAGGGTTAAGGAAGGGAGGGGGAAGAAACTAGGGCGGGAGCATAAATAAACAAATAGAAAACAATCATTAATGTATATATCTCTGTTTATATATTATGTAAACAACTAAACATTTAATGAAAAAAGTATCTTGTCATTTTGATTGGTTAGGTTGCATGACATGCTGATAGCTGAAAATGATTTGTAGGCGATAAATATTGTGTATACAAATCAAGCCATAAACTGATCGTAAACCTCCTACACTGCGCATTATCACTTGTAAGCTACTATCTGGAGCTCAAACCTATCGGTTTAATTATTAATAGGCCTGTTAATAATAGGCGATGGTTCATTACATCAGACAAGAATGTCAAAGTTCGCGTATTTAATCTCATTGCCAACCAAATATTGGATGCCAAAATTACCACATCAGCGTGATTTCTGAGCAACAGCCTAGGATCACCGTTCTCACTATTTTAAAATTGCTTAAATAACATTTAAACCGCGAATGAAAAATTGGACTTAAAGAAACCTATAGAAATCATAAATAACTCAATACTCGGGCTTATACCTATCCTCTGAACAAGATCATATTAAAAACTTCATGCAATGAGTACTTCTCAGAAGATTTCCTGTTTTTGAGTTATTCGAAAACAATTTTTTAAAGGTTTAAAATTAGTTTTTTTCAAACACTTAGCGGAATGTTTTCAAACCACAATCATTTATTGCACATCTAGACATTAAGAGGAACCTCAATAAAAAAATTACAACCATTGTCATTTTAACGTACTGCGATGATCACATAACTGAGTGAATGGTAACTTTTTTTTATCATTTTTATTGAAATTTATAGCTGTATTATTGATACATCAAGTAAATTTGAGGAGAACAATAATTAATGACCTGGCACACTCAAAAATATGTACTAAACGAGAAAATTACGGAGCCATCTTCTTTTCAGGGAAGGTGATCACCAGCATGAATCTGAGGATTGGTCAAGTAGGTCAGAATGGGACTGTAGTTTGTCATGAAAGGAATGGTACCGGGTTCGAGCCAAATCATCAACACGTGGAACATTAAGGTCATTGTGGATGAGTTTATTCGTGAAAACGTAAGGAGCGTTGAGGCTTTCGATGGTTTAGTAAAGCCCCAAAGCTCAATTCCGTATGTCCAGATTGGCCTAATGATAGTCATATAGATGAGGCTTTTGGAGTTAAGAGAAAGTTTGGCCGTTAGTCTATTGGGTTGTGTCACATGAAATGTACGTTTTTATAGTTTCTGAAATACATAAAGGATTTTGTAGGTCTCTGTTGTTTTCTTCCGAATGTTCACATATTTAAAGTAAACAGTTACTAATCCTCTACCTTTGTATTATAACATTAGCTTCCTAATCAATTACCCACTTTTTAGTATACCTCCAAATATGACAATGGAAACACGCGATTTTCGAGTAACACTTTTGTACGAGCTTAAACTCGGCCATTCAGCAGCTGAGGCCGCTAGAAATATTTGCAAGGGTTTGGGGGAAGGGAGTGTTAATGAATGGACCATTCGCCGTTGGTTTGCTAAGTTTTCAGCTGGGGATACAGACTTGGAAAACTTTCCCCGAGGAAGACCTCCGTCCGTAATAGACAACGATGTCCTCAAACATACAGTAGAAGGAAACCCATACCAAACAGTTAAAGGACTCTCAGAACAACTAAATGCAAGTGCATCTACCGTTTCCAGACATTTAAAGTGTATTGGGAAAGTAAAAAAGCTCGATACATGGGTACCTCATGATCTCACTGAGCGGCAGCAAGACATATTCAAAACATACCGTGCAAAAATTGAAAGAACTGGGCTACGAAATTCTTCCGCACCCACTATATTCTCCCGACTTGTCTCCAACAGATTACGACCTGTTCAGGAATTTAGACAACTTCGTCAGAGGGAAACTTTTTGAAAATGATGATAAAGTGAAAAGTGCGTTTTCAGATTTTGTTTCACTTCAAAGCTCAGAGTTTTTCAGTTCGGGGATAAAAAAGTTGGTGTCACGTTGGGAAAAATGTGTAGAAAAAGAAGATAAATACTTCGAATAAAATTATCTTGTTTTCATATCGTATTTTTAATAAAAATCCTTTACCTTGAAAACGGACATTTCATGCGACACAACCCGTAAGTATTGAAGTAGCCGAAAACGGTGAGCAGAATGGTAACTTGATTTTATAAATATAGACGTTGTAATTTAATAATAATTAATAACGGATTTTCTTGACTTTACTGTATTGATTCATTATTGTATATATATATATTGTATATATATATATATATATATATATATATATATATATATATATATATTTTATTGTAATTTTATGCTGTGTAAATATCGATGAATTTAGTATGTATGATATCTTTCAGCACTACTATTGATGTCCAAATTGGGACAGATTGTAATTTTACTCAATAAAATTGTTGCTGATTGAAAAAATAAAAATAAATAACGGATTTACAAGTGATAATGATACATAGAAACGAATAAACCCATCATTATTTCTTGGGGAAATGCATTATGTAATTAACTCGAGTAAACTAGATAAGCCTGATTCCAGAGTGCAGTAGGAAGTTATCCTACGACGCAGACATCTCGATCGCGTTAGGACGCTCAATCAAGGATGAAATTGCCCTTTTAGTTAGGAGGAGCCTTCTATATATAGTGCCATTATCTCACTACTTTCTATTCCTACGCCGTCGCAGCTCAATGCACCCGCAAGGTTAGTGCAATAGCTAGCTGATAGGTCGCAGTACCTATCTGTTCCGAGATGAACCCTTTCGACACGCCAAGAGGTAATGCGGCTTCTGTCCCAGTGTGTTCCGTAAGAGAAAGGCCCAGGGTTCCGGTAACCGTTATATTGTGTGAGGACTTGGGATTGTGAGTTTGTGTGGGTCATTGTTGATAATAGGAAAGGAACCAACGAACCCCGGAATAGGCCAATGTTAAATATTGTTTTTTTCTTTTAAATGCTAATTCCATAATAGTTTTATTTTAAAAATCAGGTGCGCGCAACACACGACTCTCACTTAACTTAATAGTTTTAAAAAAATATATATTTATTCATACTTACAACAGTATAATAAAATACATTTAGTGAAATTGATAAAAGATTATACTGTCATGATTCATATGTGGGGATATTACCCAATTGGTAAATCTCCAAGTTAATAGTTATTAGTTAAAATCAACTTTAGACAAAAAAAGTGGACAAACAATTTTTTTTGTTTAGATTGAAACATTTATCTTAATTTAATAATATTATAATAGAAATTAAATTAATCAATAATCACTTATGTTTACGTACTTATTGTCACTATCCATTACCTTCTACAAAAATATTAGCTTTCCAACGATGTATTGCACATTTAGATAACTATTTGGGGAAAAAAAACAACAAATAAACATAAAAGACATTTCTGCTCATTTCTCCTACAGTTACAATTACTTTCATATTATGTATTTATCTATTTTTCAACTGTTTCAAAATAACAAAATTAAAGATAATTCAGAGGAAGAAATTTAAAAAATTTGGTGTTTAACCCACGTACAAACTGTTGTCGCATTAACAAAAGAGAGCAAGATGTGATTACAATCAGAGTCGTTAGAGCCGTTTTTGAGAAAATAGTAAAAAGGTGCAATATAGCTCTTTTGATGAACGTTATTAATGAGGAAAAAATCCTGTAACATTCCATCCATAGGTCTGTCTGTCTTGAATCTGAAATTTCAGTATCGCTCGAATTTTCGTTTTTAAGGTAGCATTACCAGCTTCAGAATACCCTAGTATTACAATATTTCATTTATAAGTAAGTTACAGCAAAATGTTATAACACTATCTTTTTCAATGTTTCCATGGCACATTTACAGCCATTCAATACACATATTTGGGTATCTACCTGCTAAACTTGACATATGTGATCACTGAACTAATGCATAGAACAAATATTTACACAATTTCAGTTATAACATCTATTCAAATAGAAAAGCCGTTAACTCGAGAAAGGGTCCTTCTGAATTTTATGTATTCATCTTCCAAATGAACGCGGTTTCTCACAAATCTCCTATCTTTCTTGCAAAGGTTTGGAGCTGTGAGTTATGAACTTCTTAAAATTAACACTTTTTTGATAATGCTTGGTACATGATGTATTTCACACAATGTCAGGATTTCCATTTTTCGACTTATCATCTGATTTCCTCTGACCATGCATCCCTACTACTTCGACCTTATATTTAAACATTTGTTTATCATCCATTATAAAAATTTTTCAGTGATTCTTATGTAAAGTTTGTTTACATTTGTATCCTTATTTCAGTTCATAATGACTATGTTCTCACATTACATAAAGTTAATTATCAACTGATTAGGAATAACAACATCCTGAACCAATTATTACCTCTTAGTACAACTAATCATTAAATGAAAGATAGAATATTAGGCATCCTCTCCACTGAGTTTACCATCTGAAAACTGTTATAATTTTATTTTCAACAATGAACTGTGTAAATCTAAGGTTTCAATAAAATCAAATGAGAAGTTTTACAGAACATCGTTAAAAATTGAAATATCCATTTAGTAGAATAAATTGATTTTTTTCCAATGTTATAATAAGACGCAGTGTAGGCAAGCGAAATTGTTTTATTGAGAGACGATAAGTGGTCACGATCCAGTGTACATATGCATAATAAGAGTCGCTAGCGAATGTGGAAAAGCTTAAGCTAGTTGTCGCAAATCTTTAAGTTGTTGGAAATCGCTATAATACGAGATTTTTATAGAATTGTTGCAGGAAATTAAAATAACACTCACAAGACCGGAAGAAATCGCATCGCATATAGAGAAGGAATAGAGGGAAGGAAGTAGCAACAAGAGGAAGCATATTTGCTTATACATACATGAAACAGCATGTTTTATTATTTTTAATATACATACGGTTTTTTTATGTTTTCACTATTATTATTTATTTTATTTGCCATAAACGTAATTACACATATCGGCAGTAAACTCATATTAACGATACACATATTACCGACCGGATTGAAGTTACGAGCAAATGTACCCAACAAACAGTACGAGGAGAATCTTTAGTTACAATTATTATAATTATTAATATAGTATTAATCATTATAATATGACTTAGATTTATAGAGAAAATTAGACTTTTTTTTTTTTAATTTATAAAACTTTAATAATAAATCTCTGTTTTATGAAAAGGTGTTCACCCCATGGGGATAGACTTATTAACAAATATTACCCATATTTTTCTTGAACATACACTATATATATTAATTATTAAATAAATAAATTTTAAACATAAAGTACTTCCTGTTTAGGAGAACATGTTCTGTGAACCTATTTCGATTCCGTAACTGGGACAGCGGAGTTCACAGTTCATACTGAGCATCGCAATCCCTCATACATTCATTGACCAGGGTCGACGAAATTTAACCTACATAGTAGAATTCGTCTCATATTTAGTAATCCACCCAGGACTAAAAATAATGTCAAACTCTTTATTGAAACGAACTTAGATTTTCGTAGATTTCGTATTAGTATACATAATATGAGCACATACTATAATCAGTATTATCGGATGTTTTCAAATTATTTTCGTTCATTTATAACTTTTTTTTATTAAAAATAGTTTACTCATGTATAATAGTTTGAGGCAACACAAACACTTACACATCGGTAATAGTGAGTGAGAAATAGTAATGGTAAGATAATAGTGACGTGCAAGCTGCATTGAACAGAATTAAAATTCCAGTATTATTGTGCATTTAAAAAACAGTTCTTTCACTCAATATTAATTTTATTTTTAAAATTAATAATCTAACTTCTATACTAATAAATAATCTTAGCTCATTATTTAGTTTAATACAAATAATTTTAAAATTTTCATTTTTATCTTGGCCCAACATGTAAAAATAAAAACACTCTTAGCTGCACTGATTTTTACAATAGGTAACAGCATATCAACTCTCAAGAAGATTCTCATCCAAAAAAACAAAACAAGAACTCTAAATAAGAAAATAAAGCACAAAATATTACAAATTTAGAACTTTACGTATTCCCATCATGTAGTAGTACAATCAATTTATTTTTTTTTAATATTATTTGATGGTCAGTACGGCAAATGGTTGTAGTCACCGCAAGATTCTGTTAAGACAAAATTATGTGATGTTAAAATAATTTCAGAATGTTTAACTTAAAAAAAACATAGCTCCGGTACTGCACAGTTTTGTTTATGATATCTCTCGAATGTTCATAGGTTTAAAGAAAAAGAAAAAAAAAATTCGTCGTATTAGGACAATTTCGTGTTATTCCTAATTTTCTTAAAATGTGTCCTAATTCAATTACAACACGAAATCATAGATAGAAATAGAAGTCAAAATAAACACGAAATTTTATCAATTCAAATGTATATATCTATATTAGCATGCCCGGCAAACGTTGTTCTGCCATATAAATTATTTCCAGTGAATATTTTGGTTGTTAAATAAAAAATAACGAATTTATTGTGTGTGCGGTTGGGACCATATATAAAATTAATAGAATTTGCTAAAAAAAAAAAGCAGAAATATTTTTTTAATGTTTTTTTTGGTTTTTTGAACATAAGAACAGTAATAAAGATGAGATTAAAAAAAAAAAATTATATATGAATTTGTAAAAGGTTATGTAAAGTGAAGAATAGGGCTTAAACTTATTACTGATTATTATAAATGACAATTCAAATAACAAACAATAACAATTCAAATAATTAAAAATTTAAATAACAGTTTTCCTAACAAAACTGAAAAAAATTTAAGTTTTTTAATAGTTTTTATACATTTAACAGCCGAAGTAAATGAAATTAGTGTATCGCCAGCATCATTTTTTTTTAAATACGAAAGACAGTTAAATTATTTGGATATTGTTCATAGAAAAATACTAAAATCATGATAAAAAAAATGCCTGCGTGGGGGAATGAGGAAAAAAATATGGGGTTATATTTACTTTTTTATGCATAATTAAGAAAAAAAAGATCGTTACAAAAAAGAAATTTTGTATAAAAAAAATCACTCAGCAGTATGAAATATACTTTAGGACCGATTTTCATACCTACCAAATATTTCATAAAATCAGTCTCGCCGTTTCGGAGGAGTACGACCACCAACAGCGTGACACAAGATTTATATATATATATATATATATATATATATATATATATATATATATATATATATATATATATATATATATATATTTAATATCTGCATTATTTATTGAATATCACTTATTTCACCAAGAAACATTTGAGCATAACCTTTTTTAACATCCTTTAGATTTTAAAGAAAAATATTTATTCGTTTATCATACATATTAGGTGTATTTCTTGAGACGAAATAAATGGAAGATCAAAACGAAGAAATAAAAAAGATAAGAGAAGTATTATGACATGAGTGGCGAAGATAGATTGAAGACTAAACTCACCAGGAGCCCGCAGAGGACGCCGCCAGACTGAGGGTCCAAACGCCCCCACCAAATCGACTCCCCGGCATCCCTTTCGGTCGCTACCGTCCTCGAACGGAGTATCTAATAGAACATGAAGAGGAAGTATCGTCCAGGAGATCTGGTCGTTGATAGCAGAATCCCCATGGACTGTCCAGTCAATATTAAAATAAAAAATTATGAGAAAAACATAAAAATTCCTGTTATATTCTAACAAGATTCTCAAATATTATCATTATCAGAACAAAAAAGGTAATATAAGATCCACTACAGAACAAATAGGGTATCCTGTGATACAGTGGCTAGCATAACAGCCGTTTATCTGTTTATAAGGGAGTACAAAATCTTTAGACATACCGTCCTTCCTTCCTATACCAAATTAATTAATTAATTAAAAACCTTAGAACGAGTTGAGTCTTGACTATTTTTATTATCGATGCGATTAAAAAATGTAGCTCGGCCATTAGTATGTATCTGCAACTTAAAGGAAGTTACAATCGTTATTGGCAAAGGCAGGCCTACTTGACCGGCAGTGGCCAATCTACGGAACATGAAGAGGAAGTATCGTCCAGGAGATCTGGTCGCTGATAGCAGAATCCCCATGGACTGTCCAGTCAATATTAAAATAAAAAATTATGAGAAAAACATCAAAATTCCTGTTATATTCTAACAAGATTCTCAAATATTATCATTATCAGAACAAAAAAGGTAATATAAGATCCACTACAGAACAAATAGGGTATCCTGTGATACAGTGGCTAGCATAACAGCCGTTTATCTGTTTATAAGGGAGTACAAAATCTTTAGACATACCGTCCTTCCTTCCTATACTAATTGTTCGCAACCGGAATATATCAGGCGGTCTAATGTGGGATACTCGTTGAGGGTATTCAAAAAAGGATTTTATTATCCTGTTTCATAAAGTAAAATAATGGAGCTTAGTTAGTTTTGTTTTGAAGTAGTTTTTACATTGCTTAAAGTTCTTTTTAATCAAACATCTAATATATAAAATTATGTGTCAAAATGTTAGTTAGCATACTCCTCCGAAACGGCTTGACCGATTTCTATAAAATTATATATCCATATTCAATAGGTCTGAGAATCGGCTACTATCTATTTTTCATGCCTCTAATTGATAAGGGTTGACCACCCTTTTTTTAATTTTTTAGACAAAAATGTTTTTTATAATGTTCGTTAAAAAATAAATTCAACCCTAAATTTTCACCTTTCTATCACCAACCCCTATTTTTTAATAGTTATTGGCGTGCTCTCGAGTGGGTAAAACATCCAGTTTGTTTGTGTTAGCTTAAGATGGGCTAACAAAAAATATTGTTCACGCTATAGTATTAAGAGATTGATATTGTTTGTTAGAGTTTCTGTAGTAATTAATTAATGATATATATAATTTTAAGGAATAAATTATAATAAATTTAAAAAAATTAATATTTTGTGTTTTGTTATTTTTATATTCCCTCATCGTTCATAGCACTCCATGCCTCTTTCACTCAAATACCACATCCTTACACACAATAAGTTAGCTATCCTAGAAATAATTTATATGGCAAAACAACGTTAACTCGGCCACCTAGTAAGTATATAACTATTAAAACACATTTTTGATAATTCTTATTGCCGTCAAAATACAGTGTAATAATTCATTCATTCAATGGAAGTGTGGGACAAAAAGTATCTATGTTAGTTCTAGACTAATTTGACTGTAAGTTATTTGCCAAATGCTAAATGCGAGACGAAATCCATTCTTGGGGGTCACCTGTAGTGCAGCGGCTAGCATAATATCCTTTTCTTCCCTTGAAAGCGGGTTCAAACCCGGCCAATGGGCCTAGGATTCAGTCTCCCTTAACTAAAACCTGGGCCCATTGGCCGGGGGGAGTAAAAAATCTTGGGTTATACCGTCCTTCCTATATAGATAGTTTGCTTCCGAAGTATATCAGGCGATCTCTTGTCTAATACTGCCAATTGATAATAGTTAGTTGTCGACCAATAATTATATCTTATAAATTGAAATAGATCTTTCTCGAATATTATACATATTGCTACATCCTTTCCCCGCCTGCTTCATAATTAATGAGAAAAGGTGTATGCTCCCTCAAGGGGAGGGTTAATTTACATAAATAATATTGAAAGAGGGCAAGGAACGCAGATCAAATCCGGTAGATGACCCGAGGATTTTTCAATGAAGGTAAAAAATATTTGCTTATCCCGGAACATAAATAGTGGTCCCGAACCTATGTCCCTAACCACTCGTCAAAGGTCCATACAGTAATAAAACCTGGATGATTAAAATTTAGAACTCCAACTATAGCATAAAGTGACGTTAAATGAATAAACGAGTTAAATATCATAGAGTATTCATTTCACTGAAAGGTACTTATTTATATGAGTGTCAATTTGAGTAAACAGGAATTCGTAGTTCCATATTGCTTGGAAAAACAACGAACTTTGTTTATTATATGTGACCAATGGTTACTTGAGCGAGTATAACGGGATTTTTTTTTGTATTATTAATAGAAAATTTGCTTTAAAATATTAGACATAGAATCGTTGAATAATATTTGCGAAATTCTAAAAGCTGTGTTAAAGTGCAACTATTATTAAAAAAGAAACAGATAAACGTATTGTTATTTGCACTCGTGAGAGAACTGAAAAAGAAGTGGGAGGTTAAACAAATTCATTCATTCATTTCTCTCATACTCCCAGAGAGAAAGATATCAGAAAACGAACTCTGGATCCAACATCAACAGTATAAAAAAGACTGAAGAGGTAAAAGAACATAACAAAACAGTTAAATATATATTTTCAACTGGGTATGAAAATCTTTTCTTTTATCATTAACTATTTTATTCTCTTTCCTGCCCTAATCCTTAAAAATCTATACATCGCTAAAGGATAGAGTTTTTTTTAATTTAATTTTTTTAGTTTATTAAATTTAGAGTTTTGTTAGATTAAATTATCGATAAAATAAATAAGTAAATATTTATACTATCGACAATTTGTATGATACAATAAAATATTAACACGGACTGTATAAGAATTGGAACAGCACTCCACTGACCTTCGCTCCTTAATCAATAAATATACCTTCGTTAAAATGCTTTTTTTTTTTTAAGTTTAAATGTTTCTGAAATTGCAGTTGAAACATTTTCTGATAAAGAACATAGAAGGAACTAATTACTCGGTGAATAATGTTAAAATATAATTAATAACTAATCTCAAACATATTTTGACATAATGCTTACTCTAACTACTGCTAAGTGATGCACTTATATTTTTTGGTTTGCACTTCTTCCAAATGTGAACATTTTAGTTTTGTTTTATTTATTTTCGGATACATTAAACGCTTTATAGAAGCAATAAAGAGCATAGCAATTATAAGTCAAGATATTATATTTCATATTACTTTAGTAAGTCCAAAGAACAGTACATCTGTACCATTATATGTATTACTAGCTGTGTCACGCAGCTTTGCTCGCGAATAATGCATTTCTTATTAATTTATGTGCGTTTATGATAAGATTGGCTATAATAAATATCAACTATCAGCTACCCTTTGTTATCATTTAAAGCCCGATCTTGACTTCTTCCTGTCATATTTACTATAGCAAACCAGTAGAAGTGCTTATACCTATAATCACTTAATATGTAAAAATAATCGACACAAACCATTTTTAAAAAATAAATAACAATTGAATATATTTTCATAGGAACCTACACTCGAAACAGATATGAAACGCAAAATGCTTAAAAGGGTCGGTCACCTGTATGTAGTGACCAGCCAGGTGCCCCCTTAACTAAATTTTTTAATGAAGTAAAAACAACCTTAGTTATCCCTACCTTCGAAGGAACGTTAAAATGTGGTCCCAAGCCTTTGCGACTTCCATGATACTCGTTAAAGATCTCTACCTAACTGAATTAGTGAGGAAAATATTAGTCATTCATACGATTAACCATAGTAGTAGAGTTTTAAACCATTAGTAAGAGGTTAAACGAACAGATAAAACAGTGATATGCTTAAAATATAATTTTTATAAAATCTTTGTACTTTCTGATTTGTCAGATATAGACAATTTTACGTATAGAGTAGTTCAATACTTTTTGGCTAAATTTTAATTCTGCCTTATTGCACATCTAGACGGTTAAGACAACTCCAGAAAAATTTTACTCACAAAACATAGTAATTTTTTTAGATACCAGAAAATTGAGTGTAACTTTTTATAAATAAAATATAAAGTCTAATCAAGAGTAATAATTTTAATTATAAGATTATATTCGAATAAATCAAAAGAAATAGTAATTTTTTTAAATTTATTAAATTTAAAATATATATGCTTCAAGTAATACAATTAAAGTTGAAATGACTCTTGAAATAAAACATGACTTAACAATATAGATAATAATATAGATTGATATAAATATTTCCGCGTTGTGTAACCTTCTATACTCCCCAGTAGACTCATCTCTCTTCGGACCAAATATTTTAGTACCTTATTTTCTAAAACTTTTAGCCGTTGTCCGTCCTTCAAAGTAAGCGACCACGTTTCACCGTTGGAAGAATAACAGTTTTATAAATTCTAACCGTTAAGTTTTTAGACAGAAGCTAATTATAAGAAGTAATTTCACAACTGAATTATAACACAAATTTCCCGCGTATAACCAGGACTTTATTTCCTCCTCGATTTTTTGTTTCGTTATCATTGACCTAAATACTTAAATTTCTCTACGTGTTCAAAAATATATTTCGAGTCCTATTTCTTTACCGGTTTTTATTAACGGACTTGTATTTAGTTTTTTAGTTTCCGCGTCTTCCTTTAGCAGTACCAAATCATCGGCGTATCCCAGAACCGGAATTTTATCACCCAAATTTAAACCTTCTAAGTACATGTCACTTTTTCTTTGATATATTCTAAAGCGACTTCGTCTGAATTAATTTCTATTATTATGATTGCTATTAAGAAGTTTTTAAAAGAATATATTTTAAAGTACTTCCTGCGTAAATGACATTTTTAGTTTTATTTTCTTGTGGCAGAAGAACATACCGATTTTCTCCGCAACCTGATCTCGACCTAAATCTATTCCTACGTGTTTAAATGGAAAAATATAAATTATCGGGAAATTGAATTATTTAAAAATAAAAGGTAAATCATTTGGATTCATTGGGAAGCGAGGTTTTTTTTTCTCCCAAATTTTCCTCGTTTTTTCAAGATTTTCGACTGATTCTTCGGTCCTCTTGGTCGCAGCGTGATGTTATATAGCCTATAACCTTCCTCGATAAATGGACTATCCAACATAGAAAGAATTTTTCAATTAGAACCAGTAGTTTCTGAGATTAGCGCGTTCAAACAAACAAACAAACTCTTCAGCTTTATAATATTAGTATAGATTTGACGAAAATGGAATATTGATAGAAAAATATTTGTGTGGTAAAATTTTTTTTTTAAATATACAAAATTGGCGAAACATCAGTATCGATCTAAAATGAAAAGATTAGGCCAGAGTATTCTAATTTTTACAATTTTCAATGTTAATGTAGTGTAAATTTCCAAATTATAATATTTCCAAATAAATTGGTTTAGTAAAAATCAAATTATTTTTATCGATAAGACAAACGATTATACAAAATGATCCTTTAAGAATCAGGAAAAACACAAATAAACTGTGCTAAAAAAAAAAGACTATTTTAAAGTCAAATAGATGTAAATTGTTCGCATATTTTGAATACATAATATACAAATAAACTATTTTAAAGTTTAATTTTTTTTTAATCTAGTGTACCCCTTAAAAATGAAGGTTAGAAAGGAGTCTTAGCGTTATTTTTTTCTTGTACAGTCTTATCATTGCAGTCTACATTTCGATCTTGTGAGCATTGTCTTCTATGTAATAAAATTTTTTAAAATGGGTATTGCAAAGGTTTCCAATATTTAGAGCGGAATATCTCAAAAGGGACTGATTGAAAAACGATGGAACTAATACAGATTATAATCTGGTATACGTATACGTAATACAGATTATAAAGGTATACCTCTAGATAATAAACACTGTTAAATAAAATTTAGATGCTGAGACCCAATTTGTTTTAGAATTACAATACAATACATCAAACATTCCTGCTTTGCAAGAGTTGACCTCATCTTATCAACTAACTTGAATCCAAACCAAATTAATTAATTAATTAAAAACACTAGAACGAGTTGAGTCTTGGCTATTTTTATTATCGATGCGATTAAAAAATGTAACTTGGTCATTAGTATGTATCTGCAACTTAAAGGAAGTTACAATCGTTATTGGCAAAGGCAGGCCTACTTGACCGGCAATGGCCAATCTACGTATTGAGTATAGTAATGAAGCTAACGGTGAATCGTCATTAGTGATCCGCGATTTTAATCAAGTTTCGAGAACTTGGGAAAGGTTGCCAATGTGGAGTACTGCTATTATTTCTGAGGAACCAGTTTTTCTGAACTGCTATTTCTGATTCATTTATTTTAATTTGTTTACACATTTACGAAGTTTCTTTACTAAATCATCAAATTCTTCATGTATTCAACCCTCATAATTCAAAATCCCATCACTTTGTTAAGAATATCCTCATTCATAATAACCTTAATGTTCCTTTTATTGCTGATTTGGCCCCAACCAGGTACCGTTCCTTTCGTGACAAACATATTTCCGACTTTTTCTAATTCAGTATATATTTTTTGGAGCTTCCAATGCTTAGTTTTTCTACATGCATACCAAGCCATTGTATATCATGTACTAGCATTTGCTTAATGAATTTATTTTAATGCATTTTAAATTTTTAAAAATAGAACATGCTCATAATACATGCATTTAAATGAAAAAAATTATATCTACTGCTTTTTAAATGATTTTATTTGATATTTTTGTAATATTCAAGTTTCATCTGGCACCCAGGACTGCTGTACTAACTCTGTAAATTCCTTTCTCCTATATACTTTCTAATTATCCATTCCTCTCTGAAACATCCTTCAAAATAAACCACAATAGTTCCATCTCAAGCAGCATCCTGGGACCCATTCTTTACAGTCTATACAGCTGATAGCACAACCCATCCTAACACATTCCTTTCTACCTATGCTGATGACACTTGCTTGTTATCAGTTCATAACGATCGTCCAATTGCATCTCAAACTCTCAATCCCACATTACAGACGTTGAGACATGGTGTCAGAATTAGAGAATCAAAATCAAATCCAATAAATCCCCACAAATTACCTTTACCCTTCGTCGAAAACCTATGACATCGTGCCCTATGGTGTCCTTTAATGATATTCCGCTTGTCCCGGTTGAACAGATCCGCTATTTAGGACTCCTGCTTGACAAGCGCCTTACATGGAATCCGCATACAAGACTGACGAGACAAGAAACTGATCGACGTTTTCGGCTACTCCAACACTTACAAGACAGACGCTCTGGGGTCACCCATAGCGTAGTAGCTAGCATAACAGCTTCCTATGCTAAAGGCCGCGGGTTCAAACCTGCGGGTGGCCCTAGGATTTTGTAATGGGAGTAAAAAATCCTTAGTTATGCCGTCCTTCGGAGGAGACGTTAAAAGATGGTCCCGAGCCTGTGCGATGTCAGGTACTCGTTAAAGATCCCTATCCTAATAAAACCTGGATAGACAAAATTTAGGACTCCCACTGTAGCATCGTCCGATTAGCCTTAGTAGCATAAAAGTGACGTTAAACGAATAAACAAACAGACAGACGCTCTAACATTTCAATTGACTACAAAAGACTCATTTACCTGACAATCATAAGGCCTATCTTGACCTATGGAGTTCAGCTTTGGGACTCTACTAAACCATCAAACTCTGCCCCTTGTCCAATCCTTACAATCCAAAATCCTTCGCAAAATCCTTAACGCTCCTTGCTTTATCACGAATAAAATTATCCACAATGACCTTAATGTTCCATATGTTGCTGGTTTGGCCTGTATCAGGTATCACTTTCTTCCATAAAATACTCCACTCCCACTCTAATCCATTATTTTTTCAATCCTTGCTTCATCTTCAATTCCTGATGATCCACCAAGGCGTATCAAAGAAGAAGATGTCCCTGAGACCATCTTGTTTAGACACACTACTAAAGAGCGCTGCCAATGAGCAGTTTCTCTTCATGTTTATTTCATGTTTTTTATCATTAAACAGTATATTTACTTGTAGTACTTTATACATTTGTAAATTTCAATAAAAATATATTTAAAAAAAAGTTTTACTTTCTTTTCTTTTTTAATTTTTCAGGAAGTTTTTCTTAATATTAAACACTTAAATAAGCACAGCTTAACTTCCTTTTGTTATATATTTACTTTATTTCATAATTTTTTACAACGTTTCGGGGTTCTTTCCCCATTCTCAAGACTGAAATAAATTTTTTAAATTTGATTAGTGAATGAAAAAACATTATTTAAATATTTGTTTTTGAAAAATTATCTTCATTAATTTGTCATTATTAATTTAAAACTTATTAATATTATTTACCTTTTTTTAAAACACTTTTACACATATCATTCACTATTTTACTTTAGGGGCACTCACTACGTTTGCTATAGTATGCTATTTTGCTAAACACGTCGAGTTTCTACAGTTATTTCCTGTATAAAATTGATGGGTTTAGCACAATAGCACAAATAGCATGCTATAGCAAACGTAGTGAGTACCCCTTTTATAACAATAGCCCAAAAACCATAATTAGAACATATAATTAATAGAAATAAAAATAAAAACAAATACAGAGCACAAGGATTACATAGGAATACTGGAAGGGAACAAAGTAAAAATTGGAAAATAATAGAAACAGTCAGCCAATGAACTTCCATGTAGACGAATAGCAGTAAGCTATGGAGTGAAGTAATGAATGATATGTGTAAAAGTATTTAAAAAAAAGGTAAATAATATTAATAAGTTTTAAATTAATAATGACAAATTAATGAAGATAATTTTACAAAGACCAATATTTAAATAATGTATTTTCATTCACTAATCAAATTAAAAAAATTGTTTCAGTCTTGAGAATGGGGAAAGAACCCCGAAACGTTGATAAACGATGTAAAAAATTATGAAAGGTCTCAGGGACATCTTCTTTTTTGAGACGCCTTGGTGGATTATCAGGAATTGAAGATGAAGCAAGGATTGAAAAACTAATGGATTAGAGTGGGAGTGGAGTTTTTCATAGAAGAAAGTGATACCTGGTACAGGCCAAACCAGCAACATATGAAACATTAAGGTCATTGTGGATAATTTTATTCGTGATAAAGCAAGGAGCGTTAAGGATTTTGGATTGTAAGGATTGGACACGGGAAGAGTTTGATGGTTTAGTAGAGTCCCAAAGCTGAACTCCGTAGGTCAAGCAAGATAGGACAGGTAAATGAGTCTTTTGTAGTCAAGTGAAATGTTAGAGCGTCTGTCTTGTAAGTGTTGGGGTAGCCAAAAAAAGAAGTAAAGGTGTGCTTATTTAAGTGTGTAATAAAAAGTTTTACGTTTTTGATGTTAGTATTGCACTAAAAAAGTAACAAACTATTTTTCATCAAGCTAATTATTTTTAAGAAATAGAAATCAATAAATTTGTAAGGCTTTTTGGAAGTATGCACATACGTTTTATTTGAAAGATATTGGATGTTGGATATAAATTAAATCATAGAAGGACGAAGATAGGGAATAGAAAATATGGTAAATTACTCATAATGTATAATCTTTCAGGCTGTTATGGATCGATCCTACTGCCTACTTTACGCATAATATATTCAATAAGTGATAATTTATTAAATAAATAAAGACCACAATTTTTTTTTCAAAGCGTGCATTAAAGTATCTTCCTAGAATTATCATTCTCATAATTGATAATTGTATCATTTCTTGCTTTATGTATATTAATTTTTTTTTTCGAGATTAGTTTGGCTTCCTCAGAGAAATATTTTAAAAAAATACATCACGCCAAATATATTAATTATTATAGACCAATTATTAATGAAATTATTAATAACGTTCTCACGTACAAGAAATGATTTTGCTATGGGTCACAGATCATTGTCACTAACCTTTAGGACAATTACAAATATTTATAACATTACCAGAAAAGTTGAGGATAAAAATAAAGCATGCATACTTTTAAATTAAAGCATACATAAACCTGTTCAAACCTTCATGGCATTTATTTTTGCCTATCAACCTATATCTATCACATCTATCCATCTACTCAATGACTATAATTAATTAATGGAATAGTTTAAGTAATACAAGTTTTGCATCGATTTTATTTATCAAAATTATTAAATGAATAATAGAATATAATTAGAATTATCATTGTTATTATTTTAAAATACTTTTATTGCAATAATGGCTTAATATAAGATTATTAATAATTATTTAAATTACCGAAAATTATGAATTGTTGTTTACGTTTTACAGGTAATATGAGTTTGATGTTTTTAAAAACTTTTTTTAATGTTCTCAAACATACATTGTTTATTACAGGTGGTTATAATTAAAATCGATGCATATTGAATGCAGTGAACACCTGAAAATGGAACAGAACCTGGAAACGTAGAAGTGATAAAATTAATATTGAAAAATCTGGTGCTGGCAACACACGACTTTCACTTACCTCCATTTTTAAAATCAATGAAAGAATTTTTAAATACAGTTAGAGATAAAAATACGTGAAACTATTAAAGAATTAATTAAATTGAATCTCATTAGAAACATGTGTTTTATTTTAAAAATCGATTATATTATTATCTAAAATAATCAGTTAGTTTTATGTTCATTTCATCACTCTCTATTAACTTTTAAAAGCTTGTGTATGAGATAATATTTTTTCTAAAATCTTTAGCTTTCCAACTGTATATCTTAATGTATATTACTGCTCTGATGTTCAAAAGCGAAAAATTGCATTAAAAAAATATTTTTTCAGTTTTCTCCTTTAGTTGGGTATCGAATTTATTCAATTATATATTTACCTGTTTTTCATCAGCGTTAACAAGATAGTATAGTTATTTTTATTGAATCTACAAAATTAAAGGTACTTAAGGGGAAGACAATTTAAAATATCGGCATTCAAGCCCTGTCAGACCATTTTAATCAGAATAAAACCTACATGATATTAAAGCCCATTAAATTTTACATCGATATAGCGAGTTTAATCAAAATCGTCGGAACCGTTTTCGAGAAAATCGAAAAAATGTGCAAAATGCATGGTATAAAGTGCCTCTTCTGGTAAGCTCATTTTGATGAAAAATGTTTTGTCACGTCTCGGGCGTATAGTTGTCTTAAATATGAAATTTCAGTTTCATAGGATTTACGTTTCCGCCCGGGAGTTACCACACACAGACCATTTTGGTTGGTAATTTGGACTCAAAAATGTGTATTTCCGTTGAAAACTGGAATTCGAAAATTTTCATGTTCGCAATACTTTCCCTTATTCTATACGTAGTAAGTGAAAGTAAAAATCATATTTATGGTAAAGTTATCCCATACCAATTACTAAATAAGGTTAGTTGAATACTCTGGTACGAATTTAATTAAATGTTTCATTAAATATCATTTCATATTCGAGCAGGAATTGTTTATCAAGGAAAACAATTTGAAACATATTTTTTTTTTATAAAATATATATTTTGAAAATTTAAATAAAGGATTAAAATGAAAAATTATCTAATTTTAGAAAACATTCTCGCATTACATATAACACGGATGATACTAAGAAGACGGATGAAAACGAACAATAAGAACTGTGTTAGTATGTCAAACATTGCACATATCAATTTCTAAATCAGTTGTAATATATGCGTTACATTGATATGTTTAATAAATACTTACATATATGGTATAATTTTAGTATTCAAATCAAGTAACTTACCTAAAATTAACCAATGATAATGATATAAGTAATATACTGGGGGGCGCAACACACAACTTTCATTTACCTCCCTTAAATTTAAGAACATTTAAATAAAATTTGAGATTATAAATGGTTAAAGAATTAAATGGAGTTTCATAATATAATCTATTAAATTATTATCTGCAACAATCAGTTAGTTTTATGCGCTTTCCATCACTCTGCATTAATGTTTACAACTTTTTGTATAAGATAATATTTTTTTCTAAAATTACATTTAAAAATAATTTTGTTCTTTTATCCTTTAGTTTGTGATCAAATTCTTTCAATTTGTCTATTTAGCCGATGCTCATCAATACTGATAAAATTAGTTGGTTAATTGTTTGGAATATACAAAATTAAAGGTTCTTTGAGGAAGAAAATATAAATATTCGTTATTTAAGCGGTGTCACACTATTTCAATCAGAATGAAACATATATTATATTAAAGCCTATTAAATTTTACATCGATATAGAGAGTTTAATCCAAAAGCGGCTCAAACGCATTCTGAGAAAATCGTAAAAAGGTGCAAAATGCATAGTATTGAGTAGCACTTCCGTTCAGCTGACTATGGTTAAGTTGCTGTAGCACCTAGGGCATAATTGTATTAAATATGAAATTTAAGTTCCGTACGACTTTTCGTTTAGATCTAACACATATATTTTGTTTGTGGAATCCCCAGGCGCTCCCATGTTTCTAGAAGGTACACCGAGTTGAATTGGCTCTATCCCTCTTTCCGTCGGTAGTACCTCCTAGGTGTCTATCTCTTCCAATTTTTCAACACAAAAAAACCTCCTTATATTCTTGACATGCTTACCACTTGTTCCTCAGTCCATAAACTTGTATATACCTTCTCAAAGATTTGCCTCCTTCAAAAAATCCTTTGTCATTCGTGCTACCCTATTTTGCAATTCCTTGCCTATATCCATTCGTAAAGCCTTATCATTATCCACTTTCAAACAGCAACTATTTCTCCATCTCCTAAAGTATCAATCTTCCTAACAAAATTAATATTTAAAATCTACAGATGATAACTATTCACTGTCACAAAATCTGTCTTTTATTCTTAAACGACCAGACAATTATCATGTATATTGTTACTTTTCTTGTATTCTTATGGGACTACTCGTCCCAAAATAAAATTACTTTTCATTTAATTTTTTCGCGCGACTTGGTTATTCAGACTTAGGGGAAAAATTAAAAAAAAAAAATCGAAAAATTTTACGATCGCAATACTTTCACTTACTCTTTATTTCATGAGTAGATAACTGGATGTAATAATTTACATGGGGAGCGACGTGGTCTAGTGGATAGAGCGCTAGTCTACTGTGCAACGGGTCCTGGGTTCGAATCCCGGTTATGACGGAATATTATTTATTCTGTTATTTCAGCCAGGGGCGATCCTGGGGTGTGGAGACCCTCCTGGGGCAGACCCAGCCTCTATAAAGTGGGTACCCAAAAATGGGGGAAAACCCTGGCGGCTGAGCGTGATCTCTAGGTTGAAGGTTGCCTTTATTTTAATTTTCCTATAACCATAGCTGAGTGTGATCTCGGCCTAGTCATCTCCTTGCACTGCCGTTGGCCTTGAAACAGTACGAATCTCTATATCTACTCAGCCCAAAACCCTTCATGGGTTGTAGTGGTACAGGTAATAATTTACATGGTCTTAACAACGCCATATGCACAGAAAGTAAGCATCCCCCAAATGCTTGAATATTTATTTCCTAAGAAGTGAGCTTGATCATCCTGTATTAAGTAAACAATATAATCAATTTATAGCGGAGTCATTTTTTTAAAAGGAACTTTTCTTTACTTGTTTTCCCTCAAGATCCGGACACGCTGCTGGCTCCAAGCGTGGCTAACTAGTTGCACGCTGGAAGAAAAGCAAGGAAATCGCCATTTTGTGGTGGGTGCCGAAGAGATCAAATAGCGATCTCTGTGCTTTACCAGTGTTGTCGATATCTTGGAAAAAATGTATTTCTTTAAATCTGTCCGTGTTTCGCAAGCTAGAGTATAGTAAAGTTCAGAAAAGTAGGTTACCATAGAAGATTTCAGTAAGTGGGATGTGACCTCAAAGATATATAGATAAATGGGACTGAGCAGCTTTTTAGAATATAAGGTTTAGCAATGAAAAAAAAAAGTCTCTAATTTCTATAAAAATTAAATTATTACCTCTTTAAATTAACGATTATAGTCTTTGTGATAAAATTGAAGGACGATACTAAATTTCTAAAAAAAAAAAATATTTTTTTTTATATTTTATGGATTTAATGAAATCTATAATAGATTCAGTATAACTAGTAAATAAGATAAATAAACGATTAAAACACATGACAGGTCTTGAGAAAAGACCTACCAAGTAGCACTCCAATGTCTAATTTAAGTTAGGACGTCCCTTGACTATCTTCTTTTATGTCTTCTAGGAGGCTTGTCGAATATTTGGGGATGATAGGTTAAGGACAAGTGAGTTTCTGTGGACAGGACGTTTAAAAGTAAAAGAGGGAGTCACCTATAGCATAGTGGTGAGCATAACAGCTTTTTATGCCAAAGGTCGAGGGTTCAAACCTGCAGGTGGCCCTAGGATTTTTTTAATGGGAGTAAAAAATCCTTAGTTATGCCGTTCTTCGGAGGGGACGGAAAAAGGTTGTCCTGAGCCGGTGCAATGTCAGGTACTCGTTAAAGATTTCTATCCCAATAAAACGTGGAAAGGCAAAATTTGGGGCTCCTGCCCGATCAGCCATAGTAGCATAATGTGACGGTAAATGAAGAAACAAACAACAGGTATATCTATTTAGGGCTAAGTCATCAAATAATATGATATTCAGGTGTTTATAGGATGATTATATTAATAACAAGGTAAGGAGAATTAGGATTTTGTATTGTAAGGATTAGACACGGTAGGAATTGAATGGTTTAGTGAATCCCCATAGTTCAATGCCATAGCTCCAAATTGGCCTTATAATGGTCATAAAGTTTTTTTAGTAAATAGGGAGTTTCGAGAGTTTGTCGAGTAAGTGTTGTAGCGATCGGTATATACGAGCAGTTTCCTGTCGTTTTAGTCTTGTAGGAGGATTTCATGTTAGATGTTTGTCACGATGGAATCATAGGTACCAGGAGTAACTGTGATATTGTTAATAAAGGATACAGTCGGACTAGAGATTATAGGTTTACGACGTACATTAAAAGTAATTTAATGACATTTATTTGAATTCTCCAGTTTTTACATCATTCTTCAGTGGCTGATAAATGGTTCTGTAGAATTTGGGAAGCAGTTACATCGTCACACAGATAGCATAAACATGTCATGGGTAAAGTAGTGAAATAAAAAAATTAAATTGAATTAAAATCTTCCTCCGAGGCGCCTGAAAATGCTAAGTAACTTTTTCAAAAGATTTTATCAAGCCAATTAATCTTATTGTTCTCATTTACATGTTTGTTGTATTTTTATGTACAGTTGTAAAATATAAATTAAAATCACATTTGTAAAATATCAAAATATCAGCCGGCATTGGGCAGGGGCCTGATGGGGCCTGAGACATTAAGAAGACGTGATTTGCTGGATTGAGCGACTCTAATGTGTTGGGATGACAGCTAGTTATGTGTTGCACTTCTTTGAGATGTTTCATTCATGATGATATCAAAAACCTATGGTCGAGCTAAATTGGTTGAATGACATTGCTCCAGCTGATTCATCAGAGGTGTTTTTTGATAAAGTATTTTTTAGATTTATTTATTAGTAGCTGACCCGACAGATAATGTCCTGCCTGAACTATGTCTTAGCGAAATCTGTCAAGCCGTTCACGCGTGATGCGATGAACAAGGAAAAGGGAGATTCATTTTTACTTTCACTTACTATATATAGTAAGGGGAAGTATTGCGTTCGTGAAAATTTTCGAATTCCAGTTTTCAACGGAAATACACGTTTTAGGGTCCCCAGAGTCCAAATAACCAAGTCCCGCAAAAAGGTCTGTGTGTGTGTGGTAACTCCCGGGCGGAAACGGTAAGTCCCATGAAACTGAAATTTCATATTTAAGACAACTATACGCCTGAGACGTGACAAAACTTTTTTCTTCAAAATGAGCTTACCAGAAGAGGCATTTATACCATGCATTTTGCACCTTTTTTTGATTTTTCTCGAAAACGGTTCCGGCGATTTTGATTAAACTCGCTATATGGATGTAAAATTTAATGGGCTTTAATATCATGTAGGTTTTATTCTGATTAAAATGGTCTGACAGGGCTTAAATGCCGATATTTTAAATTTTCTTCCCCTAAAGTATCTTTAATTTTGTAGATTCAATAAAAATAACTATATTATCTTATTAACGCTGATGAAAAAACAAGTAAATATATAAATTCGATACCCACTTAAAGGGGAAAACAGAAAAAATATTTTTTTAATGCAATTTTTCGTTTTTGTACTTAAGAGCATACATATACATGTATGATATACCGTTGGAAAGCTAAAGATTTTAGAAAATATATTATCTCATACACAAGCTTTTAAAAGTTAACTGAGAGTGATAAAAAACCCGATAAAATTAAGCGACTGTTTTAGATAATAATATAATCGATTTTTTAATAAAAACACATGTTTCTATAAAAATTCCATTTAACTAATTCTTTAATGGTTTCACTCATTTTGATCTCTTACTGTATTTGAAAATTCTTTAATCGATTTTAAAAACGGAGGTAAGTGAAAGTCGTGTGTTGCCCGCACAGGATTTTTATAAATGTAGATAAAGAGATTACACCTAAGAAAATTAAAAAATAAAATAAAAAACCTATTCACTCAAGTAACGTTTATCTTTTTTTCTTTCATAAGACCCTTCTTCTGATTGATATAAACATAACAAACAAAGAATAACAGAAATCGGTCAAGCCGTTTAAGAGTGATGCGATGACCAAGGGAAAAGGCGATTCATTTATATATATATATATATATATATATATATATATATATATATATATATATATATATATATATATATATATATATATATATATAGGTAGTAATATTTTAGTTATAAATTATTTATTGTTACTATTACTTATTGTGGTAACTTAGACTACTTTCTATTTGTTTTTAATATAGCTTTATAACTAAACGTAGAAATAGAAATTTTATATTCGTGATTGAAACTGATTAAAAAAAGTACTGATTCCCGCAATTCTTTTTAATCTATCATTCGATAAGCTGTAGTGAATATTCCATTAATATTTCATTGTATAATCTATTGTATCAATTAATAAAAAAAAAAAGAGATCAAGCTAATTAAATTAATATATTTACAAAGCGTTATTAATTTAGTTTTTATGTTCAAATTCCGAAGTAATGACTGCATCTAAAAGAAATAAATAAAAAGGAGTCGTAAGCCACAGGAATGAAGCTGTGTGGTAAGAGATGAGTTGAGATTATGCTTTCCCCACCATCTTCATTTTATCTTGCTGCTAATAAGCAGCTACTAAGTTCATATACATAAGCAAAACCTTTACTTCTTAATAATATAGTATTCCAAATTAGTACGTAAACTGGAAGGGAGAATTTACAAAAAAAAAAAAAAAAGATTCTGTTAAAAATGTCTCGGGCATATACCTCATATAATATGGTATTTTATTTTTATAAACTTGTTGATTTCGGGAGACATACAGATCATTTCAGACTTGGTCTCCTGGGCTAGGGGACTCTGAAACGTGCGTTTCCTTTGAAAACTAGAGTTCGAAAATGTTCACGATCACAATACTTTTTCTTTCTATATATTTAATACACAGAAAAGTGAAAGCAAATAATACTGTTCTTAATATACTGCAAACATCTGCTTCACAAATGATTTTTGAAATTTCGCTCCCATCTTCAATTTGAAAATACTCAGAAAGAGGATTTTTTCAAAGAAAAATAGAAGCAACTTTCATGCCAAAAAAGTTTCTTCAAACTTTTAAATGAAGATTTTTAGAATAGCTTCCGTACGACATAGTGTTGAGGAAGTAATATTAACATGAGTAGAGTAGAAAGTCCCGTGATAATAAAAATCAGACAATTTGTGGATGAGCAGTTACTTCTGGTTGTGTTGACTCCATTACGTGGGCCTCTACAGGAGGACAAGGTGATGAAGAGATGGTGTTCAACAAAGAGCGACATCCGCTACAGAGGTGGCACAGACATAATGAGGTCTATATTTAGCTCTGAGGGTGGGCCTCTATAAATACCTGGTGTAGCCACCTCAAGAGCACTTCATCATAGTATCCTTGTATCGGCGGTTCCATCTCGGACACGGATCTCTTAAACAGAAATTAGTGAGCCAATATGTCTTTCATAACAAACCTAAGGGCTTTATTGTTTATTTTCCTCTGAATCTCACTATATCCATAGCTTCGCGTATGACGAAGCAATTATTTCTTTTCACATAGACTCTCTTCTAAGTTGTTACACTTTTGACACCTGAGAGGAGCTTCCGTTTTGGTGAGATATAGATGCGTCAATCTTGCGTAGACCATTTGCAGACACCGTGAAGACACCTTCTTCTCTGAGGTTTCTGAGACTAGAGATGCACCACCGCCTAATATATTCTTTTAATGCCCTCATCTTACTATATACTCTCTTAATCTACAGGGCCAGCTATTTCTGAGATATTAGGACAACTATCTTATCTAATTACTTTTACAGAACCTCACTAAAATTTAAAAAAAATCTGGTGCAGGCAACACACGACTTTCACTTACCTCCATTTTTAAAATCAATGAAAGAATTTTAAATACAGTTAGAGATAAAAATACGTGAAACTATTAATGAAATAATTAAATTTAATTTATATAGAAACATGTATTTTATTAAAAAATCTATTATATTATTATCTAAAATAATCAGTTTTATCTGCTTTTCATCACTCTTTATTAACTTTTACAAGTTTGTGCATCAGATAATATTTATTTTAAAATATTTAGCTTTACAACGATATATTATACGTGTATATTACTGTTGCTACGTTCAAAATAAAAAAATTGCATTAAAAAAAATTTTTTTTCAGTTATATCCTTTGGTTAGATATCGAATTCGTTTGACTTATTGATGTATGTGCTTTTCGTCGGTGGTAACAAGAAAATATCGGCTTTTAGGCCCTGTCAGACCATTTTAATCAAAATGAAAACTACATGATATTAAAGCCCATTTAATTTTACTTCGATAAAGCGAGTTTAATTAAAATCGTCGGAACCGTTTTTGAGAAAATCATAAAAAGGTGCAATATACAAGGTATAAAGTGGCTCTTCTCCTTAGCCGATTATGATGAAGATGTTTTTGTAACATCTCGGACGTATGGTTGTCTTAAATATGAAATTTCAGCTTCATAGGACTTAACGTTTCCGCCCGGAGTTACCACACATACACACACCGACCTTTTTTGCGGGAGTTTGTTATTTGGACTCAGGGAACTCAAAAATGTGTATTTCCGTTGAAAACTGGAATTCGAAAATGTTCATGATCGCAATACTTTCCCTTACTCTGTACGTAGAAGAATTTTGTTATTGTATACGTTTATTTATTTTGATTTTATTTTATGTAATTTGACTTTTCTTTTGTTTATATTGTAAATATTGTATGAATGAGATCCTGTAGCACTATTATTATTGTCTATTATGACAAATTGTAATAAATACGAATAAAAAAAAAAAAACCCAAAAAAACGTAGAAGTGAAAGTAAAAAAAAAATCGACACTATCATACTAAGAGGTATTTGGTCATACTGTCAGAAATTTCGGGGTTCATAAAAACAGTAAACAATCTCTAGATCCACAATCCATAAATCTAAAATTCAATAAAAATACGCTAATACACAAATTTACTACGTTTTGTTCTTCAATATTGAAGAAACTTAATCCCTCTCTTTCTTTTATCATATCAGTTACTCTACTCACCTGAGTGGCTATTAAACAGAAATTGGCTATGAGATCTCCTCAAATAATTTACCAACAATTAAAAACAAGAAAAAATCAAGCAGATTGAGAAGAATTAAAATTTCTAAATGCGCATGCCCCAAATGCCTTCTCAAATACCGACCTGATGGAATAGGTAGAAGATGACGTTTTAGGTGGTAGGACGAAGTGGAGGAAGTCTTAAAGAAAATGGGTACTAGAATATGGTGGATGCTTACTCCGGATGGAGAAAAAGTAATAAGAGAGTCCCAGATTCTAGCAGGAACAAACGACAAATAAATGAATAAATGTGTTATGAAACGGATAAAAATTGTATCCTGCTATCCTCTAATGACCTGTACCAAGTACTAGCGACGGGCCCTTGCTTCGCAGGGGTGCGGTTAAATGTGGCGTCATATACGTATTTTGAAAAAGTTCATAATTTAAGTTTAACCAAGCGTTAATCACTTTCGGATAATGAGTTCATGGGATTATGATCATGAAAAAGACATGTTTATTTTATAACGTCTTTTCATTCTTATATTTAATCAAATCAAAAGTTTATTCATTTGTTATGTTAAACGGTTTCTTGTTTATTCAATACTATTTTATATTTCAAGTGAAATTTCTCTAAACACATTTTAAAAGTTTAATTTAGATCCAGCGGAATATCTGTTTTCATGAAATGATCTAAAAGTAAAAACAATCATATAATAACAACTTTCCATTTACTTTACGAATTACACACGATTTCGTAAGAAATATTTTTTCTAAAATCTTGAATATAGGATCCAAAAATATAACCTGTACGATACTGTACGATGGCATCTATGACTAACCATAATCTACCTCATCACAACATTATAAACAACATGTGAGACGTTGAGTTCCAAAAGGTACTATACCCATTCTGGGAAATTTTACATGAACTCAAAAATCTCTCATTACTATATTATTAAACGAACTTATTAGATTATTTTCGCATTAAAATAAATATTTAAAAAATAAATAAATAAATTTTTGATTTCCTTTTTTTCACAAGTATATTACAAAGGTGTTGTTAATTTTACGTAATTTTTGTTCACATAATGTCTGATTGATTGAACAAAAATATATAGATAATTATTTTTTTTTTTTTTGTACACCACTTTCACTGCACTCAGATATCACTTTAGATGTTATTCTAGTTGTGCACTAATTAATGGGCTCACGGTCAAGGATTCTGGTCAGAGTTGTCTTGTGGCTCTAAAAGGTCGGTCGGTGGGTATGATTTCCTTGAAAAATAGCTGTGCTGTTTTTTTAGGCTTTGGAACACTACTATTCTATTATACGTATATAAATACACAATATAAAAGTAGGACAAAGATCTGAGCAATACTCTTGCTCAGATCTGAAGTGTTTAGATATTGACTTACGTTTTTACTTTTTTACCTGGCTCAAGGTGTGACAAGTGTAAATGTTTGGATTACAGAATATATAACGAGACTTCTGAAGATGGGAGAATATCCCGAAACGTCATGAAATAAAAGATGAGTATTAATGGAAGAATTATTCAGCCCTAAATCAACCTTAATAATATAAAAGTTATGAAATGAAATGTTTTAGCATGATTTGGAACGGAACTGAATGTGTAATTAGTACTTTTATAAAATAATTGCATTTCTAAAGCAAATTTTTGAAGGACTTAATAAGTAGGTTAAGGATATTAAGGAGTATTAATAAGATAAAATGGTATAGAAGATTTAGATAAAACTAAATGATGAGAATACAAATATGTCAAAAAATCAATTTCGTAAAAAACGCCCTACAGAAATCCACGTTTCATATGTTCCTAAGAGTTTGCGTTAGAAGCGCTTTCTATCAACTCGTACGACTCATTTTATTGCATATTACCTTTTCTAAAATCTTGTGTTTTCTTAAGATATATTGTACCTCCACATTATAACTCTTAATTGAGGAATAACTTTCTGATTACTTCATTATGGAAAATTTAACTTTCCCTTCCCAAGAAAAGCTTAATTTCAATATATTTTACTTATAAACCTTTAGGAAATAACACCCCATATGATAGTGAAAACCGTATCGACATTCGTTGCGTGGTGTAGGAGTTTGTGGTGACCAAGAAGCGCGATACTATTTTATACAAATAAAGAAGAGATAATATAAAGGTATATTATTTCCGAGGATAATAAGATTGAAAACAAAAGGTTATATATTTCAAGGGAATTAAAAATCTTCAAGATCTTTGCCTTGATCGGAGGATCTATGGTTGAATTAGTTGGGATTTCACCTTCAATACAGAAGTCGAGCTGCACGGATCTCATCTGTGTAGCAACCGTTTCTGAAACAGTTTAAAGTTGTCAGGAAAGTTCGTGCTAAGTGAAATCCGAAAGAGTAAAGGAAATCAATGTTCTCGAGTTCGAAACAGCGTTTCGTACAAATGTTGTTTCATAATATAATTTGGTGAACAGAAAATAAAATAACGTTGTATATATATTTTTGAAAACGAATATATTCGTCATATTAAACCTTTAGAAAAATATTTCATTTGTATTAATGAAATTAAGGACATAAGCTTTTTAAATTAATATCCTAAATTCGTTGAATGAAACTAAAAACTGATTGCAGCAAAGGGTGCACAGAAAAATATCGAAATTGGATATTATAAATCTACCCTGCTTTCCAAAACAAGGATCATAATTGCTTGAAAAGTTGGAATATAAAAAAATCTGGTGCGGGCAACAAACGACTTTCACTTACTTTTAGAATCAATTAAACAATTTTCAAATACAGTAAGAGATAAAAATGAGTGAAACTATTAAAGAATTAGTTAAATGGAATTTCTATAGAAACATGTGTTTTTATTAAAAAATCTATTATATTATTATCTAAAATAATAATAGAGAGTGTATTAGCTCTTAAAAGCTTGTGTATGAGATAATATTTTTTCTAAAATCTTTAGCTTTCCAACGGTATATCATACATGCATATTACCGTTCTTATGTTTAAAAACAAAAAAAAAAATCATTAAAACTATATTTTTTCAGTTTTTTCCTTTAGTTGGGTATCGAATTCATTCAATTTACATATTTAGCTGTTATTTATCAATGCTAACAAGATAATTTGGTCATTTTTATAGAATCTACAAAATTAAAGGTACATTAGAGAAAGAAAATTTAAAATATTGGCAATTTAGCTCTGTCAGACCATTTTAATCCGAATGAAACCTAAATGATATCAAAGCGCATTAAATTTTACATCGATATAGCGAGTTTAATCAAAATCGCCGAAGCCGTTTTCGATAAAATCGAAAAAAGGTGCAAAATGAATTGTATAAAGTGGCTCTTCTAGTAAGCTCATTTTGATGAAAAATGTTTTGTAACGTCTCGGGCGTTATATTTGTCTTAAATATGAAATTTCAGTTTCATAGGACTTACCGTTTCCGCCCAGGAGTTACCACACACACCCACACACAGACTTTTTTGCGGGACTTGGTTATTTGGTCTCAGGGGACCCTAAAATGTGTATTTCCGTTGAAAACTGGAATTCGAAAATTTTCACAATCGCAATACTTTCCCTTACTATATATAGTAAGTGAAAGTAATAAATAAATAAGATGTATAACATGGTATTTAGTAAGTTCAAGTAAATATTTGAAGTGTTGATAATAAACCTAAAAAGAAAGAAAAAAGTTCCTACAGACTATGGTGTCCCTCCCCTCCTGTACCACTACAATCCATGAAGGGTCTTGGGCTCTGTACCTATAGAGATTCGTACTGTTTCTAGACCAACGGCAGTGCAATGAGATGACTAGGCCGAGATCACACTCAGCTATGGTTATAGGAAAATTAAAATAAAGGCAACCTCTCATAATCATTACTGATCTTCCTCATGGTATTATCTTGCATATCAGTTTGTTGATTTAACGTCACTTAACGCTTCTACGGCTCATTCAACGTTGCTAAAATGGGAGCCTAAATTTTATCTTAAGTCTAAAAATCATAAGTTTAATTAGGATAGGGATCTTTAACGAGTACCTGACATCACACAGGCTCAGGACTACCAACTTACGTCCTGTCTGGAGGACGGCATAATCCAAGCATTTTTTACACCCTTAAACGTATTCTTGGGCAATCTACTGAGTTTAAAATTGCTACCTCGAGAAGACTGTTATGGCAACTAGCTCCCCATCGTGACCCCTTTATTATATTTCTATCATATTAAGTTTATTTTATTTTTAAATTTATTAATGGAAATATCAAAGGTATTACATATATTATCATACACAATACGTATGTAAATACTGTAAAAGTATAGTATCGTCAAACGATTACCTACTGTACCAGGATTTTATCATACAATATTTTTTCAAATTGCAGTTGTTTTTGTATTTAGGTCATAAATCATTAAAAAGTCAGTGAAGATTAAAATTCAGAAAAGAATTTCCCCCGTACCTAAGAAAAGGTTAACAAATATTTAAATACATTGATTTAAGATTAAGATTTGTATGCATTAGTGAAATAAAATAAGAAAACATCTTTATTATTCTGGGACTAGAGTCCCTTAAGAAAAAAATAAAAATACAGATTTGATGACCGGAACATTGTGGTCATAGCTTTGATCAACGAACTGCTAAACTAAAATAATTAATTGAGGTAAAATATATACATTTTTACAAATCAGATTCTTAGAATGAAATAAAGAAACAGAAATAGCTACTTCATTAGTGATAATTGAAATATTACAAACACAACAAAATTGGTATTTTCTAACATCTGCAGTTTGAGGCTATAGTCTGTTTGACTGGGATAGGAGAAGCTGGTTAAAAAGGAGCGATTTGAAGGAGGAGTAACTTCTCACGAATCCCTACTTGTTCCAAGAACTTTTTTTTTAAAAACATTTTTTGATATTTACAACTGTATTAACAAACAAAATACATCACGTAAATTTGATAGTTATATAATAATATAATAAAATGACATGCTATACATCTAGAGAAGTTTCCCATTGGAAGCACTCTAAAAATATTCTAAACTAGAAGGTCCCGGGGCCATTTTCTTTTAAGGCGCCTCGGAGTATTATCCGGAATTGAAGAGTTAGAAAGGATTGAAACTAGTGGGTTAGAGTGAGAATGGAGTTTGTCATGAAAGGAGTGGTACTGGTCCGGGCCAAATCAGTTACATAGGGAACATTAAGGGCTTTATGAATAAGTTTATTCGTGACAAAGTAAGGAGCGTTGAGGATTTTGGATTGTAAGGATTGGATGCGGGAAAAATTTGATGGTTTAGTAGAGCCCCAAAGCTCTACTCCGTAAGTCCAGATTGGCCTTATAATAGTCATGTAGATGAGCCTTTTGTAGGTCAGAGGAAGGTTTGACCGTTTGTCTAGTAAGTGTTGAAGTAGCCTAAAGCGGCGAGCAATTTCTTGTCGTTTTAGTCGTATATGAGGATTCCAAGTTAGGCGTTTGTCATGAACGAGTCCTCGGTATCGGATCTGTTCAACAGGAACTAGTTGAGTGTAATTAAAGGATACTGTAGGGCAGGAAATCAAAGGTTTACGACGAAGGATAAAGATTATTTGATGGGATTTGCAGGAATTTATTTTTATTCTCCAATTCTGATACCATACTTCTAGGTCTTTGATGTGAGGCAATAAATAGATCTTTATAAACTGATAACACGCAGATGTCGTCAGCATAGGTGGAAAGGAAAGTGTTAGGATGGGTTGGGATATCAGCTGTACAGACTGTGTACAGAATGGGTCCCAGGATACTGCCCTGAGGAACACCAGCAGTCTGTGTAAAAAGGGATGAATAGGAACTATTGTGATTTATTTTGAAGGATCTATCAGAGAGGTAGGATTGAAGAATCAGGAAGTATGTGGGAAGAAGGAATTTACGGAGTTTGTACAACAGTCCTGGGTGCAAGACTCTATCAAAGGCCTGTTCCAAGAACTGAATTGAAATTTTTCTTAAATACTGAGTATATTTTTTTCGCTCATCTCATAATGGACCTGTGTTTTTAAAAGATTTTTTTTTTTTTTTAATGCAGGCCAAAATTATAATTGTAAAGCATAGAAAGAGTGCTCATGAAGAGCACGTAGGCTATTATTGTCAAAAGTTCTTTGTAAAAACTGCATTCAATAGATAATTAATACGTCTATTGAAAAATGGGGCTTCTAATGGAAAAGAAAATCTTTGTATGGGATATCAATATTTAGTCAAAGAATAACGTTTCTTCTGGCGCTAGCCTTTTCCTCCGTGACACAATAGGCTCTGAAGAATGAGAACGTCCTGAAAAAATGATTGCGTAGCGGAATCATTAAACAGCTATTACCTATGATTGCGTCGTGTCTGTTTGTTATTATTAAGCTATCACGTTTAAATACTTCCTCTCCGATAGAGCATATGCCCCTATGACTTTTGACGTTTGTCTCTATTGAATAGTATGCAACGTTTTTTAATAATTTTAAAGTTGTATGCACAATCAATAAAAAAAAAACTTAACTAAGATGAATATTGAATATCTATACGAATAGAGACTATCCAAACTCACAAATCTTACATAAAGTTCAAAATTTAATACTAAATAGTACATGTCCGAAAGTTTAATCTACATATATATATATATATATATATATATATATATATATATATATATATATATATATAAATGAATCGCCTTTTCCCTTGGTCATCGCATCACGGGTGAACGGCTTGACCGATTTTTCTAATTTTATTTTTATATTTATATTAGCCAGGAGAAGGATTTTATAAGAAAAAAATATATACTTGAGTGAATAGGTTTTTTATTTTTAATTTACTAAGGTAATCTTCCTTTCCCTTGGTCATCGCATCAAACGTGAACGGCTTGACGGCTTTCGCTAAGACATAGTTCAGGCAGGACATCGTCTGTCGGGTCAGAAAGTATTAAAATAAAATACCAAAGCTAAAATAATTATTTCCCAACAACAATAGATTGTTATTTATATGAACAAATAAAATTAATGATTAGTCAAAGGATATACTAATAACTAATTACGTTATACTTTAAAAATAATAAAATTACATGCAATTTTCATAGAACCGTTTTTTTTTTTTTTAATACATCTATCAATTTCATGGACATTATTTTCAATAACGTGATATAAAACCTAAAAAATTACAAGTTTATGCCTTTTTTGCGACTTTCGAAAAACATGTACGACTTCATATGTCAAATGTTAGGTTTTCAAAAATCATTAGCACTCGAATGTGATTTCATTGATCTATATTATTATTCTATTTTTTTATTTCAGGAACTTTATTTATTTCAGCCTGAAAAAAATATCCCATCTTTATTTAACTGTTAAATTTATTTTGCACTTATATTTAAAAAAAAACAACAGAATATTATTTCAAATTAACAAAAATAAAAGTACTTCAGAATAAACCATTTTTAAAATTAAGTAAGTAATAAAGCGCTCTCAGTATAGTTCTATAAGCTTATATTAAAGACAATTTAATTTTACTTTGATAAAACTATTTAATAAAAATTCTTTATATTTAGTTTTCCACAATTTTTCGCAATGCGGACAATAATAATAATGTTTTTAGACCACATTCATAGAATATTTACAGAGAAAAACGTTAAGCCATATTACATAAAATAGAAAATAAAATAACAATAACAAAATGCGGAATATAAAAATAAACTAAATACAAATTTATCAAGTAAATGGACATTTTAAACAAACTTCATACCTACGTATGAATATAATTTAATTTAATACCTACGTACAATATTTACCATCAGCCTTGGGAGCCCCAGAACAAGCTTCTTCCTCACTTATATCGAGGAAAAAGCTAAACCAAAGAGATTCCAGAACCCTTTCATCAGATGCGTTACCGACTTAAGAGCCAGTTGTGATGGAAATGATATAAAGTGGCACATCAGGTATTTCGAATTAATTTTATTTTTTAATATCCTAGGTTTGACCATTATTATTATTTTCTGTATATATAGTATGAATGAGGTCTCTTATCAATATTATTATTGTTCATTTTGTAACAAATTGTAATATATCTCAATAAAAAAAAAAAAAAAAAAAAAAAAAAAAAAAAAAATCCTAGGAACAGTTTTACCGTAAACAGTTTTATTTTTATTTTGTGAGCTACACTCTCCACAACAGACTCACAGTCCATTTTGACATGGTCATTTTGATTCAGGGTACCTTTAAACTTTTATTAATTTAATTTAATAATAATAAATTTATTGACTGTGATATAAACTAAAGTTTCTGGATACCATTCTACGCTTTTCATAGACCTTGAACCCCTCAAATGTCAAAGTTTGTTCCATTGGCCAAGACGATAGTTATCTTGTGAAATATCGTTTATTTTTGTTTGGATTTCGAATTTGTAAAGATAAAAAATTTACGAAAATGGGAGAGGAAAATTGATGTTAATGCTTGATCTCAACTTAATGTCATTCTAGACATATATTACCTGAAGTTCTAAAGCCCGGGAAATATGAATATTGCCTATATTATACCTAATTTATTTTTGTGCGATATTTCAAATGTTATCAACATCCTATTAACTTGATAAAATTACGACAATAATAGTACAGTAATTTTTCTTATTGTATATTTAATTAAGGAATTTTGAACCGAAAATGACTTTTGAAAATATTGTAATTGTTTTTATATTAGAGCAGATTTTTGAAATAAATATCTTTTTAATATGGTTAATTACATTGCTTTAATATCAAGTCGGTTTCATTCTGATTAAAACAGTCTGAAATGATTTGAATGCCGATTTTTTTATATTCTTTCTCAAAAGTACCTTTAATTTTGTACATTTCAAAAAAAATAATCATATCATTTTTATTAGCATTGATTAAAAACGCCAGTACTTGTAGAATATAAAATAGTTAAACAGTCTAACGAATTCTATAACCAACTATAAAAGAGAAATTCTATAAAAGAGAAAAGAGCAAAAATATTTTGTTAAATCATTTTTTTTTTTTCGAACACAAGAATAGTAATATAGATAAATAATATACCGTTAGAAAGTTAAAGATTAAAAAAAAAATGTTACCTTATATAGAAAGCTGTATAACGTAATGCAAAAAGACATAAAAGACAGAAACTTGTGATTATTGTTAATAATAATTTCTATTGTTAGAATATTTAATCTGAAACACATTTTCTAGTAAACTCAATTTAATTCTTTAACGGTTTTTCGTGTCTAACGTAATTTAAAAATTCTTAAATTGTTTTTAATAACGGAGTTAAGGGAAAGTCGTGTGTTTCGCGTACCAGATTTTTTTTTTTAATTTAACTACACTATTAACAGTAGTTTTCAAAGTTCTCATTTATAATTATTGTTAATTATTATTTAATATCTTAACCGGTCAGAGTATCTAACCTATATTCTGGCAATCTCTTCACTGTGTGATTTACCACACTGCTTTGAACCCTGAGTGCTAGACGGCAAGTCCGGAAGAAGCACCGCTATGTATTGTCTGCTCGCCTTAAAACGTCTAGGTGACATCATAAGTAGCTTATCAAACGGTTTATTCTGATCAAATAAATCCGAATAGGTAGGTGGTTTTGGAAATATCTTTACAATTATATAAATAATATATATTTATACTTTACGTCTCTTATTCGTTTGTATTTATAATACACCTACATAATGATCATCCCTTAACACAGTGGTCACCAACTAGTGTTCTGCAGGCTATGTCCAGGGGAACCAAAAGTGTTCATTGGGAAATTATTTTAAATTACCTAGACGTAAAATATTTGCGAATCCTAGGCTTATAATAATAATAACATTCAGCATATAATTGCTAGTGCTCACTGATAAGTGACTGCTAATACACATCAAAATTGTTGAATTGTCACAGTTAATCATTGTCTAACATTTTGAAAATTATGAGCTTGAAGGACAGACGTAACTTGATATAAGATAGTGCAAACTATTTTATTCGTTGAGTCTTTGATTAAATATCTATCTTGTATTGCTTTTAAATGTTTGTAATCCAATGTTTTGTGAGTTCTGCTTTACTTGCATTCAAACTTTGTCCCTAAACCTACACCTCATAAATTGATAAATGGACGAGTAAACTGGATTTCGATCGGACATGGAAACCAAAGTGGACCTAACACTCTCACTAAAGAACAAACAAGATATTGACCGAGGCATAGAAAAACTTACTGACTCAATAACTCGCAGTATACGTGATAACACAACCACCAACATTAACATTTTCCATCAAACTAACCTGCCACAGCACATTCGTATCTTATTAAGAGAAAAACGCTGAGCAAGATCAAAGTGGCATAGGAGTAGATACCCAGCAGACAAAACCTTATATCAAACTGACTAACAAACTGAAATCAGAAATTAGGATATTCAAAATTTACTTAACATGACTGAAAACCTCACTACTAACGACAAATCACTTTGGACGACCCCTAAGAAGGTCCTGAATTTTTAAGATTTTAATCATTCACTCCTTAATAAATCCCAATCTGACGAAGAAAAGTCCCAGACATTCGCTCAACATCTCTTTGAAATTTACAACCCGCATCCTGATATCCTTAATCCCCATCCCCTCGAATGTGTTAAAGCAGAACTGGATATTCCTCTCCAGATGGCACTTCCTACTAAAGCATTTCATCCTTCAGAAATTTCAAACATAATCCAAAGATTACCTTCCCGTAAAACTCCTGGACACGATCTAATCACTGCCCATATCCTAAAAAAAACTTCCTAGAAAAGCCATCCTATTCCTCGTCTACATTCACAATTCCATACTCCGTACTACATACTTTCCTGATCCCTGGAAATTATCAATCTTTAAAATGATCCCTAAACCCAAAAAACCGCTAGAATTCCCTTCTTCCTACCGTCCAACCTCTCTTTTACCTATTATGGGTAAAATCCTGGAAAGACTCATCCTTAAACGCCTATGCCCAATCCTAGAATTAAACCACATAATCCCAAACCACCAGTTTGGATTCCGAACATCCCACTCCACTATCCAGCAATTCCATCGTGTGGTGAATGTTGTCTCGTCTGCATTGGAGCGCGGATTGTACTGCACGGGAGTCTTTCTCGACGTGGAACAGGCCTTTGACCGAGTCTGGCACCCGGGACTGCTTTACAAACTCCGTAAATTCCTGCCTCCTACTTACTTCCTCATTATCCAGTCCTACCTTTCTGATAGATCCTTCAGAATCAACAACAATAGTTCCTATTCAACCATTTTTACCCAGTCTGCTGGTGTTCCTCAAGGCAGTATCCTAGGACCCATTCTTTATACAGTTTATACAGCTGATATCCCATCACATCCTAATACTTTCCTTTCTACTTATGCAGATGACACTTGTGTATTATCAGTCAATAATGATCCCACTGTTGCCTCTCAAAATCTCCAATCCCACATCAGAGACCTTGATGTATGGTGTCAGAATTGGCAAATTAACATAAATTCCAACAAATCCCACCAAATAACCTTTACCCTTCGTCGTAAACCTATGACATCCTGCCCTACAGTATCCTTTAATAATATTCCGCTTGTTCCAGTTGAACAGATCCGCTACCTAGGACTTCTACTTGACAAACGTCTAACATGGAATCCCCACACTAGACTGAAACGACAAGAAACTGCTCGCCGCTTTCAGTTACTTCAACACTTACTAGACAGACGCTCTAACCTTCCACTAAACTATTGTACAAAATACTCATCTACAAGACCATCATAAGACCTATCTGGACTTACGGGGTTGTGCTTTATGGCTCCACTAAACCATCAAATGCTTCCTGTCTTCAATCCTTACAATCCAAAATCTTTGGACAAACCCTCACGCTCCTTACTTCGTCACGAATAAGCTCATCCATAAAGACCTTAATATTCCTAATGTAGCTGATTTTGCCCGAACCAGGTATCAATCCTTCCATGATAAACTCCACTCCCACTCTAACCCACTAGTTTCAATCCTAGCTTACTCTTCCATTCCTGACAATCCTCCAAGGCGTCTGAAAAGAAGATGGCCTCGAGACCTACTAGTTTAGATTACCTATTGGAGTGCTGCCAATAGGCAGTCTCTCTTCATGTCTTTTTCATGTGTTTTATCTAACAGCTAATTTACTAGATGTATTAAACAATACAGTTGTAAATATTAATAAATAAATGAATAATAATAAAAAAATACTTAAAAAAATTTTGGCCTACAGAGTTTTGGTAGTTGTGGTATTTCGTAAGAGATACAGTGTAGCTCTTAGGGTTGCTTTGTAACTAATTATAGGTGATACACCATTCTAATTCTACCGCCCTTATATTCCTGAAGCTCACCCACAGGCTTTTACTTCTCAATAAGGACGCGTGCAGTATAAACGCGCTCTTATCGCAACATTATATCCTCCTGCATCTGCAAGTGAACATAATGCGTGATGCGGAATCCCACCTTTAGCCACTTGTAAGGCCTAATCTTTATATATAATGTTTAGTGGAAACCACTGCCTTAATACATTCTTTGTGCTTTTAGTTTTTTTTTTTTAATCTGCTGTTTTGCGTTACTAATTAATTTTCTCTTTAGTTCAAGGAAAACCATCTAACATTTCTTTAGTCGCATAATACATGCATTGATTCAAACATATTTAAACTTCTTTCTTCAGAAAATGTGGAACAAAATAATTAATATTTATTGTATTGAGGATGTATAATCGACTGTTGAAAATTTCATCGGGAGAAATAATCGGGAATCAGTCTAAAAATATTTTAATTGTGCCGACATTTCAGCTCATACTTGTGAGCCATCATCAGGGCTGCAAACATCAAAACAACTATAGAGACACATATCAGTACACATGACATTGACATAGTATGAATGTACTGAAAATTCTAATTTAATCGTCAGTACATTCATAATTTGTCACTGTCATATGTATCTGTTTTGTTGTTTTGATGTTTGCAGACCTGATGATGGCACGCAGGTTTGAGCCAAAACGTCGGCATAATTAAAATATTTTTAGACTGACTCCCGATTATATCTCCTTATCATATTTATTATAAAAACCGGAACCGTTTCGGCAATAAACTGCGAAATAATCCATGGTACCATCAGTAATACAAAACCTCACACAGGCTTTATTTACCCATTGTATTTATTATGGGACCAAATTAAAACTTTAGGACTATATGTACCATAAGGAAGTATATGTATATGTATATGTATCATATACTTATTGATACATTAAACATATTTCAGAATATGACGAAGGTTACGGTGGCGGAAGAATGACCTACTTGACTAATAAGCATGAAGAAGAATCTTTATCAGGTTGTATAGTGTTATTTGGATTTTCCGCATACGATGGTTTTCGATTATTCGATGAAAAGTATTATTTTAAATATTAAAAAATAAAATAAATAGTTCACTTAGAAACTAGTAAACAATTTGTAAAAAGTAACGGATTTTCTCCAAAACAGAAACAAAAATTTGGATAGCATAATGTTCTGAAGTCTAAATAGTAAATAGCGATTTTTCGAAATTTCTTCCAAAATAACAGGACGTTGAACTATGATCCCAACACTTCAACATTGTATCAGTTTCAAAAATGTTTCATATAATGTTCAAAATGCCGATTAAAAATGTTTTTTTATTCAACAACTCTCTTATTTTTGATGATCAAGAAAAAAATGTCGTGTTTTAGAATCAGGACACCGGGCTTAAGAATTTAAAAAATATAAGGAAAAAAAAATTTACCAGTACATACGCCATAACTTAGTAATTATTGAACGTTGAGAACATAATGTTATATATAGTGTTGAATTAAATGCTGCGTACAATCATTGTGAGATTATCTGTCCAGCAATGGGCCTCATACCCCAGCTCTGCGGCGTACCACAATGATCCAGCCTGCCCCCTACCTTATGCAATGCTGACGACATTGCGGTCTGCTGCAGATATGAGAGCTGATGGTAGCCAGGCCATTGCAACAAAGGAGGCCTTGTACTTCACCTAGCAACAGAGTGGATTAGATGTTTAGAAATTATAATGCTGATTAACACGTTCGCGTCGGCGTGACCCTCCGGTGGGTCACACTGGACTATTCGGTGGGGCGGTGTTTCCCGCTTGTGGGTCATGCTTAACTATCCCGTGGGGGGACGTGCATCACAGATGAATCAATTGTTTTCAGAAAATAAGTTTAGTATATTTTTTTTCTCAACATTATATGTTGTTGGAATTAACAAGCATAAGGGTTTATTTTATATTTTATAACCTTCAACATCCCCCCTCAAAGGGCTTTATCGGTTAATTTCATTTGATTACTCTTCTATAAGAATTTTTTAAGCTTTATATTTAAAAAAAATAATTTTACCTAACTTTATACTTGATGCAAAAAATGTGCGCTCAAGAAAACACCATGACAAAACTGTTACAATACCAAATTTAGTGCGTTCGAAGCCTAGAACTTGTGATCTCGTATTAAACACGTTGGAACTTGCAAGAGTGTCGCCCCCGCCAAAAGAAGCGTATGTAGCTAAGTCAGTCCCGTATCACGAGAAAAAACGTAGATGTTCATCCCAGCATGAACGCGTTAAACAACAATATGTTTTTCGGTGAACATTATTCAGAGGTTTGAAAATTCAAGCGAAACAAAATGCTGACCTTACTGACAATTCTCTCTTGAGCAACTAAGAGCGACGTATACTTGAAAAATTGCTTCGTTACGGTTGGCGGAGTATTCGGCTTTGAATGGATTATTTATTGTATCGAGCTCTATGAATCTACAGGTCAACAGACCAGTGACCTGGAACAGATTTAGATTTCAAAACTTCTTTCATAATTTCACCAAAATGCAATCCTAAAGCAGAAGGTTTTAAATAGAAGCTTATTCGTATAACAGCGAATTACACGTATTTATTGTCGGAAGGAATACAAAAGGATACATAAAATGGGCCATACACTAATAGAACACTTAAGTCGTCAGCACAGGTTGTGTGGAAATAAAAAAGAATTATCTACAATTTCAGCCTCATTAAAACGTAGGAGATAGGTCCCCGAAAAAACTCAATTTCTAATTCAATAACTATGGATGTCTAATCTACTGCGGTTTTTTATTCATACCAACAGAGCTCCTAAGCAGTAGATCCTGACTACTGATGTTATACGCAACAAATATTCTTCACTAAATTTGTGATATGGAAACTGTCGGCCAATTTTCAATTCGGGCAATTCCAGCAGAGTCCAAAAGTTACATTTTTGAGGGTGAAAAACGAAAGACACCCAGCCAAATGACATACTCATGCAAAAATGTCTTGATAAAATCCAGCACACTGAGCAAAGAAAAGGAAATAGGAAAAGTAACTGGTACTAATTATTTTGGCAGATAGATAAGTGTAATTGGAAGGAATCAGTTACCAGGAATTAGTTGGGTTGATCTATGCAAAAATAATATAGAAGTAAAGAATATAAAATTGGAAAATAATAGAAACAATAAGCCAATAAACTTCTTAGTGGACGAATAGCAGTCAGCTATAAATTTAAAATAATGAGTGATATATTTAAAAGTTCTTTAAAAAAGGTAAACCATATTAATAAGTTTTAAATTAATGATGACAAATTAATGAAGATAATTTTCAAAGACAAATATTTAAATAATCTATTTTCCCTGATTAAACTTTAAAAAAAAAAATGTTTCAGTCTTGATAATGGGGAAAGAACTCCGAAACGTTGAAAAACGATGTAACAAATTGTGAAAGAAAATAAATATATAATAAAAGGAAGTTAAGGTGTGCATATTTGAGTGTGAAATATTAAGTAAAACTTCCTGAAAAATTAAAAAAGAAAAGAAACTGAATATAACTTTTAAATTACTGAATTGAAAGAGCGATCAAGGATGCTTTACTGTGATAAATTATAGACGAACAACTGCTAGGTTTATACCAAGCATTAGCGCCCCAGCTTTCCAAACCCTTCAATTTAAATCTTTAATTCAGTCCCGTTCTACCAGATCCCATCTTTCTGACCTCTACCCTCCTTTTATGTTTATATTTGTACTGCTGCCTTTGACAAGTTTCTTGCTAAAGCTGGCTCTCTTTGGAATTCTATTCTACCTGAGATCCGTCATGCACGACTACTTCCTTCTTTAAATCGATAATTTTTTACCACCTTTTCCTTTCTCAATCACATAGACAATAACCTCATAGGGCAGAGACTAGAAATAACAATTTTGCTTATTTTTTTTATCTTATTGTAATATTGGAATTTTAATCTCTTTTTTACTTTCACTTACCTATATATGAAATATATAATAAGGGAAAGTATTGTGATCGCGAACATTTTCGAATTCGATTTTTCGACGGAAATACACATTTTAGGGTCTCCTGAGTCCAAATGACCAAGTCCCAGAAAAAGGTCTCTGTGTGTGAAAAGTTTAGCGCAAAAACTAAAAGTCGTACGAAACTGAAATTCCATATTTAAAACAGCTATACGCCAGAGATATTACAACAACTTTTTCATCAAAATCAGCTAACCAGAAGAACAACTGCATGCATTTTGGACTTTTTTACGAATTTCTCAGAAATCGCTTAAACGATTTTGATTAAACTTGCTATATGGGTGTAAAATTTAAGAGGCTTTAATATGATGTAGGTTACATTCTTGATGAAATAGTCTGACAGGGGTTAAATTCCGGTATTTTAAATATTCTTCTTTTAAAGTACATTTAATTTTTGTAGATTTCAAAAAATTAGGAACATTATCTCGTTATCATTGACAATTAACAGCTAAATATGCAAGTTAAGCGAATTTGATTAAAAAAAAAAAAAAAAAAAAAAATTTCAAACAAAATTTTTGTATGCAATTTTAGTTTTTTTTTTTTTTTTAATTCAAGAATAGTAATATAGATGTATAATATACCGTTGGAAAGCTAAGATTTTAGGAAAATATTATCTTATACACAAACTTGTAAAAATTAAAAAAGAATGATGAAAAAGCGACAAAACTAACTGATTATTTTATATAATAATAAAAGAGATTTTTAAATAAAACACACGTTTTCAAAGGAATTAAAATTAACTTATTCTTTATTAGATTCACTAATTTTTATCTCTAACTGTATTCGAAAATTCTTTTATCGAATAAAGAAATTAATTAACATCGGCGGTAAGTGAAAGTCGCGTGTTGCCGGGCCAGATTTTTTAAAATTTGCTTTATCTGAATAACTTGGTTTCCAAATATGTACCTAATTCATAACTTCAATTTATTTATTAGATTAGGTATTGATATTTACATTACCACACTGTCCCAGTCATCAAACTTGTATTTTAATTTTATTCTGAAGGGATTTTAATATCAGGATAATAAAGAATTTTTTTATTTCACTTCACTTTCGTTTTCTAACATTACTACTTAAGAAATTAACAGGTCGGCCTTAACGAAGCAGAACTTCCTGTCTTACTATAGCATACTGGAAAGAAAAGTTATTTTCTCAAGTCCATATACCAGTGATATAGATGAGTGATGATAGAAGAATATTATCAATGAGATATATTTTAGATTTATTTTTTCCATTTTTTTCGACAAATGGAATGCAGGTCGTATCGACCGTACGAATAAGGTCAGATGATTAGAGACGATAGGCTAATAGCCCTGACATCACTTCCCTCCTGTATTGCGACCAGCTCATTACGGGGAGAAAGGCAGGCATAGGGACGTCGTGAAAGAAAAACCAAACAGAAAGAGGGAGTCGTGACTGTGCTGGCACACCTCCCTCGGCATTATTTCACAGTCGGGACCATTATGCCCTGCTCTTCGCTCTAGGTACTGGCAAAGGTCAAAGCGGCCAGTCGATCTCCGTGGAAAATCGCTTTCCTCGATGAGTTTTTGATTAAGGGAAAGGATTGTGAGCTTGAACTATCGAGTAACGTATGATTACTTCACATGGCTCATTAAATACGACAACCTTATTTGACTGTCATTGGCTGAAAGAGAATGGTGGAGCAGCCCCATCAATCCCGAGTCAGAAATGCAGTTCAGCACCGGCCAGTTTCATTGTATATATTTTATCTTACTATAATATAAATCAGTCGCTAAACATTTCACTAAGTCTTATAGAGTAACAAAAGACGCTTTTTTGTCGACCTTATTGTATTCTAAGAAAAAGTTGAGTCAGCTATAGTATCTAATCTAATATTAATCCTTTGATTTATACCAGTCACTACAGCTTGAAAGTAAACGATTCCTATTCTCTTTATGGTACTTTTACTAATCGGACGATGCTACAGCGAGAATCCTGAATTTTGCCAATGCAGGTTCAATCGAAATAGAGGTCTTTAACGAGTACCTGACATCGCACAGGCTTGAGGCCATCACTTTACGTCTCGTCCGGAGAACGGCATAACCAAGGATTTTGTACTCCCTTTACAAACTCCTAGGGTCATCTACCGGGCTTGAACCCAAGACCTTAGGTATATAAGACTGTTATACTAAATCAATACTTTAAATATTAAATTATAATCAATTTAAAAATATTTCCTAATAATTATGAAACTCAGCTTAAATTCACCTGTGGCGTAGTCCAAAAATTTTAATAGCGATAGGAAGTAAAAAATATTTATTTATTCGTACTTCAGAGGGGACATAAAAAGGAGGTCCCGAACATGTGGGTTGTCAATACTCAGGAAAGATTTAAGACTCCCACTGTAGCATCGTCCGATTAGCCATAGCAGCATAAAGTGACGTTAAAAGAATAAACAAACTGAGCTTAGAACTTCCTCTTCCTCGATACAATTATATACAAAAAATGTCTTCCGAACTTATTTCTTTAACTGTTAAACATTATATCACACCTAGCCCCTAAAGCATAACGATTCTCATTAGTAAGTTTATAGTCCATTAATACAAGCTAAGAAGATTTACTAAAGAATTATTTTTTCGCAAATCTTGATCATTTTCAGTTGGAGCTAAACAAAGCTGCAAAGATCTTCGGGTCTACGAGTCAATCCATTTGAAAACTTCCAGACCTTGCCGCTCGAAATTTTAGATTTTCGTGATTTTTTGACCAGTTCTATTCTCTATCCTTTCGTGAATATAAAATCATAAATAAAAAATTATTCGGGCCAATAAATTTTATAAGTCAGCTCCGCGGGTAAAACAGGTAATGGGATAATCTTTCTAATTCCTGTAATATTTTAGATATCAAATCAAAACAAAAACTAACAATAAGATAAGAACATGCTTTGTAATTTTTGTCCTCAAAACTCAATACCTAAATAGTGATAAAAGTAGTTTAAAAAAATCTCAAAAATGAATAAAAAAAAAAAAGAAAGATTTTTAACGAGATAAAAGTATGTAATGGGTAATGTGTTGTAAGGACAAAAATTATATAAAATACTCTTATCACCATTCTAGTTTTTGTTTGGTTCTTAAAAATGCAAAATTAACGGAGTTAATAATATTTTTTAAAGAAAACGTTTTTTTTAACAGTTAGGGTAATTTTATATCACTTGAACACATCGTATAGATAGATAATCTTTATTAGTTTCATAATTTTTCATAACCTTTTGGAATATTTCCGGGTAAACATCGCGAAAAACGAATTTTATACAATTTTGAAAATTCATATACAGAAAAGGACTCGTATACAAAGTATTATATTGCTTTTTTGAATCTAGTACAAAGCGCTGATCGTCATTAATCTTAGATTAAGTCGGTGTTTACGGATTTCTATTCTCATTGTCAATTTGTCATACTTTTAGTATCTTCTATGATAATCATTATAGAATTTTTTTAGATTATTTAAATTTCTTCATTACAAAGTTATAAAAAAACATAACAGTTTTTCACGAAAAAACTCTAAAAAATCAGTTTTCTTCTACTCCCATTCCTCACAAAACCCGACGCGGGAAATTACATCATTCTATTTCTAGTTATTACAGAAAGGACAACGAAGAACTTATATCAAGGTTTAGATTTATTTTTCTTACCAAGGATGACTGAAAATATTTTCTTTTTCGAAAACATGATATAGAGAACGCGTAATAGTAAATGCAACGTCTGCCAGCTGCCTGACGTGGCCCATAGTTATCAACCATCAATCAGTAAAAAAATATTTTTAAAAACCAGCCTCAATAAAATGAGTTGTCAAAAACGCTTTTTCGTACCAGGTGAACAACTGGTTACATGTTGACATACATCTTTTCTGTCAACTTTCTGTATAATGTTTACCATATCTATATGCTATCTGAAACCACACGCCCGTTCCTTGCCCTAAATATGTAACAGCTGAAAAAAAAAATAGCAATGAAAAAGATTTATACTGTTTTAAGAGTTCCTTTTGTAAGTTTTCGCATGCACAAGATTCATAGAATTCATAGTTTAACTGTAAATTAAAAATAGTGTAGCTAACAACTTGTTTAAGATATAATTGATCAATACATTCAATCTGCTAGAACAAGTTTGTTTTATTTTTAGAAAAATATCTGTTGTTTTATACAGTTTCATGTATGATTTTATTTAGTTTTCACTCATTGTTTTTTTTTTTTTTTTTTTTATTGTTTTAAGTTTCATACACCTCAGTGTTGGTATAGATATATAAGTTTGAAATATATAATGGCATAGACTATATCTATTTAATACAAAGTAAAAAAATCTGGTGCGCACATCACAAGACTTAAATCAATTTAATGATAATAATAATAATAATTTCTTTATTTATTCTGGGACAAGTCCCTTCAGAATAATGTTACAGACAAATCAAATTGAAACTTCAGTATCTTAGAGTAATAAAAATAAAAAATAAATAAAATAAACAAAAAACAACAGAAATAACAAAGAAAATGAATAATAGTAATAAATTAACAGGTAGCTTCTAATAATAAAAATTTTGAAAATTTTTACGTTGTTAAAATCATTTTAAGAACTTTTCATAAATGTTAGAATAAAAAGAAGGTTTAAGAATTACATTGAGTTTCTATTATCTGGAAACTTGTGTTTCAGATTAAATAATCTAACAATAGAAATTATTATATACAATAATCACTAAGTATTTATCTTTTCATCTCTCTTTATTAGCTTATACAACTTTGTATGTAATATAACATTTTTTCTAAAAGTTCTAGCTTTCCAATGGTATATTATACATCTGTATTAATATTCTTGTGTTTCGATAGAAAAAAAAAACATAAATAGTTTTGCTCTTTTTCCTTTAATCGTTCAACTTGTATATTTAGCCTTTTTTTTTATCAATACTAATAATATGATATGTTTATTTTTCTCGAATCTACAAAATTAAAGGTACTTCTCACGAAGAAAATTTGTGAACAAACATTGTGACACGAGATTTTTATATATATATAGATAATACAAAACAATCAGTTAGCTTCATCGGCTTTTCCTCACTCTGTATTAACTTGTACCAGCTTGTGTATAAGATAATGTTTTTCGAAATTCATTAGCAATCCAACGGTATATTATGCATGTATATTACTGTTCTTATACTCAAAAACTAAAATTATAAAAAATATTTTTGTATTTTCTTCTGAAGTTGGATATCGAATTCGTTCTTGTATATTCACCTGTTTTTTATGAAAGATAACAAGATGATATGGTTACTTGTATAGATTATACAAAATTTAGAGGAAAAAAATATCGGCATTTAAGCCCTCTCAGACTATTTCAGTCAAAATGAAATCTGCATGATACTAAAGCCCATTAAATTTTACATCGATGTAGCGAGTTTAATCAAAATCGTAGCAACCACTTTTGAGGAAATCGTAAAAAGTGTAAAATGCATGGTATAAAGTGGCTCTCCTGGTAGGTCGATTTCGATGAAAAAGTTACCGTAGCATCTCAGGCATATTCGCTTCTAAAATAAATTTAAAAAATTCAGTATTATACAGCTTATCGTGTTCGAGCTAGACTTACCACACATACACAGATCTTTTAGGGGGGGACTTGGACATGTGGACTCAGAGGATCCTAAAACACGAAATTCGAAAACTTTCACGATCACAATACATTCCCTTACTATATATTTCATATATAGGTAAGTGAAAGTAAAAATAACATAATTTCAAGCTTACCATGATTGATGAATTTAACAGCATAAAGTTGCAATTCTTGAAATATATTCCTCCATAGCTTATTTCTGTCTTAGGAACAATAGAGTGCTAAATATTCATTTTGAAGTATCCAAAGTGACGACTTAGGACAAAACTTTTCTTATTTTTCATTTAAACCTTCTCTTAATAAGTCTGACCTATTTCGGCTTAGGCTTCAAGACTAAGGATGAAGGAAAAGTATAGAAAACGTTATAATTTATTTACTTTTGGTTCAAATGTATCTTTGTGAATGATCAAAGAAGAATTATAAAAGCTGTGTCGACTAGATTCAACTTAATGTTAGGGGTAATTTCTGAAACGGCATTGGTAATTCTTGTTACACCATCTTAACGCTAATTAAGATGATTCCAACATGGGCTATATACCAAGGTTTGATTTATTTATGTGGAAAGTAAAATATTCCCTAATTTTATGAAGTAGATTAACACGTAGTATGTTAAATTAAGTTAGGCTTCAATCAATATGGCATATTTCATATTTTGAGTTCCATACAGGATCTAGTACAATATAGGTTAGTGAGATAGCACAGCGGTTTATAGGACTCGAGTTCAAAGCAGATAATTTATTTATTCTGTTGTCAAGCAACCGTGAATAACTTTGATATAAAGTAAACTTTTCTGAAATACCAATTAACAATTATTATCTAATTATAATTTTAGTTCACATATTTTATAGCATATTTTAAATTAAAACGATTTAATGAGCAGAGCAAGTTGAAGCAGGTTCTAAATATAAATCTTTTGATTCCTATAGTTACTGAGACAAAAGTCAAAGACAAATCTGGTGAGCTTAACAAACGACTTTCGCTTACTCCGTCCTCCCTCCCTCATTCCAAAGAGCAATTTAAGAACTTTATAAGTTAAAGTTGAAAAAATAATTATATTAACTTTTGAAGGAAACATTTATTTTAGAAAAAATAATACAACAATAGGTATAAACAATCACTTAATTTTATTTGCTTTTCGTAATCAATATTACAAAAATGACTATGAAAGGAACCATGTGTGCCGTGAAAATTGAATCTGATCTCTCAGAAGAGTTCAGCATAGACAAAGGGGTAAGACAAGGTGATGCCCTTGCCTGCCTACTCTTCAATCTTGCAGAAGAAAAAGCAGTAAGGGACTCCGGAATCCAGGTTGGTGGAACAATATTTAACAAATCGGTCCAAATCCTCGACTATGCAGACGACCTGGACATCATAGCAAGATCGGAAAAAGCACTCAAGGAAGCATTCCTTGCATTGGAGGCTGCAGCCAAGAAACTTGGACTTAGGGTCAACGTAGAAAAGACTAAGTACATGCGCATAGGAGAGAGCGAAGGAAGAGAAGAATACCTCGAAGTTGGCCAGTTCAAGTTCAAATGCGTTGACAGCTTCGTCTACTTAGGAACCGAAATTAACAAGCAAAATGATATTTCGCAGGAAATTCGAAGGAAAATTAATGCTGCTAATAGGTACTACTTCAGTCTAAGGAAGCAGTTTGGCAGCAAATTCATCTCAAAGAAAACAAAAATAATCCTTTACAAAACCTTAGTGCGACCAGTATTGTTATATGGTTCAGAGGCTTAGGCCATAACAAAAGCTGATGAAAAAAGGATTCAGATATTCGAGAGGACGATCCTGCGAAAGATCTATGGACCCGTAAAAGTAGGTGAAGCATGGAGACGACGCACTAACCAAGAACTTTACAACCTCTTCAACAGCCCAGATGTTGTCAAGGTTGGGAGACTCAGATGGGCAGGCCATGTAGCAAGAATGAAGGATATGTTGATCCCCAAGAAGATCCTCTCCGAAGAAATTCATGGCGGAAGAAGAGTGGGGGAGGCCTAACCTGAGGTGGATGGAAGATGTGACAGAAGATGCTAGGACCTTACTCAGCGTTAGGGACAGTAGAAATGCTGCGGAAGATGGAGCCAACTGGCGGAGGCTACTGGAGGCGGCCCCGACTCGGTGACGAGTTGTAGCGCCAGATGATGATGATGATGATGAATCAGTATTACATTTTACAATTTTGTATCTTAGATATTTTTTTTCTTCTAAAATCATTAGCTTTCCAACGGTATATTATGCGTCTGTGTTATTATGTGCGGAAAAAAACAGACTAGAAACATATATCGGCTATTTTTTCTTGATTAATTTCTCGAACATTGTCTACCAATTATATCCGATTTACCAGCCCATTGAGAATACGATTAGTTCTTGTTTTAAATAGTCTTTTATGTCTCCAAAATGACGAAAATAAATTTTTGCGGTTTAGAAAACCTTACTAATGACGGCTGGAAGAGCAAATGTCCTGCGAAACCACGTGGAGGCTGGCGGCTCACACGTTGAGATGGCTCTTCGTGTGACTATTTCAGTGGAAATTGAATTGAAATAAGACTACACTGAGTTAATAATTATTATATTACGCAATGTAATTATGATATCATACGATTTTGTTAATTTATATCAGATTTTAATTTTGCTTTTAACGTAAAATATCTAGGTTTCGTTATTTCTTCTGTTATGAGTAAAGGGATATACAGAATTTTAATATGACAATATTTAAGACAATAATAAAAGATCAATTTGTCAAGAGAAAACCGTACAAAAGAAAAAAAAAATGTGATCAAATTCGTCAAGGCTGATTAAGGACTCCAAAGTCTTGAAATTGAGAAAAATTTTAATGTTGTTTCAGTTTCACTTTCTAAAATAAAACAAATTTAATATATGTCTGTTTCATAAATTTTTAGCTCGTTAGAAAAAAAAACAAAATTATTTGTAATTCTAGCATTGGTAGTAAAAAATTGTAGGTATTATTTTTCATCAATCTATGAATATACATTTTTATTTTATAACATATATCAAGAAAAAAAAAATAAGATGATTCCAAAAAATGACATTACTAAAAATGCTATTACTTTTTTTAATACATGAATATATCTGATGTTTCAACTATTTACCTAATGAATGCTACGTTTTGTTTTAGGTATGCTTTCCCTCATCAAAAAAAAATAATAATAATAATAAAAAAGAATTTTAGGATTGCAAGAAATTCATTTTTGTAATATGTATGGTAGAAAGAATTTTTCAAAATTATTTCTGGAAGTATGTTCGATTTGGTAGTCGAACTTGCATCTGGCTCCAGTATTGTAACGTTTTGAACTTAGCAGTAGCGATCGGCCATTTCCCTTGGGCTAATATATCGTTGTACATATCTGTTAATTGCCTGTAAAAATCTATATAAATTGCTATCTCTATGTATATAAAATGATATTGCGATTTTGGTTTTCGCTAACTCCTTTTAAACCACTAGACGGATTTTGATACGGTTTTCGCCACCATTAAGGACATTCTTTCTTAAATGTTTATTAGTAAAATACATTGAAATTTAGCTTTTCTTTGAACGGGAAAAATAATTGTTCTGTAACCAAGTTATTAAAAAATTATTCCTGTAATATGAGGAGTAATAAATACGTATAATATACCGTTGGAAAGCTCGAGATTTTAGAAAAGTCAATATGCAAAGAAATCGTACAAGTTAATATAAAGTTGTTGTGAGCCTATAAACTTATGTTTTTTGTAATGTTGTGATGATGGAGGTTATGGTGAACTTACAAGTTTATATTCTTATACAGTACTCGAGATTTTAGTACGTAAGTTGTAAAAATAAATGGGAAGTTGTTAAAAACTGACATTGCTAATAATTATTTCTACTTTTAGATCATTTAATAAAAACATATATTTCACTATAAACAAAATGGGACTCCCATGGAAACTTTATTTATTTTTTATTTATCGAGCAATATTACAATCTGTCCAATTCAGGATACTAAATTGGATGGAAACTAAATTAACTTTTAAAATGTATTTATAAAAAGTTCATTTGCAATATAAAATACTAATAAACAGAATAAAACAGGAACCGTTTAACATAACAACCAAATAACTAAGCCAAATTTTTTATTTTTAGAACAATTTATGTTTCTAATTTCTACCGATGATTAAATATAATAATGAACAGACGTTATATAATAAACATACTATTTTGTTGCTAAGTGTACTTTTCGAAAAGATGAGCTCATAATCCCAAAGTGATAATCTTTTAATTTTTCAAAATGGACTTTTTTAAACATAAATGACACCACACGTCAATTCCACCCCTGCGAAGCAACGTCGAGTCTAGGGATTGCAATCCGGAAAACCGGATCCGGTAATCCGGCGGATCCGGCATCATTATACGTTAACCGGATCCGGCAATAATATACCGGATCCGATTATAGCAATTTTTAGCCAAAAATAGTGCAGTTTAATAAAAAAAAGTACTTTAAATGCGTTACATTTCGTGTACATGTATGGTGGTCTCGTTCGATGCCAAATTACATCACGTCATCAGTTCAGTCCAGCATCATTCGTTCGCCATTCACGAAACAGTACAAGTGCTTTTGTTTTGTCGGTGCTTCCCCTAAATGTAAGTTAACAGATATTATTATCTTGGATATAAGCGAGCTATAGCATCCTATAAATTGTCTGTAGAGGAACTTCTGAAACAACTCTAACTTTTTTTTAGAGAAATTACTCACTCAAGTACTGACTCACTCAAGTGTACTGAATTATATGATAAACTGCTTACAAATCTATTGAAATCTAGGAAAACTGAGCTACGTTACTGCTCAAGTCTTCCTATACTTCACTTTCTCAGATAGCTCAATTAATTTATTAAGTTACTTTATAAAATCCTATATATTTATCCTTGCGTAATTAACTCAGATGGGAATTGTGATAACAATAATTTTAAATTATTTGAGTATGCTAACAATCACAAAAAACTCTTATATTAATGATGGGCACAATCATATTTTGATGAATATGTCTGATGAATGGCATAATTATCACAATAATGAGTTTGTATAATGAGTATAAATCTTTAAATTATTCTACTGACAATATTTGGTTTTTAAATAGTATTCAATTTTGATTTTGGAAAAAGGGTGGTAGAAAACAAATAGTCTTTATTTTCAGCAAATGGTAATCAATAGCCGACTGTTTTAACAGCCATTAAAATTTTACTAGTTACCTAAACTACTAAACTTTAATTTTTTTGCTTCATATCTAATCCTAACATAACTTTTATTTTTTAAACTTCCTATTATGAGTACAATTATATTCGAATAACATACTAACAGTTCATCTTGGACCGAAAAGTGAAAATCAACCTGATTTAGTCATACCATCCGGATCCGGCCGGATTGATGAAATTTGGGACCGGATCCGGCCGGATTAGAAATGACACCGGGTTGCAATCCCTAGTCGAGTCGCTAGTACCCTAATATAGCATTTCCAAGTCAATTGTAACCTTTTCCAAGTCAAATGTAACTTTTTCCAAGTCAAATGTAACCTTTTCCAAGTCAAATGTAACCCTTTCCATTTCAAATGTCACCTTTTCCATTTCAAATATCACCTTTTCCAAGTCAAATGTCACCTTTTCCATTTCAAATGTTACCTTTTCCAAGTCAAATGTCACCTTTTTCTTCACTTCTAGCCTTAAATATTCCGTTTTATTTATTTATTTATTGAAAAATAATTAGTTTAATTAAAATTATGACTTTTTAAATAATTTTGGCATATCCTATCGCTATTTTTTTCTGTTTATTAGATATTTGATATCAAGTTCTGTTTTTTACGAACAAATATTTTAAAAAATATTTAGTTTTAAAATAGTTGTTGATTTGAATTTTTAGAGGGGGGAGGTAGTTTTTGGTAATAATTAATGTGTTTTCGGGTATTATAATTACGTTTCTGGAGATGTATTTTTTATCGCTCGCGTGCAAATTAACTTGCGTTTACTTTTAATGTTTTTTATTGATATAGGGATTAATTAATGTGTTTTCGGGTATTATAATTACGTTTTTCGAGCTGTATTTTTTATCGCTCATGGGTATTTCAACTCGCATTTACTTTTTATGTTTTTTATTGATATAGGGATTAATTATTGTGCTTTCGGGTGGTTATGATTACGTTTTTCGAGCTGTATTTTTTATCGCTCATGGGTATTTCAACTCGCATTTATTTTAATGTTTTTTATTGATATAGAGATTACTTAATGTGCTTTCGGGTGGTTATGATTACGTTTTCCGAGCTGTATTTTTTATCGCTCATGGGTATTTCAACTCGCATTTACTTTTAATGTTTTTTATTGATATAGGCATTAATTGTTGTGCTTTCGGGTGGTTATGACTACGTTTTTTGAGCTCTATCTTTTATCGCTCATGCGTATTTTAACTCGCATTTATTTTTATTGTTTTTTATTGATATATAGGTTTGTAATTGTCTTTCCGGGTGTTGTAATTACGTTTTTTGAGCTGTATTTATTGTCGCTTGTTCGCATTTAACTTGCATTTACTTCTAATCTTTTTATTGTTATAGGGGATCTATACTTGTGTTTTTGGGTGGTTATGAAAAAACTTTTTTTGGACTGCTTATTCTATAGCTCGCGCTCGTTTCAACTTAGAGCTAATATCATTTTATATTTTGATAGAGTGGTCTTTCTTTGTTTTTGTTTTAGGGGATTCTGATTACGTGTTTTGAACATTAATCTTTTATGCGCTTGGAAATTTCTACATACCGTAGATATTATGTTATAATTTGAAGTAAAAATTATTTGTTGTGTTTTTACACGTTCTGATTACTTTTTTAAACTGGGTGTTACATCGCGATTGCGCATTGTTCTAGATCACTTTTTATTTAAGGTAAAATGTGCACTAGCTATAAAAAAATGTCATAAACTCTATTAGTATTCCCCAAAACACTATAAACGATCTCTCTATCAAATATTTATGAAATAGGAACAGTAACATAAAATGAGTAAAAGCGATAACAAATAAGGTTCAAATAATGTTATAAGAACACCCGAAAATAGAATAAACGATTCCTCAATTAAATTATCAGATAATTGTAAGAACAAGTGAGAAAGTGGGTCCATTATAAAATATTTAGTTGAAAAAACTTACTCAGGACGCTATAAAAGGAACTATAACTAATCCTTTTATAAAAAAATAATTATAAAAATATTAAATAAAAAAAAGCTAAATGATGTATATTCCAACAACGTTATAATGAGAACTAAAAGCAAAATAATCAATCCCAATATCCATCAAAAACGTAATCATAACCATCCGAAAGCACAATACTTAATCCCTATATCAATAAAAAACATAAAAAGTAAATGCGAGTTGAAATACCCATGAGCGATAAAAAATACAGCTCAAAATACGTAATTACAAGACCCGCAAATACAATTTATAACCTATATATCTATAAAAAACATTAAAAGTAAATGCGAGTTAATATGCAAGTGAGCGATAAAATATACATCTCGAAAAACGTAATTATAATACCCGAAAACACATTAATTAATCTCTATATCAATAAAAAACATAACAGGTAATGCGAGTTGAAAAACCCATGAGCGATAAAAAATACAGCTCAAAAAACGTATTCATAATCACCCGAAAGCACAATAATTAATCCCTATATCAATAAAAAACATAAAAAGTAAATACGAGTAGAAATACCGATGAGCGATAAAAAATACAGCTCGAAAAACGTAATCATAACCACCCGAAAGCACATTAATTAATCCCTGTATCAATAAAAATCATTAAAAATAAATGCGAGTTAATATGCAAGTGAGCGATAAAATATACATCTCGAAAAACGTAATTATAATACCCGAAAACACATTAATTATTCCCTATATCAATAAAAAACATAACAAGTAATGCGAGTTGAAAAACCCATGAGCGATAAAAAATACAGCTCAAAAAACGTATTCATAACCACCCGAAAGCACAATAATTAATCCCTATATCAATAAAAAACATAAAAAGTAAATGCGAGATGAAATACCCATGAGCGATAAAAAATACAGCTCAAAACACGTAATTACAAGACCCGCAAATACAATTTATAACCTATATATCTATAAAAAACATTAAAAGTAAATGCGAGTTGAAATACCCATGAGCGATAAAAGATAGAGCTCAAAAAACCTATTCATAACCATCCGAAAGCACAATAATTAATCCCTATATCAATAAAAAACATTAAAAGGAAACGCAAGTTAATTTGCACGCGAGCGATAAAAAATACATCTCGAAAAACGTAATTATAATACCCGAAAACACATTAATTATTCCCAAAAAGTATCCCTTCCCTCTAAAAATTCAAAATCAACAACTATCTTAAAACTAAATAGACAATAATAAATTTTTTTAAATATTAGTTCGTAAAAAACATAACTTGTTATCAAATATCTAAAAAACAGAAAAAAATAGCGATAGGATATGCCAAAATTATTTAAAAAGTCATAATTTTAATTAAACTAATTATTTTTCAATAAATAAATAAATAAAACGGAATATTTAAGGCTAGAAGTGAAGAAAAAGGTGACATTTGACTTGGAAAAGGTAACATTTGAAATGGAAAAGGTGACATTTGACTTGGAAAAGGTGACATTTGAAATGGAAAAGGTGACATTTGAAATGGAAAGGGTTACATTTGACTTGGAAAAGGTTACATTTGACTTGGAAAAAGTTACATTTGACTTGGAAAAGGTTACAATTGACTTGGAAATGCTATTTAATTAATTTGCAGCGTTAACTTTTTTTTTTTTTCGAAACAAAACTAATAATAACTTCACAACTGATGTTCGGATTTTTCAGTGTTGTTTTACGCTTTATTTTTATTCTTATCTTCAAACCAAAGACCATTGACACTTAAAATATGGTAAAATCATGGCCGTTTTAGAACTTAACGATTGTGCAAGATATGTAAAGTAGTCTCATTTACATACTGCTTAATGAGGAGTCTATATTTACTTTAAGCAGTAATGAAATATGTTTCAAATATAGTTAGTTATATGTGAATATAAACGTTATTTTTTAAGAGATTAAAATAATTTCACATCCATTCACAAATAGCAAAATTAATAATTATTTAATTTAGAACTTTAAAAAATGACGTGTTGTTTTTAATAATTTCATATTTGTGACAACTTAACTCCCGAGATGTAACAGCGACTTTTTCATCAAAATCGGCTAAGAAGGACCACTCTATACCATGCATTTTGCACCAATTAACTTTTTTCTCAAAAAAGACTCTAACGATTACGATTAATCTCGCTATATCGATGTAAAATTGGACGGGCTTTAATATCATGTAGGTTTCATTCTGATTGAAATAGTGTAACAGGGATAAAATACCGATATTTCAAAATTTCTTCCTCTAAAGTACCTTTAATTTTGTAGTTTTTATGAAATTCACCATATCATCTGATTAGCAAATCTAAAAAAAACCCAGATAAATATATAAGTTAAACGAATTCGATAACCAAATAAAGGAGTTAACTTCAAAAATATTTTTTAATGCAATTTTTTGTTTTTTAACTTAAGAAAATGTATGTATAATATACCGTTGGAATGCCAAAGATTTTAGAAAAAATATTACCTTATACATACTATTGTAAAAGTTAACGGAGAGTAATGAAAAGCCGATAAAACAAACTGATCGTCGTAGATAATAATATAATAGATTATTTTATAAAACACATGTTCCTTTTAAAATCCAATGTAAATAATTCTTTAACAGTTTATTTTCGTTTCTAAATTTGTTTAAAAATTCTTTTTACTTTTACTTTATAGGCGTTCCATCAAGGGTTGCCTCCACCAGTCAGTGCAGAGTTCCAAGCGCTTCGGTCCAACCAATCATCTTCTTGCAGGCCTCGGCCAGCCATTTCTTCTTGGACTCCTTCAATCCACCTGCTTCTGGGTCGTCCACGCCCTCTCCTTCCTGGCGGAACCCAATCCAGGATTCTATTGGGCCAACATTCCTCATTCATTCTTTTAACATGTCCATACCATCTTAGGCGGCGTGCCCCGATCCTTTCATTCACCGAATTCTTTCATTCGGTGAATAAAAATTCTTAAATCCATATAAATAACGGAGGTAAGTGATAGTCACGCACCAGATTTTTTATATTTGCACCCCTTAATTAACCGACCGAAGTTTTACAAAAGTATTTCTACGCTAGGTTTAGTTAAATGTGTTAGACTTATTAGAAATGAACGGTCATCCCTGACCCACCTACAACAGTTATTGATCTACGAAATTACAACTAACAATAAGTAATACAACCATTCGATGACCCTAATAACCCTTTGAACTTTACCCTTCGCTTTTCGAAAACTTATGAAAGAGATCCTAAATGTTTCATAGCACGGAAATTTTCACAATAGTCATCGATTTGTGAATATTCTGAGAGAATTTCTGCGTATTTATATAGTTACGTTTATGGAAAGTATGCTTGGTCCTTGTATATACTTGTACAGTGAGTGTCAAAAGTATTCGGAATTCGTATTTCTTTTCGTTTAATTAGTATATTTCACAACAATTAATTTATATAATTCTTTTTTACTCCCAAATCTTTAAAAGAGACTCCCATAAAGGAAAATCACTGACCAGATAACCGAATAGTTTATTGTTTTTAAAAATATCCGATTAATAATGTAAAATTACAAGATCGTTTAGTGTCAAAAGTATTCGGAAATCGCAATATCCCAGTTGTTTAATGGTTTCAAATTTTAATATTCTCACCAATCTTTGACATAATTTTATGCTCTAAGCAATTCTTTTCTCTCATGTAATATATACCCAACCATTAAAAGATTTTTTTCAAAAATAAGGCCCTAAAATAAAAACGCAACGATCGTACAACGCCCTCGATTAATTTTTACCACGTTCACACGTTAACACTAAAGAGAAATAGTTGAGATGTTGAAAAAAATTGATGAGAATATATGGATGGCTATGTACAGTGTAGATAATATAATAATAAAATATAAAAGCAAAAAAGTAAGCGTCCAAAAAATATTAAATGTTAAAACTAAAAGACTGATTATTCATTAAATATAAAAACAATACCTCAAATAAGTAAACCTTAGCTTATTTATGAATTTTTCAGAACTTCTGGATACACAATAAGTTTTTCAACTGTTCACTGCGTTCTAAAAAAAATTTACGGAAAGGAAAACATGGTACAAGAAGTACGGAAAACATCTATCAGCAGGCAAGGAAATAAGAGAATAGGCTGGATGTTTGTAATATTTTTTAAAGAGAAGGTTGGTGAATTAAAATGTTTACAGATGACTCCCATACTAAAATACATGGTTCTTATTAAAAGATCATGGTTTAGAGGAAACCAAATAAAGAATTTAGAATGCCATAGTAAAACACCTTGAGCGGTCAGTGATAGTTACGTGTGTTTTTCTTTGAAAAAGTTTGATAACATTGGATTCATGGACAGAATTATTGATAGGTTTGTGTATTTTTTAAGTATAAAAAGCCAGAATTAAAAGTAGAAGAAAAATTAGGAATAAATCAAATTATTAACCATGACTCTGGACATATATACGTTATCTATTCATATTTACTTGCTGCAAAATTTTCAAAAAGTTCTCGAAATGCCTCTTCTATTATTTCTTTCAAATTTAATTAACTATTTTTGGGTCTTAATAAAAAGGAAAATCAGGAAATACCATATTCAAAATAAAAATGGCCTCAAGAAACAGCAAGTGCTTGAGTGGGATAATATTTCACACCAAACAATCAATTAATTAGTAAGATCAATTCCTAGGTGGCTAAAATCTATAATTATACAAAAGTTTTTACCAACAGGATGTTTATTTATGATCGCTGTACTAATATAACAAGGAAACCACGAAATTCCGAATACTTTTGACACCATTAACATACACTACTTTTAATTTTTTCGTAAATAAACGTACAAAACGTTAAAAGTAAAATGATTATTGTCGTAATTTTTGGTTTTAGGTATTGTATACCTTCCTCCTAACATTATAAAGTGGGTAAGAACTCTTTAAAAAAATAAAAAATAAGTAAACAACAACTGAATTACAGAATAATAGCGAATTCCGAATACTTTTGACACTCACTGTATGTATTCAAATATTATTTTTAAGTAATAGAGCGAAATTGGAGGGCCTGTAGATTATAAGAATTTTCAATTTGTAGGTATTTAAAAATACAATGCTTTTTTTATACGAGGGTTACGCTTCTCTTAATTTATTATAAGCGATTTTGCGTTTTCTGCTTTGAGGTATAATACTAACAAGTGTGTAGTGGCTAGCCTAACAGCATTCCATGCCCAAGGTCGCGGGTTCAAACCCAGCTGGTGTTCATAGAATTTTTTTAAGGTAATAAAAAATCCTTGGTTAAGCCGTCCCTCGGGGGTGACGTAAAATTGTGGTCCCGAGCCATTGCGATGTCAGGTACTCCTTACGTGCGTTCAGGCACTACCTACGGTTAAGGATCCTTACACTAATTAAACTTGGATAGGCCAAATTTAGGACTCTTACTGTAGCATCGTCTAGTTAGCCAAAGCAGCATAAAGCGACATTGAATAAATAAAACCGATTAGAGCCAAACTATTCCCAATGATAACAAAAGTAACTAAGGTAAATTAGTCACATTAGCACAAAATGGATAAAAAAATAGGATAACTGAAGGATTAAAAAGAAAAATGAAAAATCTAGGGCACGGCTTAGAAGCAGTTCATTTTAGTATAGCTTATACATCATGTTCTAATAAAACTATAGGAATGTTAGTCAATTATTGAAGGCGGTAATATATTACATAAGATAGAGCGATTAATTTAAATAACCATTTATACGACCATGAGTATAGGCAGGGGGAGGAGGGACACTCTTTAATAAACACAATTAAATAATTGCTCCGGTTATTAATCATCAGTTGTTGATATCTCTGTGACAGTAATGAACAATGTACTTATTAATTTTGAAGATGTACCTGAATTCATTCATTGCTAACCGTAACAAAAGATTTACTTTTATTATAATAACTGAGAAAACTTGTCGAAATCCGTGACTGACCAACAAAGGAGGATGTCACACAGCGACGGTTCGGATTTATTTCCTGGTGGTCCCACGGAACGAATTTCGACCATCTTACTCTGGTAAGAATATTTTTTTTTTTTTTGTTGGCCATTACTGTAAAGAAAAGGACATAAAACCCCTAAACACACGTACTTAATATAAAAAAATAATAAACATGTATGGCTTATTCGAAGTTGTTATTAAGTTAAACCTACAGACCATAGAATATAATCTAGGTATGCATAGAATAGAATATATTTTATGTTCTGTGATTAAACCTTACTCTCCCTTCCCTATTGTACCACCCAAAACAAACGTTCCAACTGATCCTCCACTGACTGAAATGACTAAATAAAATATCATGTAATAGCTAAAATTTAATATTAATTAATTTCCATTATAAATAATAATAAAATAATGTTATTGATAAAAAATATATTAAAGTGAATATTGAAAAAAAAATGTATGATCAATATTAAAATATTCATTTGACATTGAAGCACATAAGAGTATTCATTATGCAGTAGTGAAAAATATTTAATTTAAAAAAATTAAAAATTGGAATGAGGTCTTAATAAGTTTTGATTATTATTTGCTAGTACTTACATTTAATACTTCTCACTGGATAACAGCTACATAATGTACACTCGAAAGGGCCACACTACTTAAGTTAGATGATTTAGATAAAATATTATGGTTTAGTATTTAAAATGGGTAAGCTCACCATACCTGGTAGCCATAAGAGTGCTGTACATCTACTGCTATAGAAAAGACCGCGCTAATATCTTCGTGCGAAAAAAAGCCGCGCTAATGTAACCAAGGCTTAGTAACCAAGTTAAGGACTTGATTTTAGTTAAAATGTTGTATTTACATTGTAAAATCAGCTCTTTAAATTAACATTTTTTTTTTTTCCGATGACACTCCTTACCATAATCAATTTGCAACATTACATATAATCCACTGTTCGTATATAGATATATAATTACATAATTGAAAATGTTGTAAAAATATTGGAGCATTTCAGCATAAAAGATTGAGTCAAAATGTTGCAACGTAATTTTCAAAGTACAGTAGGCAATAAAGTTAACAGAAAGCGAAGTATGTACACAATGGAATTTCATAGATGCCAGAAAAAATAAATTACTATTAAAATATATTTTGATTTATATTTATGAATAATTTACTGAATATATTTTAAACCCTAGATGTTAATATAAATTCTATTGAAAATATTATAGGTCCTATTACATTTAGTTTCATTGCTTATTCTAGATGTGTTGCACAACCTGCAAATTATTTCTATAGGGTTTAGATTTTAAGAGAAATTTGTGTTAAATATATCATATATTGTATTAGGAATGTAATTAGTGAAATATGAATAGTGAATTGTTTTATCCTATAACATTGTAAAATGCTTAACATAATAAAGGTAACTATTAGTGTTTTTTAGTTAATGCTTTTAGTTTACTTGTTAGGATTATTTTTGTAATTTTTACGATATTGTTAATTAAAGTTGATTGGTCTTTATACTAGTGACAGAGTCAATCACATTGTTTATCTTTCAAATATGTAGCCTTTCCATGGTTTTACAATTAATAATGTAGAAGCATTATTGGTTCAAGCATAAGTTGAAAATGCTTGAATGAGAAATGACTCTTAGAAGTTACTTATATGCCTAAAATATTCCCAAATATAGGCATACATGTAGAAAGGTATTGGATAAAATTCCTCACCAACAGCAATAAGACAATCATTACATTATCAGTAATCAGTTAGTAAGTACTTAACAGTACTTAAACTAGCAAATGCTTTGTTACTAATTAATTAGTCACTGTGAATGCGCGTGAAAATGTATAAATCTTAATAAATAATGAGAAAATTCTGTTTCTTATTACAATAGGTTGTAATTATAATATTATTTTTGTTATTATATTACTGTTGGTGTATACAAACTATAATTGAACAAAAATATCTTAACTAGTTTGTTGTAATCTATTGATTTATTTCTATTTATATAATGGATATATGTTGTAGGAACATGTTTGGTTGTTACCAGGGAAGCTGTATTATCAAGGTAAGCTGTATAGTATTTATTGCACTTTTAATTATATATATTTGTAGTTTTGTGACTAAGAAATTGTTCATTTTAACAATATGATACTGGAATCGTAGTTAGGCATATTCTAACTTAATAATTTATCAACATCAGAATCATTCTAGTATTTTGTGTCATATCATGCATACATTTTACCAGAGAAATGAATTGAAAGAAGAATAAAAAAAAAAGTTGTTGGTTTATTATTTATATTTCCCTTTTTAATTATTTTCGTAATCCCTCTAATCCAAGTTCATAATAAAACAATGCCCTGGAAAAAATAAATTTGAAATATAGTAATAGCTGTCTGCTTTGAAAGACATTAACCAACCACAGATTTATATAAAGCAACATTCTATTGATTCAGTTTCATGCCACTTAAATAAATATTCCGCTCCTTTTGAACCATCTTATGTTTTTGAAAATGCTATTAAATATCATTATTTTGATCCTTCTAGGTGATTTTTCCATTAACACTTCGATCAGTCCCACATTTTCTTTTTCACCTTCTCCAATACTACTATTTTATTACTAAAATTCATTACATTGGTTCCCAATACTATAGCAGTGATTCGCAACTACTAGTTCATGGACCCCTGGGGCTCCACAGACAATGTCTAGCAGATACGCAATGGGTCATTGGGAACTTATTTTAGATTAGCTTAACCCAAAATTGGTCATTTTATTACACAAAATAATGAGCATAAACGAAAGATGTGTTTTCGCATAAGATAATGAACAATATTTGCTATTTTCATGAGTATTTGAATAATTAACTATTTTACTAGTTTTAAATCTATGTAGTTCAATGTTTTGGATTGAAGTAAAATCTTAGGGCCTGGTTATTTTTTTTCTTCGATACTACTTCTTCTACTTGGCTATTTGTGGTATACTGAGTTTCAGTAGCAGTAGTATTTCGCATGAATGTATATGATGCGGTGTAGTCAATGGTGTTTTGGAATTTAATGCTGGAGCTACACCATTTTGATTCTAACTTCTTTATTTCTTAAGCACAGCGCCTGGCTCTGGCTCACCTTAGCCGCTGGCTACTCCTAAATTGTGTTCACAGTTAATTGTGTTAAATTGTTGCCCAGCTGCTAAGGCGATATATATACATATACACACACACATACATGATGTATGTGATATTTTTAAGATTTAATCCCTTAAATTTTAGGATGACCCCTCCTTGCCATGAAAATAAAAGGTTGAAAAGGTCTGCGAATATTTTTTGTTGGGAACCACTGTTCTATGGATATTGAGAACCATTTATTCATTATGACTTAGCTGTTCTGCCACCCACCTTAACCACCTACATGCCCTTTATTTGACTTCAAGATAATTCTTTTAAACATTTTGTTAGTTAAAGTGTATGTATGTATGTGAACTTATTTGAATATCTAAATAATATTAATAGGCTTACCGAACCCGAAGGTTCGATGCTGATACCACTAAATACTGCCTATAAAGATTCGTCCAATGATCACCGTTCTAGCCAAAGTGCCAGAGATCAGCCTTAACACAATCCTCCCAATGACGCTTCAGCCTATCTTTTGGACCCCTACCAGCAGATTCAGGGAATACCAACTTTCTCGGAATCTGTTCCTCACTGAATTTGAATATCTTTCTCATATAAATTTAAATAATCTTGTGATAGGCTAATGGGCTCTATTTCTTCTAGTGATGCCTCTTCTCTTCTTCTTTCAGATTATCACAAATCATAAAAATGAACTATTGGTTCTACCTGTCCTAGATCCAGATCCTCCAAAGTATGTTACAATATTCCTCCCTATTTGATCTGGCCAATCTACTAGTGTTAGTTTACTTGGTTAATTCTGATCATGTGGGACTAATAGGAGTTTATTCTTTATGACTGTGTCAGATTAGGCTCTAAAATCTATAAATGGCTGACTGGTAGAATGCTGCTATTCCTTTTCCTATTTAGGTGCTATTAATATTTTCAAAATAGTTCAGGATTAAGATTCAAGATCTCCTGAGTTACAAACAACCTTAATAATTTTTCAGGATCTATTTTAGTTCAACATTAGATTTTATGTTGAAAATATTAAAAGGTAAATGATTATAAAAAACTTTAATATGCTCTAATAAGCAGATTTATATCTTAGTGGCTCTATACTATTACAGTTCATTATTTTTTCTTCTCCAACAATATCTAAGCTACCATTTTATAACAAATGTTAACATCATGCTACCGTGTTATAAACATTGGTGCAGGTAGACCATCATCACCTGGTCAATTATTTTTGGTTTCTACAAAATATTCTCATAGTCTTCCATCTTAATAATATTTATAGATCATGCTGTACCGATTCCATATACAAACTTTTAATTTTCAGTATTAATTTTGTTTAAAATTATTTGCAAATATTTAATTTTTAGGTATAAAATAAACCAGCGACTTCTTAAATATATTTTTCAGTGATTATAGTAATCCATTGCATATTATTGTTCCTCTGTTGCATAATATCTCATTGCTATCAGTTTCAGTGTATGTTAAAGTAAATTGAACAAATTCAATTTTTTTCTCTATTCACTTCAAGACAGGGAGCGGCGTGGTCTAGTGGATAGAGCGCTAGTCTGCTGTGCTCCAGGTCCTGGGTTCGGATCCCGGCTGTGGCGGAATATTATTTATTCTGTTATTTCAGCCGGGGGGCGACCCTAGGGTATGGAGACCCTCCTGGAGCAGACCCAGCCTCTATAAAGTGGGTACCCAAATTAATTGGGTAAAAAACCTGGCAGCTGAGCACGATTAAGGCCTAATCACCTCATTGCACTGCCGTTGGCCTTGAAACAGTACGAATCTCTATATGTACTAAGCCCAAGACCCTTCATGGGTTGTAGTGGTACAGGTTTTCACTTCAAGACTTGACCATCAGTTTTTTCTTTTTTTCTTTTCTTTCAGATCTTTTGACGAGTTTCTTTGAAAAAACGTTTCCACTTTAGTTTTCTAGTAAATATTATGTAACTTTAAATAGATTTGCTAATTTACTGTAAGTTAAATATAGAATCCTGTTCAAAAAAGAAATAACAGTGTAATGATATGTAGCCAAACATATCTTATTTAAATGAAAAATTAATTATATATTATCTTCTTCCAAATAATGTAAAACTTATTCAAATGAATATATTTTGTGGAAATTGAAATTACCTTTCCATCCTAGCTCAAATATTTTTTTCTTGCTCTACATATGGCATTTTTTTTAAATTTAAGCCTATTTTTTGCTGGAATACTAATTCTCCTCAACATTATTATTATATTTATTTTTTCCAGTTTGAATAAAACCACAGAATCTCTCCCTCTCTTTTAAATTGTTAAATCTAAACAATTTTAGGTGGATAAATATTATGGTCTGCAACATATATCAGTTATTGTTGAAGTATAAACGGGTATTTTAAATGTTCCGGATAAATAATTGTTTGAAGTGAATATACACTTTTTATCTATCATAACTTGTCATTAATTAAGTGGTTATATTATGTGTAGTAATATTGGGTTAATAACCACACGACCGTTTCATAGGTTGCACCTACTCAGTACTCTGTCAACTCATAGGCAGTGCAGGTTTGGGACAGTAAAACTATCGCACATGTGCATCAGGCAGGTTGTGAATTCTTGAGTTGTGAATGAAATTATATACTTTTCTAATTAAAAGTGCTTTAAATATACCATTAGTGGCCTACTTTTAAAATTCAAATATTTTCTTCCTTCTACTTACTATCTCATATTGCTTTTCTTTTTGTCCGATAGGTATTTTTCTGTCTATTAAGCGTTGGAAGTCTCTTCTATCCAATCAATCTAGGCTGGTGTTCCTCAGGTGTCAATTTATGTTGTATATACTTACTATTATAATAATTGTTTTTGGCCAATTAGAAATTTTAATTTGTTCATAAATGTTGTACTCAAGCGACATGGTCCCAGCAGAATAAAGTTTCTTGTTCTGTTCTATTCTATATAAATATAAATGATTTATCTATCTGTCCAAACACATTGCTAGCAACTTATGCAACTAGCAATGATCCAGAAGTTTTTAAAAGACAAGCCAGTATCACTCAGGCTTCAATGACTCCCCAGCATTACTTACTACAGCTAGAGAACTATTTTAAAAGATGGAAAATAAAATTGAGCAGTGGCTAATCACAGCACATTACCTTTACTCTCATATATGGTACCTGTCCTCCAGTTTATATGGACAATGAATCTATTCCACAGACTAACACAGTTAGGACTTAACATTTAGAAATCACTTTTGATAGTAGAATGACTTGGGGCCCACACATGAAGCAGGAATGCTTATCTCTAAACAGAAGACTAAGGCTTTTGTGTTTATTCTATTCTGTCTTTATTAAAGATCCATACTGAAAATTAGACAATGGATAAATACTTATACTTATCTTTTAAAACTGTTGGACATACGCATCTCAAATTTTTTAAACCTCAAAAAAGACTCATATTAAATAGAAAATATTGAGATTAATTACACGCTCGCTCTGGTATGCAGTAACAAGACTTTACATATACTACTCTTCATACTTCATACAAGAGATTCCATGACAAACTTCACAGACCTTATAACTTATACTCATACAGACATTCTCGTTCAAAATATGGTGACAGTAGATGTGCTGTAACTCAATAGAAGAAAACTTTAAAACTTTTTAAACTTTCACATTAAGAAAAGATGCAGCTTGGTACTGACCTCCCTCAAGCTCTTTATTCATTTACAGTACAGCACTTATTTATGCAGAAAGAGTGGCAGGTGTAGATTATAATAAATAAAGTTTTAAAAAAATATGTACCATCAACCTCAACAACAAACTTGGATCTCTAAAATTATTTTAATGATTATAAGATTTGAATTTGATCCCTTAGAAGTAAATAATGTGTCATAGTTCAATACAAAATATATTTTAAGCAAACTCTGTGAAAGTTCAAACAAAGGTTTTATTATTCTGTTTTGTTAAAAAAATAAAAGAGCTAGTTAGTTTGGTTTTGAAGTGGATATTACATTGCTAAAAGTTCTTTTTTAAATCACCCATAGATACTTAAGTATGTATTTATTAAAACACATTTTGGATCATTCTTATGGGCTGTCAAAATTAAATGTGATAATTCATTCATTCAAAGGCTGTCTCTCTCAAAAAGTGTGTCAGTTCTTGACTAATTTGTCTCTAATTTATTTGTCAATTGAGATATACAAAATCAGTTCGTAGCGATCACCAGTTGTGCAGTGGCTAGCATAACAGCCTTTTATGCCTCAGGTCACAGCTAAAAACTTGGCAGATGACCATAGGATTTTTTAATGGAGTAGAAATCCTTGGTTATATATAGTATCCATCAGAAGGGACATAAAATGGTCGTCCTGAATCTGTGCAATGTCAGGGACTTGTTATAGATCAATATCCTAATTAAAAATGGATAGGCAAAATTTAGGAGTCCGATTGTATTATGGTTCGATTACTCATAGTAGTATAAAAGTAATGTTAAATTAAAAAAAAATAAGTCAATTCCTTAAGCAGGTAATGACAAATCAGATAATGTCAGTCATAGGTATTCACTAAAATGGTTTGACTGTGATAGGCATGAACATATATGAGCTTTACATGAATTTCTCTTTATTACTCAACCCAAGCATATAACATCAATGTAATCTTATTTACAGTTAGTCTAGAAAATTTCAAATTAATCTCTTGTTAGGCCTAGTCTCTATGATTGTATGACTTATTAAACTTATAAACTGAATTAGTTCAAAATATAGTGTTTATTATTGTTATATTTAAAATAACATATTTTCATGAAATTGAATCAATTTCACTTAAAGTAACATATATGCTATGCTAGTCCAAAAATATACTAATGTTTTTTATGGTAATAAAAAAAAACATAATCAGGAAAAAAATTAATCAGTTATCATATATAGTATTGAGGGGTCACTTTTTGTTTTAGTATTGTTTTTCTTCCTGACGGCATTGAATTTTGAATTGAAGTAAATAGGTAAAAACATAGTTGCTGACTTATATGTTTCATTTATTAAAATATTTAAAAAATAATTACAATGCATTCTTACTCTTATTTTCCTAGACACATTATAATGGATTGTGCATGTTACACCTGTACGATTGAGCTTCCTAGTTGGATACTCAATTGCATTCCCACTGTGACATTGTTCTCAGAGCTATTTTTATTTGGCTTTGGCTCTTAAAACATCATGTTCTCATCTGAAATTTTTATATGATTCAGTTTTAATTAATCTAGCTTATTAATTATTAACATATTTATTGATTATTAATACATGTTTGTTTGTGTGTTTTTATCCAATGAACTCGATATCTTGAGGTGCTCTGCCAACTCAAATTTAGTTAAAAAATTTCGTTACTAATTTACATTTGTTATCAGTGGTTATGGCTTAGTTGTTTGTTAGTTTATTTATTCATTTAACATCACTTTATGCTGCTTTGGCTTGTATGACGATGCTATAGTGGCATAGAAGCAGTTCAGTTCATGATAGACTCTATATCATGTACTAATAAAGCAACAGAGATTTAAGTCAATTATCAAGGTAATACCTAACATAAGATATGACAATTAATTTACATCACTCTTTTAAAGGTGGAGGGGGTACCCTTTAATACACACAGATTGTTTGTTTGTTTATTTATTTAACGTCACTTTATGCTACTATGGCTAATCAGACGATGCTACAGTGGGAGTCCTAAATTTTGCCTATTCAGGTTTGATTAGGATAGGGATCTTTAACGAGTACCTGACATCGCACAGGCTCGGGACCTCCTTTTAACGTCCCCTCCGAAGGACGGCGTAACTAAGGATTTTTTACTCCCATTAAAAAATCCTAGGACCACCTGCGGGTCCTACATTTTACTATTTTACTACCTTGGAAAATTGTATTTATGCGATTTTTTTTTTTTTTACTTTCACTTACCTTTTTATGAAATATGTAGTAAGGAAAAGTATAACGATTTTGAATATTTCTGAATTTGAATTTTAACATTAAATACACGTCTTAGGGTCCCCAGAGTCCAAAATGACCAAGTCCCGTAAAAATGTTTTGTTTGTTTATTTATTTAACCTCCTTTTATGCTGCTGTCGCTAATCGGACCATGCTACAGTGGGAGTTCCTAACATCTTGCAGGCACGGGATCCCCTTTTAACGTTCCCTCCGAAGGCCGGCATAACTAAGGATTTTTCACTCCCATAAAAAATCCTAGAGCCACCTGCGTATTTGAACCCGGGAGCTAAGCCATAAGAGGATGTTATACTAACATCCATGCTACAGGTAACCCCTAAAAGATGTCTGTATTATATCTTATCAGCTGTTCATCAAATGGTAGGTTGACTCAATGACGTCTCTTCCAAAAAAAAACCACTATCTTTGGCTATGCATTGAGATCTTCCAACCATATCTCACAAGTTTACCACAAACATCTCTCAATGTTTTAGAAATGAGCCCCATTATGTGCATTCTGTGGTTAAATGTCAAGTGTTGCTAATCTTGGTATTCTACCCTCTATACGTGTCAGAAATGTTAGTGGTACCGCATGCTCGCCTTCTTTCAATTATTTTATGGAGGCAGGCTTCCAAATCATCTTGGACTGTCATTTGAATACTTCAAAGATAAAAGATGTTTTGACTTCCCTGGTCATATCATTTTTCCCTTTACCAAGTTAATCTTTATCAACCTCATTATATCTCCTTCAATTCGTCTGGTTCATTGAAAACTAACATTTTTTTGAAAATCAACTACATATGTTTTTAAGCTTTATGATTTCCACTATTAATATTATTCACACTAAATATTTATTCATCACCTGTTTCTACTTCATGCAATTTGTAGCAATTTCAGATTGTATCTTTTGACTAAAACTGCTGTTTTTCTTTTTGTGTTGTTTCAATAGTCCTTTATTGAATCTCATTTTAGGCTCATGGCCCTTTTTATCACATTTCTGAATACATTCTGATCACACTTGAAAAAAGTTGTTTTCTTCCATATAAGCAGAATCTTAGTTTCAAAATCTGCAGATAATCTCATCCTAAATGCTTATGGTAACTGTAGAATAGAAATATCAACTACTGTATTCACAAAGTTTATTATTTTTATTTTTATCTGTTTTATGATTTTTCATCTAGACTCTCAATTTTTTTTTAATTAGTCAATTTAATTGGTTTGGTTTAATTTCCCAAAAAACATCAATTAATTTTACATTTAAATTAAATCTCGATAGACAAAATATAGGAGTTCCTAAACACTGAGCATTGTCTGATTAGGTACAGATGCATAATAATGATCTTAAATAAATAAACAACTTTCATTCAAAACAGCAAAAATAATACCATTTATAATTTTAACTTTATACTGCCTATCTGTCCTATTTAGCAATATTTGTGGCCACTATCTATAACTCTATATGACAGTTGTAAATATAAGTATATCATAAAAAGTATATGTGACTAATATCCAATATTCTATTCTTCCTTGTGACTACTATCTAATTTTCTATGTCATAAAAATTGAATATTTAATTGCTTAATGAATAATTAAAAAAAAAATTATATCTTAATGAAATTTAATACCAAGTTTACGGAAGTATTCAATCTTAAATTGACCTTACTTTGTTAATGTTAATAATAATAATTATAATATTCAAATATTGACTTTATCAGATTATTTCTTATTATGGTTGTGTGTTTGTTGTTTGTCATGGATAATTGTATTTATCCAAAATTCAATTACATCTAGTTTAGACTAGAAACTTCAACATTAAATGTTGATCCTCTTTGAAACTAAGGATCATTTATAATATATTTTAAAGAATTCTTACATTGCCCTTAATCCTTGAATTATATAAATTTATAAGTTCATTTGTACAATGGTCAATTTATTGGTCAAAAACTACTCTGTTTTTTTATAAATTTTCACAAACATTTAGGCATGTTTAAGTGATAAGTTTTGATCCAACCTTTGAATATTTTATTCATCTTTAAAATTATAATCTATTTTCTAAACAACTGTTCCCTGGTCTGGAAATTCTCAGTTTTGCCTTATTATGAGAATCAATATAATTTTAAAAACAGTATTTACTAGCTATGAGTTGCTTTTTATTTGTTTAACATCATTTATGCTACTTTGGTTAATCTGATGATACTACTGTGGGAGTCATAATTTTTACTATCTAGATTCAAGTAGACAGGGATCTTCAGCAAGTGCCTGTCTTCCCACAGGCTCAGGACTCCATTTGATTCCCTCCAAGGTGCAAATCAGATTTTTACACCTTTAAAAAATCCTAGACCCATCTGCTGGGTTTGAACCGTGACCTTGGGCATCGAAGGCTGATATACTGGCCAGTATATCACAGGTTTAGAGTTGACACTATATACACTATTCATCCTGTTCTTTAGATTTTTTTTAAAAATCTTAAATTGACCTTACTTTGTTCAATGTTAATATAATAATTATGAACAATACTCTATCATGTAAAAATTACCTGAACACAAATATATCAATGACCTAAATACCTTATTTTTTAGTTGTTCATGTTCATTGATCCATTAAAACACAGCATTTAATTAAAAAACAACTAAATTTTTGGAGGAACGGATACCATGATTACATTCATAATTTCTAATAGCATTGAAAAATAACAAAATGTATTTATTGCTAGGATTAGCTTTTATATTTGGTATTTAATCACTTATCAAGTGAACCAGACAGCTTGAAATTTAAATTGATTTTTTTTTTCTACGGTTTTAAGCGTTTTGCTCCCATAATTATACCAAAGAAGACAGATAACTGAATTATACTGTAGGTAACTGACCTATTCTGTCCGTAGAAGGAAGATCTAGATTCATTACAAAATTAAGTTTACTCTAAAATTTTCCTAAACCTGTTTGATCCAGCACCTCTGTGTAATCGAAGTTGCTGTGATCCAGAATTAGCTGCGAAATGGGAATGTTTCCATTGAGAAGGATAGTTTCCCTTATTTATTTATTTAATCTATACAAATGATCTTAATTTTTAAAACTAAATTCGATTTTTTCATTACATTTTGTATATTATATCAAAGTTAGTAGATTGTTACAGATTACTTTGTAAAAAATAAATATAAATAAGAGAGAGACAAAGATTCTTTGGAGCTTCTCTTAAATCCTGCTCTGAATGTATATAAAGAATTGCTGAATCATCTTGAGCTTTTGTTTGTTTTACTTTGTTGGATAGAAAGATCCCTTCTTGTTCTGTTAGTACTTCCTCTTCTCTTTCTCTTTCATGGCTCTTCAGGATTTCCATCTTTCGCAATTGCTAATCTTTTCTATGTTCATTTTATTTTATTTATTTATTTTGGGGAAGCCCGTGGCTGAGTGGCTAGCGCGCTAGTCTCTCATGCTACAGGTTCTGAGTTCGAATCCCAGTCCCGGCGTGGCTTTTATCAGGATGTAAAAAAATTAGGATTCACTCACAACTTCTCCCCCGGGTATGTGAGACCCGTCAGCCAAAGGGTGGCAACTCACAAAATTAGTCGTAGGGAGTGATGACCCTACACTATAAATTGTATCGTGAAACGTGAGTGTAAACTTTTAAGAGTTTACACCGCGAGGCCCAGGGCCTACACGGCCTGTCGCGCCACTGGGAGAAGATTTATTTATTTTTTGTTAAACTGTGATTAGTCTGCAGCCTTAGTTATAGTTAAATTTTCTTTCGATCGACTTGAAAGCTCACTGCTTGTCCCGGTTTGTAAGAATCGTTTGGAATGTGTTTCGCAGTCATATCGCTCTCGCCATTTGTTTATCACTTCTTTCTTTAGACATTTTAAAAGGTCCAGAAAAGGTTCTTTGGCATTCTCTTTTACAGTTAGTATTCCACTTAGCAGCTCTGTCGGCACCATACCTTGACTAGTTTTTCTAACTCTAGGAAACCTAATTCATTTTTTATATTTTATAATTTTTTAAACTTGCTATTTCTGTTACGGATATCTTGTCCACTCTGTTATGTTGACCAGCTTCTTGTGACCTTGCGCACCTACGTTCACAACCATTTTTGGCTTATCTTCATCTGCTTTACTCTTTTCTAACTTTTTTTCAGGCTTTTGTTTTTCATTTGAATAGTCTTGGCTTTTTTTATTAATAACCAGAGATTTCCTCATTCCACTCTTGAGAAGGCGGTTAGTATAACTGACTGTTTACTGTTATCCCACATTTTTTATGATATTTTGTGCAATATTGTTATAAGATGTGATATAAATTGTTATTTCTTGTTAGATTTACTACCTCAGCACTTTGTGTGTTTATGGGTCATAAAATCACTCTTACGTAATTAAACGTAGTATTTTGAAAGATAAAATTGATTAAGATAAATTGGCTCGAATCGTTCCTATCTCTTTAAATTTCCAATAACGCCTAGGTTTTTAAGATGGTCCTTCTCAAGCCTGTGCCCGTCCGATGATCCATAGACGTCTACAACTGGTTCCACCGGAGATCGCTGTTTATTAGGTCTGCTACTGATTTTGTTTACAGTAAATATCTAACTACGAATTGAAATCAATTAAAAATGTTATTTATTAATATCATAGAATTTTATCTTTTTATTATTATTTATGTTATTATACTTTAACAATTATTATGTTAAATTGAAAAAAAAAATTATATATATATATATATATATATATATATATATATATATATATATATATATATATATGAGTGCATCACAACATCTTTTAATTTCTTTTCTACTTGAAATAAATTTTATGAATTTAAATTTAGTATCAGAAGCAACTGAAAAAGTTTTCAAGGAAATTCTATTTATAGATGTGGAAATAAACGAAAAGTTTAAATTATTTGTTACAACTTATTTTTTTTTTGTTCACTCATACCTCGCCTTTGAAGGCTATACGGGGGTTTCTCGGGCCAGAGGGTGAGGGCTGGGGATAATTCCCGAGGTAAAATCCACTCAGTACCGAGAATAGAACTCGTAATTATTTGGTTGGTCTTCTGAAGTAGCTAGGCAACGCGCGTTAACCCACTCAGCCACCCAGCCCACTTATTTGTTTTAACTTATGTTTAGTTTTTAGATAGTTTTCCGTCGCTTCTTGTTAACTTATAGAACTTAATTACTTACGTATCTAAAATATAACACTTCCCATACAGTTTATTACTGTAATATGTTTCATCTCTTATTTAAAGAAATGTGTTTTCATCTTAGGAAAATGTTTCATGTTTTTTTCTGATTTAGTTGATTATCAAATAATATCATAGTTTTAGTTTATAAATTTCTCACAACTTTTACTAACTAATACGAAATGGTATATTGTCCCAAATGAACAATATTTAAATTACTTTAGGAGGTAAACATTTTGAAAATTCGGCATTTAAGCTACGTCAGAATTTTTCAATGAGGCGAAAACCTATCTTTTATCATAGAGCATTTAATTTTTCATTGTTTTTAATAAAAACAATATATCCTTAAAGTTGTATTCCCTTTAGTTATATTTGGTGAAAAATTTGTTGCGACGTTTGTTGCACAAACTTTATGCTGAATACTTAATTTCAGTTTCCAACGACTTTTGGTTGTTAAGGTAGAACTTGTAGCTTGTAAGACTAGGATTATTTGACTCTGAGAACCCTAAGAAGTGTATTTCAGTTAAAAACTAGATTTCTGAAACTACCAGAATCGCTATTCTTTCCCTTAAGGGACGTTTATACTCCACGCCTTTACTGTATAAATATTGTATGTAAAGGTTGGTGGAAGTGTATTTAGATTTTATTGATTCGCAATTTTTTTTTTTCAGATTATTTTGGAGACAATAGTCTAATTAATTTATGGTTGTCTATGAGTATAGTATTTTCTGAATTTTATTTATTATTTGACCGCAACTTCGTTCCATAGTCAAAATCTCCATTATTAATGTTTTAGGAACTTACGTAAAACCTATTAATTTTTAATACCTTATATTTATTATACTACCAAGTTAAATATTGTACTTAGGTATTTATTATTCCCCATTGTTTAAACGTCAAATAAGAATTGTTAATTTACATTGTTATTATCATACGACCATTAATTTTGAATGAAGCTAACTTGAACCTTATAATTATAGAGATCTGATGAATTAGCAGTTGCCCATATTTTATTTTCAATACTGATTCCGTTTAGATTATATCAATGATGTCTCCTTAAATGGTTTCTTGATAGAAATCAAATTGGATGTCGCCCACGTGTCTCTTTATAATATAAACACTCTACTGCGCAGTCTTATTAAACGATTTATAAGTAGTCCTTAGGTATTTGATATCTTGTTTCATCGTGTTTTTTATCAATTATAAAAAAAAAAAAAATGAATAAATGAGACCGTGACTTTCAAAAGTTACTAAAGGATATATTTTAGAATTTTGTTTGGGACAAGCTTGGTCTGGGGTTACCAAAGGTTTAATTAAAAAAAAAAATTATTTATTGATATTTGTACAACACATCTAGTAAATAGGATAAAAGAAATAGACATGTAGGGAAGCTACTATCCATGGGTAGCACTCTAAAAATATACTAAACTAGAAGGTCTCGAAGCCATCTTCTTTTCAGATGTCTCGGAGGATTGTCAGGAATGGAAGAGGAAGCAAGGATTGAAACTAGTGGGTTAGAGTGGAAGTGGAGTTGGTCATGGACGGATTGATACCTGGTTCAGGCCAAATCAGCTACATAGGGAATATTGTATTAAGGTCTTTATGGATGAGATTATTCGTGAGGAGCTTTGAGGATTTTGTATTGTAAGAATTGAAGACGGAAATAATTTGAGGGTTTAGTGGAGCCCCAAAGCTCAACTCTGTAAGTCCAGATAGGTCTTATGATGGTCAAGTAGATGAGCTTTTTTAGTTTCAGTGGAAGGCTAGGCGTCTTCTAGTAAGTGTTGAAGTAAGGGAAAGCGTTTCAGTCTAGGGTGCGGATTCCATGTTAAACGTTTGTCAAGTAGAAGTCTTAGGTAGCGGATCTGTTCAACTGGAACGAGCGGAATATTATTAAAGGATACTGTAGGGCAGGATGTCATAGGTTTACGACGTAGGATAAATGTTATTTGGTGAGATTTATTGGAATTTATTTTTATCCTCTAATTCTGACACCATACCTCAAGGTCTCTGATATGGAATTGGAAATTTTGAGAGGCAGCAGTTGGATCATTATTGACTGATAATACACAAGTGTCATCTGCATTAGTAGAAAGGAAAGTATTAGGATGTAATGGGATATCAGCTGTATGAACTTTATAAAGAATGTGTCCTAGGATAGTGGCTTAAGAAACACCAGCAGACTCAGTAAAAATGGACGAATAGGAACTATTGTTATTTATTCCGAAGGATCTGTCATAAAGGTAAGGACTGGGTAATGAGGAAGTAAGAGGCAGAAATTCGCCAAGTTTGTAAAGCAGTTCTGGGTGCCTGACTCGGTCAAAGGATCCCAAAGGTGATAGTAAATATTGTAGATAGGTATGCGTGCTTTTGGTTATAAGCTCTGTATATATTCTTTTGCTTTTTTATTGTATATAAATTTTATCATTACTTATTTTTTTATTATTATTCTACTTTTATGTACTTTACCTATGTTTCTCTTATTAATAATATGTCAATATAGCCTCAAATCACTATTACTACAGTCCTGAATACTTTAAATTACGTTAAAATAATGTTATTAATATAGCTGAAAACAATACTAAATTTTAATGCGAAAGGAATCAAATAGTTTGGTTCAATACGAAATGAATGAGAGACTTTCGCGTTTCCTACAATAGAAGTAGTACCTTAAGGATACTATAGGATGACATAATCTTAATTGTTTTTTTAGATATATTTGAAATGGTCTATTTCCAGAATTTAACTTTTTTTAATTTTATTATACATTGCAAGCTGGATATATTCTGAAGTGGATATAAACCTTTGTATGATTAAAAGCAAATTGTTCGATACAAAAGAGTGTTATATTAAAACCTATTTAACATAATAATACTAATGTAATATAAGATTAGCTTAAGGATATGCATCACTTCTCACGTGTTGCCTATTGATTGCTAGTTGATTGGATTTAAGAAACACTAAGGTAAATCCTCGACTTGTATGGGAATTAGTTTCAGTGATATTTTAAATAATGTAATTTTTTTCAGAATTATATTCTAAATCTACCCATGTTTTTATGGTTATCCATTTTATTTGCTTTTATTAGTTATATACGTACGGTTTGAATATTTAAATCTAGAATATCTAAAAAAAATCTAGTGCGGGCAACACACGGCTTTCACTTACCTCCGTTTTAAAAATCAATTAAAGAATTTTCAAATACAGTTACAAATTATTAAAACTATTAAAGAACTAGCTGTTTCTCGCGACTTCGTCTGCGTCAATTTCTGTTATTATGATCGCTATTAAGACGTTTTTAAAAAAATATATTGGGCTGTCCGGAAAGTTCGTAGAGAAATTTGGACAACAATCAAAATTGAACAGCTTATCTACAATATAGTTACCACCATTAGCGATTACCCTTTCCCAACGGCTTGAAAGATCCATTATCCCTTTTTTCCAAAAGCTAAACTCCGCAGCTATCTCACAGACAGTAATTTGTGGATTGTGTATATGTGTATATGCAATGACCGTCATAATATCTTCGATGTCTAGAGTTGAGCCATGGCCAGCCCGGGATTGGTCTTCCAAATTGAAATCTCCTTGATCTTAATCGCGAAAACCACTTCTGAACCGTGCTATCGGGAATTGAATCCCTGCCTTCCGCGGCACGAATTTTTCTTGCAGTTTGGGCTGCGTTTTTCCCTTGTTTAAAAAAAAAACAGTATAATACGCCGAAAATTAACGGAATGGTCACTCATGTTGGTTTGCAATAAACTACACTACTGAGCCTTAATAAAGACGAATTCAGTATGTGAACATAGTTAATTCCATGAGGATGAATAAAATCGATTCCTATGTGTTTAAATGTTTGCCCATGTGATTTATTCATTGTTACGACAAAAGTTAACTTAACGGACATGGAATTATTTTAAAATTTAAAGGTAAATCATTTTGAATCGTTGGGATGCGAGGTCAATTTTCTCCCTTTTTTTCAGATTTTCCACAGATTCTTCGGTTCTATTGGTCACAGCGTGATGTTATATAGCCTATAACCTTCCTCGATAAATGGACTATCCAACACAAAATTTTTCAATTTGAACCAGTAGTTTCTGAGATTAGCGCGTTCAAATAAACAAACAAACAAACTCTTCAGCTTTATAATATTAGTATAGATTAATTAAATTGAATTTCTAGAAACATGTGTTTTATTAAAAAATCAATTATATTATCATCTAAAATAATCAGTTAGTTTTATCGCTTTTTATCACTCTCAATTAACTTTTAAAAGCTTGTGTATGAGATAATATTTTTTCTGAAATCGTTAGCTTTCCAACGGTATATTACTGTTCTTATGTTCAAAAACAAAAAATTGTATTAAAAAAATTATTTTTCAGTTTTCTCCTTTAGTTGTTTTTCAAATTCGCACAACTTACATATTTAGCTGTTATTTATCAATACTAACAAGATAATACGGTGGTTTTGACTAGGAAGCAGCTACCCACACTAAATCTAAGTTGTTCCACTGCACCTGAAGATGGCATTGTAGCCAAACGTAGTGCGAATATTTTTTTTTCAATAAAATAGTGGTGAAGTAGACATCAGCCTCCAATTTTATTTATAAAAAATTTGACCTTCACCTAAAAGAATCTACACCTTAGATAATACGGTTATTTTTATAGAATCTACAAAATTAAAGGAACTTTAGATGAAGAAATTTTAAAATGTCGGCCTTTAAGCCCTGTCAGACCATTTTAATCCGAATGAAACCTAAATGATATTAAAGCCCATTAAATTTTACATCGATATAGCGAGTTTAATCAAAATCGTCGAAACCGTTTTTGAGAAAATCGAATAAAGATGCAAAATGCATGGTATGAAGTGGCTCTTCTGGGTAGCCGATTTCGATGACAAAGTTTTTGTAACATCTCGGGCGTATAGTTGTCTTAAATATGAAATTTCATTTTCATAGGTCTTTTCGTTTTCGCCCGCTAGTTACCACACACACACACACACAGACCTTTTTGCGGGACTGGGTTATTTGGACTCAGGGGACCCTAAATTTCCGTTGAAAACTGGAATTCGAAAATTTTCACGATCGCAATACTTTCCCTTACTATATATAGTAAGTGAAAGTAAAAAGTACTTTATAATTTTTACAAATAAGCAAGTATTTCAAAGTTTTGATTCAAGCCGAATTTAGAAATTTTCGGTTCTTCAGTCCATGAAAAATATAACTAGGACTTAGTGACACATATTATTACCAGGTAAAATCCAATTTTAAAAATGTTTAAAATTTTTCCTAAAAATGTAACGCTCGTTTATTTTCATGATGAATTTGTTTTTAACTAATATTAACGCTATTCAAAGTGATTAATTATGGCATCGTAATTGTGTATGAAGTTCTGTTCAAAATTGTACCTCTTTCTTTTTTTTTTGTGTGTATACGTGTCAAAACATAAAATTTACGAGCGTGAGCTCGAATAAATATACTTACTAATTTGACTATATTTTTGTAATGCAATTTTCCGTTTTTGAACATAAGAACAGTAATATACCGTTGGAAAGCTAACGATTTTAGAAAAAATATTATCTCATACACAAGCTTTTAAAAGTTAATAGAGAGTGATAAAAAGCCGATAAAACTAAGTAATTGTTTTAGACAATAATAGATTTTTTTAATAAACACATGTTTCTATTGAAATTCAATTTAATTAAATCTTTAATAGTTTCACGTATTTTTATCTCTAACTGTATTTGAAAATTCTTTCATTGATTTTAAAAATGGAGGTAAGTGAAAGTCGTGTGTTGCCTGCACCAGATTTTTAAATGTTATATCAAAACAATAAGATAAAGACATGCTTTTTTTTTTTTGTCCCTGTGATCATTCCCTAAATAGTAAAGAAAGTTGTTTAAAAAATTCTCGAAAATGACTAAAAAACGAGACATTTAGCGAAATAATGTCTTGTTTTTTAGTTATTTTCGAAAACTTTTTAGACAACTTTCTTTACTATTTAGGAATGAGTCATAGAGACAAAAAAATACAAAGCATGTTTTTATCTTATGTTAATTTTTTTTTTTGATTCGATATCTAAAAAAATACAGGAATTAGAACGATTTTCCCATGCTATGTTTTTGCCCGTGAAGCTGACTTAAAACGGCTACAACACTAAAAGTATTGGCTAGAAAAAAAAATCGCAAGGTCTGGACGATTTCAAATGGATTGACCGGTATGTGTTTTTATATCGAATCATTAACCGTAAATTATTATCAGCTTCATAATCGCATTTGGGTTGAACAGAAATTTAATTTTTTTAAATATCTGCTTAATAATAATGAATTTGATATCGAGTTCTTGATTTTTATGGAGGAATTATTGCATATTGCATCCTATCCAATGCTGTTTGAAAAAATATACCACATGTTAACCTATAGCATTCTAAAAGTAAAACTCTTTAGATTTTAGCTATAAATGTTAAACTAACCTGAAAATAAAAAATAATATTTATTTATATACCATATTTACAAGTACATATGGCTACAAATATGGCTGTTTTGCTTAAGACAGTAGGAAAATAAAAAATACAAATACCTACAAGGGCGCGTTACACGGCATGTTTTTAGGGGGCTGGAGTGGGAGCGGATATACAGAATTATTTGGAACCTGCTACTGCGCCAACCCCAAAACGCGTACCATTTAATTTAATTTAATTACCATTTTGAATACCTTATTAAAAATTTTTTTGTAAGTGATTTATAATGACTTATAAAACGCATCTTAAATTGTGAATTTTAAAATTCAGGCAATAAATAGTAATGTTTTTGAATAAATACTGCTATGAAATGAAAAATAAACATACATTTATTTTGAAGAGACATCAAAATTTGTAATAAAAGCTCAGAGCTGACAGCACATGTTTCTCTTCTTCTTCCTAGATCTGCCCTTCTTCTTTTTGCAGCCCCTGCAGTAGCTGTAGATCCTCCTCACCTTGGGACAGTACTTGGGTCTTTTCCTACTTCTGCCCCTCCTCCTCTTCGCGTCCACTCTGTTATTATAACCTTTCTTGCATCTATTGACAGCTCTATATCCTGGCTTCCACCGTTCAGCCTTTTTATTTCGTCTCCTGTCGTGGTAATCAGAAGCTGAATAATAATCATCCTCGTCCATAATTATTTTAGTTTGTCCGTTTTCTGAACTGGAATTTTGTACAATACATTTTTATAATGAACCCATCTTTAAAACATATGTTCGAAACAATATTAAATTTAATGTTATATTTATATCACAGTTGTTAGGAATAGTGCTTATTTACGTATTTTATTAACTAGTGGCCTTGTTCACTAATATCTTATTTAATGCTGATTTAAATTAATATACTTTTATGGTACGAGCAACTATAATAAATATAACTTCGCTATTGGTCAATCATTTACTCATTCAACTATTTTTATGTAGAACGAATCAAATCATTATTTATTGTCAGTTCTTACATATATTCTGTCAACCAGCAGAAGTATACGGCATAGCCATGTTTAAGCGTTTTTGTAAATGTAATCATTTAGTATCGTTAAAACTCGTCCATCAATCCAAATGCAAACATGTCACCACGCTCTGAAGACAATCCTGCCCTCCAGTTCTGTTTTACTCTACTCCGTTACCTTTCTCTGACACAGTCCGATATCTTGGCTTCCTCTAGACAAAACACTAGCTTGGAACCTGCATACTAGACTCAAACGGCAAGAACTTAATCGACGATTTGTACAGACTAATGAACAGAAATTCTAAACTATCTATTGAAAACAAACTGCTTATATACAAGACAGTACGGAAACCTATCTGGAACTACGGACTTGGACTGTGGGGGACAGCCAAATTTTCTAGTATCAAACGCATTCAATCCTTCCAATTCAAAGCCCTCCGAACAATAGTTAATTCTCCTTATTATGTCACTAACCATACCTTACACCGCGACCTAAATATTCCATTTATTTTAGACCTTATACCATTAAAATTCTCTTAATTCCATCAGAACGTTATCCATCACCCCAATCCGCTAGCTCAATCCCTATTCAGCTCTATACATCCTTACCCATCCCCCTAGAACGTTGAAACGGCAGTGGCCTCGAGACCTCTTGTAACATGTATTTTGGAGTTTCAGCGTTGACTAGATTCTCCATTCACGTGCTGTATGCTTGAGGATTGTATATAGGTATGAGTGACTTTTGTACATATTCTTATTGACTCTTTTTTGTATATATGTATATTGTATTATTATTTTTGAATTTATTATTTTGTATATATTGTGTGAGTGTAGTACATGATCACTATAAAAAATGTCCTAATTAGTACAGATTGTAATATTACTCACTAAAAATTATATTAAAAAAAATGGTTTGCAACATAAATGCGAATTAATTTCATTCGTGGGCAAAGCTTTCCACCAAAAAATAAAATAAAACAAATAAATGCTGTAATATATTTGCTTCATTGGAGAATTGTTTTTAAGCCGCATAGATTCATTTCAGAAGAAAATAAAAATTGGAAGTTTCCATAGGAGCCTGCTTACGATATAAATACTTATTATATAACAATTATATTATATTATTATATATATGTATTATATTATATTATAATATAAAAATTCTTAACTTAGCGGACCCGTCCCTGCTTCGCGCGGGTGCAGTTTAAATGAGGTCTTATTTATGTTCAAAAAAGCTCTTTCTGAGTGATTTAGAGTTTATCTCTTACATATATCATTTTGCTATATAATTGTCATATTAGCTATTAATCAATTATTATATCGTGGTAGTTGGGTTGGAAATCGAAAAACCACGAAACTATAGGATCGAAAATTAACTTTTAACTACTAATGGTGGACTAAAATTGGTGTATCAGTGGTCACCAACAATTTTTTTTTTTTTTTTGGACCCTTTAATCCAATAACTTTAAAAGGCCGTTTAGACGAGTTTATGGGACTTGGAAAATTCGAAAGTGGACCCAATTTATCAAGAGGTTTAAATGCGTGCTCTGTTTTATTGGGCTGCTGTTTTTTCCCGCTACTAAGTAGCTCTCACAATTCCCATGCGCTTCTCTTACTCTCCAAATTTATTTTATTAACCTATTATTATATAAATCCTTACTCAATTATTGGAGATTGAAATTTTTCTTATATTTATATATATATTGAATAAAGATAGGAGAAAAGGGATAAAATAAAGGAAATATACTGGATTTTGGTATACTATTTTACATTTTTAAAATATTTTCGATTTCAACATTGTGCCGTACTACATTGATTTAAGTTTTTAAATGAAGTGAAAGCCAGTTAGTAGTTAGCGGATAACAATCGAAATCGCTTTATTTATATACACCAATAATAACTTTTTCTTCCAGAGGCGCGACAGGCCGTGTAGGGTTTACACGTTTCACGATACAATTTATAGTGTAGGGTCATCACTCCGTACGACTAATTTTGTGAGTGGCCACCCTTTGGCTGACGGGTCTCACATACCCGGGGGAGAGGTTCTGAGTGAATCCCCGTTTTTTTACATCCTTATAAAAGCCTCGTCAGGACTAGGATTCGAGCTCAGAACCTGTAGCATGAGAGACTAGCGCGGTAGCCACTCAGTCACGGGCTCCCCGAATTTAATCGTGAAACGTGGAGAGTATAATAATAATATAATAATAACTAGTTCTTTTTTAAATTGGGAACTACACGAAGTCAAAATATAACAGTATGTTTTTTGGACATATAAACTGAGAAGTATAGTACGTTAAAAATCCTTTAAAAATGTCTCCAACGTCGATTTTAGGAAATGAACTAAATTTCAGAAGGTTCTAAAGAGGATTTTGCTATATGCCTTTTAGGGAAGACAAGAAGAGTGGCTTGTTGATGTTATCCGTGTACGGCTGGAAATCTCTAGCTGAAGAGACCTTCAGAGGAGGAAGAATGGTACGGAGGAAAGTGAGAAGAGTGGAAGGGGACATGGCTGGCTTCAGTCAGTGATAGCGCTCCCTACGGCTTGCACGGATACCTAGCAACAGGTGCGTTCTTATCAATATCTCTTTATCTTTATTTATTGCTATTTAGTGTCATTTAAAATAGTATTACATCTCTTTAAGTGGCAATACTGATTAATAAAATTTAATCTCTTGAAACTTAAACGATATCTAACTGCCAAAATAGAAGGATTGATTGCCATATATATTTCTTAGAGTATCTTATGATATTTAATTTTCAAAAATATTTCAGCATCGAAAACATATTTTTTTAATTAACAGTTTGATAAAAAGTTAAATTAATGAAGGAAAGAAAAAAAAAACTATTTATCTTGAGTAAATATTATATTCTCTCCATTACATTTAATTTATTAATGCTAGGACGTGTACGTTTACAATAATAAATATAAAGAAAAAAAATCTTTAATATCTATCAGAGTCGTTTCTTGAAAAATGTGAACCATAAAAGAAAAATCTTAGAATTACAGTAATAAAGGTTGTAAAAAATAATTATGAAACTGAAAAGTTTAGGTTTCGTTTTCGAATTAATGGAACAATCCATGAAGCAGGAGGCTTAATTGCGTACAAAGTGAAATTCTGTTAAGTTGAAGAAAAACATAGCATTGTCAAAGTCCAGTATTGTTTTACCAATGTCTGCAACCTTTTAAAAATGTTCATAAAAATTACAAAATGTATTTAATAAGGTACTGGGCAAAACATAGAATTTCTTACCGATATAGGTATGCTATTAAAAAAAAAAGAGAGAGAAAAAGAAAACCTGATATCTAGACAATTACTTGTTCATGGAACAAAAAAAAAAAATATATAAATAAATAAAAATAAAGGAGGTGCAAGTTAGTATACTTATCGTAATTATACTTAGCTCTTCCGACTCTAGACGGGTTATAGTTATTGTTTTATTAATTATTATCCTTGTAGAAAACAGGATTATTTACATTTTAGCTTATTATTCTTATTTTGAATCTTATATTATGTTGTAAGTTAGTTAATGTATGGACAATTGTTTTATGAACCTTTATTATTTGATCAACATCCTCAATATGATATCTTGATGTATATGATATTGATATATAATGTTTACATGAATATATATATATATATATATATATATTATATATATATATTCATATAAACATACTGTATTTTGCATACATTTAATTATTTACTATATAATAAATCCTTGTGCTGCTTCATAGATACTTGTTAAGGTTGGGATATATATGCATTTAACGCTCTTTATGCTTCTGTGGGAGTCCTAAATTTTGCTATCCAGGTTAATTATTATAATTAAGACTGGCTGTATTTCCTGAAGTTATTTACAAGGTCTATAAGTGTGTTGATATTTACTTAACTTATTTATTTTATTTTAGCAACGGATGAATACCTTTATTCACTAAGATGGTTTTTCGCAAAACAATTTAAACAAAATATGTGTATATTCCTGTAAAAGATATCTTCTTTCTGAACGTGAATAGTGGTATAGGCTTATGAATTATTATAATTCTTTTTTTTTTTTTGCTTGTATCCATGGCTTTTTTACTGTTTATCATCCTATTATAACTTCGGGAAAATCCTAGCTTATTTGGAACTATTAGGCACACTCCATTCTCTCCCTGTTCTTCAGTTGCTGTCATGCGACCTTTCTTACCGGTACAATAATGATGATAAATGTGGAACGCCTGTTACTGATTTTTCTCTCCATTTTTATTTTATATTTCCCGTTATCTAACTATAAAATAAATCAATTATTACTTTTATGACGATCATTTTATTTTTTTAAAGCTGAAGCATGACTGTGTTCATTAAAAATAATTTTTAAAAAAATGAAGTAAACCTTTCTGTCATTTTCGGAATGCCCTAATTTTAAAAAAATATTCGTTCTAAACATCATGAATTTATGAGCGCAGACCTTAATATCAGATTTGGGTAAGAAAGTTGAATGGAAAAAAAAAATTAGTATCCAAAAAAAAAAAATGTATGTTTATGAAAACACTCTCTTACCGATTCTCATCTATTCAAGTTAATCTTAGCCCCTAACCAAAAGTCATAAGAGCGAACTTTAACGATGGAGATGCGATATTTAAATGAATGGAAGCTAATGCGAGTACGAAACGTAGCATTACGTTCAGCTTTGGATTCTATTGAAGAACATCCGCTCAGATGGTTCGTTCATGTTTCCAAAATGGTTGGAAACAGTGGCGAAGGCCGTATATGAGACAAGCGTGGAAGGTCTGAGATCGAGAGGAAGGCCAAGAAAGACCTGGGAAGGAGTATTTTAGGAGGCCTTTGACAGAAGTGGTCTAGAGTGGAGAAGGAGAAGAATATTGGTATAGGAAGGGATTCATGGATCAGGCTCTATAGGTGAGATCCTCACATCGTTGGCGGTAGAAGTGGGGAAGATTAAATAAAGATAAGTTTTATTTGTTTATTTTAAAGTCGGTAAATGTATTTATAGGGAACGGTATGGTCTAGTGGATAGAGCACTAGTCTAATGTCTACCGGGCCCTGGGTTCGAATCCCTGCTGTTTCAGAATATTGTTTATTTTGTTAATTCAGTCGGGTGACGACCCTAGCGTATGGAGACCCTCCTGGGCTGACCCAACCTCTATAAAGTGGGTCTCTAAAAATGGTGGAAAAACCTGGCGGCTGAGCGTGATCAAGGCCTAATAACCTCATTGCACGGCCGTTGGCCTAGAAACAGTACGGATCTCTATATGATCTATACACTTATAGTAGTAACATGGAAAAAAAAAACCATTCTTCTGTTGGATATTTCAACTTTCTACTTCCCTCTGCGTCGATAATTGATTTTTATTTTTGTTTTCAGTGTTACTCGTTAACCGCTTATAACAGAATTTTGGGTATTTTTAAAAACTTATATTTTTTTATGAAGAAATCGGATTAAGAATTAAGTTTAAATTAAATCATCGCTCAAGATAACAAGAAGTCGATGACCCTCGAAACACGACCCATCGTTTTCTATTCCACTTCCTTGCTTCACGAGTTATTACGAAGCCTATTCACAAACCCATAATAAACTTAAATGTTTTCTCTTGTGTAATGGAGTGATGATCATACGCCGTTCCCACCATCTTGAGCCTGATTAAGCTATCCACAGACGGAGCAGAACAAAGCTATGCCAAAGGCTATGATGTACTTTAATTGGAGGCTGTAGCTTTCACCGCTTGTGGTCTGCCGGAGGAAGGCGATGGCCGAAAGTGTTTACTATTTCAGGTGTTAAATCTCTTCTACCTTGGTCCGTTAGCTACGCTGTCTCTTCCCGGCCACAGCTGACCACTGCCAGGGTGACTGTTGATTAGAAATTGTTGTTATTTCAGTGATTACAAATTACCTGTAATTGCTGGTTATTTAGGGTGCAACATTCTCTAAATTGCTAGAATAAAATGCTATAGTGCGGGGACATTAGATGCTTGCTATAGTTATCTAGAGATGATGCTTTGCAGTGCTTCCGGAAACTCCCTTGGTGTGGATCGCGCCTGAATCTGACAAATGGGAACATTTTATTCGGGGCCAAACCATCGGATAACATTGGAGCTTGCAGTGGTATGCGTTCGTATAAAAATACATTTCGAATCTCCAAAACTCGTTCAGCGGCAAATTTGGTGTCCCCAGACAACTGAGAGTTGCTGCAATGCCTTACAAATCATAAACCATTTCTATCCCAACTTTAAAACTGCTTTGACAAGATTTGACAAAATCAACCTCTTATGCTCCAGATGTGTTGCATTCGTAAAATCACTAAGTTTTTGACACTAATGAACATGCTCTGAAGAATTAACGTTTCCGCTCATATTCAATTCCTATTTCTCATGACAAATGCTATGCTACAACACCGCAGAATCCCTATGGCCAGCTAGGGTGTTATAAATAAATAAAGAGTATTATACTTCCTACTTTTGTTATATACTTTGAACGAGTTGTACTTCTAATGGATAGTCGATAATTTCCCCATTCTTAAGTATCGTGGAAAAATAAGGCATTTATTTTATTTTATATTTAACATTAAATAGTTGACCATGTGTTAAATATGAAGGATAAGATGATTCGGATGGCGGTCATAAAAGATGAGGAAATTATAAAAAAACAATTCATTAAACAAGGTTTCGACCTCCGTTGCGGATTAATAATAATAATTTCTTTATTTATTCTGAGACAGGTCCCTTTAGAATAATATACAAAAAGTAATTCAAGTTTTTCGTGCCTTAGAGTAATAATTAAAAAAATACTGTGATAAAATAAAGACAATAAAAAGGCAGATATAATAGAAAAACAAAGAGCTGAATATAACAAATCAACTTCTTGTACTAATGATTAAGAAAAAAAAAACCGTATAACTAATTCAGAAGATTAAAAAGATTAACATATAATTATCATTCTGTTCTTGTACATAGCTTTGATAAAAAATAAAATGCAATTCTATCTAATTAATAGTTATATAAATAAATCTAATTATTAGTTGATAATAGATAGTTTTTTTATATTTTATAATCTTTTATGACCTGATCCAGAATCCTCTCACCCTTCATATTTTATATTTAATATAAGTTGAATGTTCATTATAAGGGCTTGAATCAAATTTTATATTCGGTATTGTATCATGAGTAAAATAATATATTTAGGAGACTTAAAGAATTGAAAATATTATTTTGTAGTCGTTAAATAATATTTAATGTAAACTTTGGACTGTTGCTTTAATTTTTTAGGAAAAATGTTTTCTCTAATGGAAAAATTAATTTTTCTGCAGATAAAGTTTATTTAAATAATTCTGCAAAATTAGTCGTGGTGTATCCGTTGAAGATTCATTGAATAACTAATTAAAGTCAGCTTTCAATAAGAGCCGAAAGAAATAAGATAATTTATTCAGCCAACACATTGGTTGTATATAAATGATTTTTAACCAGAAAAGCTGTTAGTCCTTGATATTATTAACAATAGAATCCGATACAAATATAAGAAGATTAAACCATTTTATCAAAAAACAAAAACAACAACACACAAGGACTTCGAAATTTCAGACATTACCATTATCCGGCTTATGCACCTAACGAAAAAAAAAAATTAATTTCACTTATTTTTTTGTTGAAGTTCTAGTACGATATTTTTTTCTTTAATTATTCTTTGCTTCTGTGTTCCAGATTAATATATATATTTCAAATAATTATCAAATTTGCATTAATGGTTCCGGTCCATGAAGAAGGTCTATATTTTGATAATAAGGAACCCTAGGTTAACTAAAAGATTTTTTTTTGTAGGTATAAAGCCAATTTACGGTAATTAAAATCATTTTAATAATTGTTATCTCTATGAGTAACTGTTCAAGAAGAATCCTAATTTGGCGATTGATGACGCAAGTCGCATCCGTTATTGATTTGCATCACAGATCTCATTAACTACCTGACCGATATGCGATGACAACTTTAATGAACATAATTCTTGAATAACCATCATTTCTGTGACATCAACATTAACATTTTAGATCCGTCATATAACGCTTAATTAGATTAAATAATTCTAAGTGATAAACAACAATTAATGGAGAATTAAAATGAGTATCTTTAAATGTATTTTGTACTGTTTAATTAGTAGGGATTTTGATGCTCGATCAGCTCTGTTTTTCGATTCTGCGTATCTTAAAGATAAAGTCTCAATAATTTTATTTGGAAATGTAAACAAAATTGTTTTGGTCAGTTACAAAAGTTCATTATTAAAAATATATTTCCAGGACTGGGGTTTTTTATTGACTGTTATGTGGGAGACCTACAGTGCGCTATTAGTCTGTGTGATGGCCATGATTACTCGTCATTAGTTCCTTGCAATATCCGATTAAATTTTATTTTCAAGTGTGAAATTTCTCCTACCTTCTTGGAAACTCGTAAATACAATTATTTTATGCCTAATGAATTTTTCCAAGTGAGGAGGTTTACTTATAATCAAGGGAAATGCAGGATTTTAATTAGGAGGACCCAAACTGGTCGAAATTATTTTTTTATGACATTTATGAAATTTACAACCGTTTTGTTGAATACGTTAAGTCAGTTGGAGGAATACATTAAATGACATTCTACATTTGTAGAGAAACAACCCGTGGCAGCACTCAAAAAAAGTATACTAAATGAGAAGGTCTCGGGGCAATCTTCTTATCAGACACCTCTGAGGATTATCAGGAATCGAAGAGAATACTTGGGTAGAAACTACTGGGCAGAGTGGGATTAGAGTTTGTCATAGAATGAGAGCTACTACTAGCTACTTAGTTCGGGCCAAATCAACCACATATAGAAGATAAAGGTCATTGTTGATAAGTTTATTCGTCACAAACTAGGGAGCGTTTATTATCTATGAAGGATTTTGGATTGTAAGGAATGGATACGAGAGGAATCAAATTAGTAGAGCCCTACAGCTCAATTCCGTAAGTCCAGATCGGCCTTATGAAAGTCTTGTTGATCAGATTTTTGTTGTTAAGTGGAAGGTTTGAGTGATAGTCTATTAAGTGTTGAAGTTGCCGAATGCGGGAAAGGTGGAAAGAATAGTTTTTTTTTACAAACAATCTCCAACTATTGAATTATTAATTATCCTAATACCTTCTTATGTTTTTTTATCTCTTATTTTTTATTTTCATTTGTCCCACCAAATTTTAGGAGCTGTGACTTCTAGACCAATCTTGCTTTACTCACACTATTTGTTAAATCACGTAATTTTCAGTTATTATTTTACACGAAACATGGGAAGTATAGAAATCCGTAGGAAGTCGTGAGAATTCATTTTGTTTATCTTCTTATGCTGCAATGTAACTATTTGTTACCGGTATGAAAATGGTAGCTATTATTGAATGATTTGAAACAATAAGTAGTTAAACTACCGTTTCGTAAGGTTATTACCACTGCCTTACCCAGCTCTGTTAGCACGAACTAGGCCAACATTATAACGACCGCTTAGGTGGAAAATGATCTCTGTAGCCGTTGTTACGAAATGGGAGATAGTCTGCCAGTCTCCGGTACAGTTTATAAATCGGCTAATCCAGTTTTTCCTCTTTCTTGTCGTTTTTAAGGCTTTGCTCAAACCCAGCTAATCTCTTCAAGAATTCACATTATTATAAAACTTTTGTTGGTTTCGTCCATACTACTTTCACGTTCAAATACATAAATAATAATAAATAAATATATATATATATATATATATATATATATATATATTATATATATATATTATATGTATATGTATATTTTTTATCGTATACGGTTTCTCGGGGTGAGATAAACGGATTAATGCTAAGTTAGTAAGCTCACCGGGACCGAGATGCGAACTCTTAATTAACTTTTTCAAATTCTGTTATTTGTCACTATAAACCAATCACTTTCCTATTTATAAAAAAAATACTGAAGGAAAGTATTGCTTTAGTAAATATCTTTGAATGTTTTCATCGGAAATACCCGTTTTAGGGCGCCCAAATTATGAAGGCCAGAAGAGAGGTCCGAGTGTGTTTGTGGTTAGTCTGTCAGAAAAGAAATGTATATTAACTAAAATTTCATATTTAAGACAAGTATATGTTTGAGGCGTTAAAGAAACTTTTTCACGAAATTGTCGAACTAGAAAAGCCACATTACAGCATGCTTATTGCACTTTTTAACAGTTTTCTTAAAAAAAAAGAAAGAAAAAAAAAAGGATCAGACGATCTTGATTAAATTTGCTAAATTGATGTAAAATTAAATGGAGTTAAAATTCACGTTGGATTTATCCTCTTTGAAGTCTGACAGGGCTTAAATGGCTATATATTAAAATTCCTTCCTCTGAAGTAGCTTTTGTTTTCGATATGAAATAACTAACATTTCATTCTTAGCATTTATAAAAAAAAAATGTGTAAATACGGAAAATGAATGAATAGTTTATCTCCAACTAAAGCAGAAAACAGCTAAAATATTTTTTATAGATGAATAATATACCGTCAGGAAGCCAAACAGAAGACAGTGTCAAAAAGCAATAATATAATTAAATTTTTTTTTTTCCATCGAAACGGAATAATTCTTTTTGCATTTTATTTCAAGAAGTAAGGCGGGTGAAAGTTGTGTGTGTACGCCCCAGATTTTTTTTAATTACCTATTCTGTGGTAGTGGTACATTAGTCAGTGTTTATAACTTTGAACTATTATTAATAGTGGCTTGATTTTTATTATAACAAGATTCATTATTATTTACCCGGGTTCAAATCTGGAATGTAAAACGAAGGATTTTTAGCAGAAGTTCTTTTTTGTGTATAATCGGAAGAAAAGTACTGGTGTGACAGAAAACTGGTGCATCAGCCTTATCGCTGTAACGAGGATGGTGAGTCATGGTTTATTTTTGTCTTGATGTTAACGGGCCAAGCTTTTTTTTTTTTTCTTCTAAATTACTCATTGTACCATGGAGAATAGTCCTACTCATCCATGTCCGTTGCGGCCATAAAATACACAAATAAAAATATTTTTGAAAAAAAAGAAGGGTAAAAAACAAAACAACTAAAAACAAAATCTGGTGCGGGTAACACACGACTTTCTCTTACCTCCTTTGTTAAAATCGATTTAAGAATTTTTAAAGAGTTGCGGTTAAAGATGAAAATGAGTGAAAGTAATAAAGAATTAATTAATTTGAATAGAAACATGTGTTTTATTTAAAAATCTATCATATTACTAGCTGTAACTCGCGGCCTTGCATGCTAATATTTTGTTTTGTCTTTATTTAAATTTGCAGAAATGTTTTTATGAGTAGTAACTATAAAACGCATATGATGGAGCAGTTGTTTAGGAATGTGGTAACAAAGAAACTACCAATAAAACACACTTATTTTATTTTTTTCTTACTGGTGTATTTTCTTGGTGGTTTTACCCTAAACCAACTTCTTTACCATATAGTCAAAACGGTCAACAACTACTTATTATTTCATGTCAGATATCAATTTTATTTACCCTATGTTATAATAACATACCAGTACCAAGTAGCCACATCCAAATTATTCAATAACATCGTTTTATCTTTTAAACATAACCGTTGTATATCATCATAACTCCTTTTCAACTCACGAATCATTGCAAGTCTTTCGAATGAGTACTTATAATTTTTCTGGAAACGTATAGTAACATGCATTTTATTATAACTGGAACCTATGGGGTGAATGTATATTTTTATAATAAGAACGCATAGAAACAATCAACACACACTTATATTTGAAATAATAATCACGTATGTGAAGATATGGGACGGTTACCATGTTTAACCAGTGTTGCCACAGTTAAAAAAATTTTGTTTAATGTTTTAGAAAAATATATTTTTCAACCATTTAGAATAGTAATAAAAACTATCCTATAATTTAAGTTGGACTAAATAACAGATACATACGTAGTTTGATCGAAGTCGGTTCAGAAATTTCAGAGTTTATACCGAACAAACATTGTGACACGAGATTTTTATATATATAGACTAGCTATGACCCGCGGCTTTGCTCGCGAATATTTTATTTTGTCTTTATTTAAATTTGCAGAAATGTTTTTATGAGTAGTAACTATAAAACGCATATGATGGAGCTGTGGTAACAAAGAAACTACCAATGAAACACACATATTTTATTAATTTCTTACTGGTGTGTTTTCTTGATGGCTGCACCCTCAACCAACTTCTTTACCATATAGTCAAAACGGTCAACAACAATTCTATTATTATAAGACGTTTCATAAATATTATATTTCTAACAATTAAACTTATCAAAGTTGTTTTCAGGTGAAAATATTCCCACTCGTTATATCAATGTATATCACTCACATTTATGTTGCAAATGTGACTATATACCACATATATGGGAATATTATTGCTATTTGGAATAATAAATTTGCTTCTCATCTCGAAAAGTGTGTTTGACATTTCGATTTGAATATCATTTTTGGCGTGGTTACTTTGGACCACGGTGTCCATGGAGAGCAAAAGCCCTCCTATAACGGATCCTGCTTCCGATCCGAGGCTGGGACAGCTCCCAGGGACCATTATCGCCCCACATTTCAGGTCCGCGTCCTTTGCTCCCTCCCTTGAACATCCCACGATAAACGTGGTTGAAGGAATGGAATTAGAAGCAACATCGGACAAGCGGAAAATTCAGTCAAATGATGAATATATATACCCGAAGAAAACTGCAAAACCCAGGAAGACGACAGAAGTACGTCCAGTTGTTACTACTAACACCTTCCTTCCTTTAGCTACTACCAATACTAGTTCCACTGAGCCTCAAGGGCAAGCTGTCACAACTAAATTGCCGAAAGTCCCTCCGGTTGTAATGCCAGGTACCTATACATCAGCCTTCATAAGAAATTACATGAGCTCATTAAAAATCGAAAATTACTTCATGCGACGCAATAGCCAAGAAGTACGTATTTTTCTTGACTCAGTCAAAGACCGAGATACGTTAAGGAAGGCCTTAGAAAATTCTAATATGACATACCACACATTTGCTGTCCGCGGAGGTACACAACATTCTCAACGATTCTTACTTAAAAATCTCGATATTCAAGAAGACCTAGAAAGTGTAAAGAACGCCATGGCGCCAGTAGGAGTTATAGACGTAAGAAGACTTCAGAAATCGTTATCGGATGGATCAAAAATCCTACTCTCTCCCATTCTTATAACAGTACCTGCCAATGTCAGTATCGAAGATATCCAAAAGATCAGAGCGGTCAACAGGGTTCTTTTTCGCGTAGAGAAATACGTACCACAACGAAATGGTTTAACCCAATGTTTTCGTTGTCAAAAATTCGGACACACGAAGAATTATTGTGGATATGTACTAAAATGCGTGCGTTGCTCCGGACCACATGGTATCTCAGAATGCCCAAGACAGGGCAAACCCAAATGTCCAAATTGCAATGAGGAACATGTCGCCTCGTTTCGCCAGTGTCCTTACCGTCTTCAACTTACAGAACAACTGAAGAAAAAGAAAGAAGAATGGGCAATAAAAACTAGAACTACAGCTTTACAAGTTCCACCAGTACCTCCTTCTTCCTCAACCCCAAGTAAAACAACTTTTGCGACTACTCTGCTACCGGAACCTGACCCACCCCAAAGAGAACGGAAATTAAATCACATACCAGACGACGCACCACCTTCCTGGCTCAGGCAGTTTGAAATTTCCATGAATGGGTTGGTACAACAACTCATAACTTTAATCAAGTCGGTACTGAACCACGCAGCACAACAATGAGAGCCTATTCTTTGCTCAACTTCAATTGCAACGGTCTGGCAGCCAGGATTGAAGAAGTAGAGGCATTGTTAGCCATCGCCCAGCCCACCATAGCGGTTATCACTGATATTCGAACCTTACAGTGTCGTCCTCACTTTCAAGGCTATTCTGTCGTCGTTGATGAATGCCATGACCCACACGGAGGGGTATTAATAGCCGTTCGCCATGGCATGACATGGAAGAAGGTACCAGCACCTATGCGTATTGCCGATAATAGGATCAGTCACCTGACCATACAAGTTCATATGCAACAACCAACCTACATCACTGGTATCTATCGTAGGCCGCGTGCCTCTCTTAGAGATCTACGTCAACTCCTTGAAATATGTGCAAATAAAACAAACCATTGGCTTGTAGGAGATTTAAATGCTAGGCATGTCTTGTGGCACAATACTCGTTCAAACGGGGCAGGAAAACATCTGGTAAAAACAGCCTTCACGGTGGTGCATCCAGCCACCCACACGTTTCGCCACGCCGGTAATGGCTGTACCTCGACTATCGATCTCCTTCTCACTAGGCAACCCCATCGTATTACTGGTTGTTCCGCCCTCGAATTCATCACATCTGATCACCGTCCGGTGATGTACACTATTCACGGAAGGCAAGAGCAACCGAAGGCGAAAAAATTTAAATATAAGGAGGCAGATTGGAAAAGATACAAAGCTGAAGTTTTCCAAAAGCTGCAAACTGTGCCTTCTCTCCGCACAAGGAATGATGTGGATATATACATCAAGTATTTCACTAATGTGCTTCGCGAAGCCGCAATATTAAGCATACCCACTTTTCAGCCAAAACCACCTCATCTTAGACAACCCCCACCGCACGTAATGACGTTAATTGAATGCCGGCGGACTCTTAAAAATAGGTGGTATCGTACTAAAAACCGGCATGTAAAGAAGGCATTGAATTCACTCACGACGCAAATAAAGAACCTATTAAAGCAATGGAAGACAACATTATGGCATGAGCGACTCACAGCGACCCATGGCGATGTCAGGAAGCTCTGGAAACTAACAAAAACGGCAACAAGAAAATCTTCAACGATTCGGCTACACGACAAGGACCGCCTTCTAACATCTCTTGAACAAGCCGAAGTATTAGCGGGCCACTACCGAAGGGATATAGAAGCTAGGACAGGCACAGAACCTACCCCTCAAAAAATGGCCAAGGACATAAACTTTATGTTCATTAGCCCTAAAAAATTAAAAGCAATTATTCGGAGAACAAATGGCAACCGTGCACCAGGGCATGATGGAGTGCAAACCATCTTGCTTAAGCAACTTCCCCGGAAAGGAATTGTGCATTTAACAAACCTTTACAATGCATGTCTTCGGCTCCGATATTTTCCGGTACAATGGAAACATGCCATACTTTCTCCATTGTTGAAACCGGCAAAAACAGGTGATGACCCAGACCACTATAGGCCTATCAGTTTATTGCCCCACCTCGGAAAAATATTTGAGAAGATAATTCTTAATTACTTAAGAAACTTTTGTGAAGAAAATTCCGTCATTCCGTTTGAACAAACAGGTTTTCAAGCACAACTTAGCACTGAACATCACTTAATGAAATTGCAATATGAGATATGCAACAATTTTAATAAGAACAATGCAACTGCTATGATATCTATAGATTGCATTCGATTCCGTATCTCATTACATCCTTTGCCAGAAGCTAGCGGATCTTGAGTGCCCAGAACAACTCTATAATACCATTGCATCTTTCCTGGAAACTCGAACCCTATCAGTCCTCGTTCACGAAGAACATTCTCCCACTGTTCTCCTTACTTGCGGTGTTCCTCAGGGTGCAGTTTTATCTCCCGTCTTGTTCAATATATATACTGCAGACATAATAGGCCATAACTATAAAACCGCTACAATAGCCGCATTCGCGGACGATATAGCCGTCTACAGTTCCAGTATGAGTCCAACTCAAGCTCTTACTCAGGCTGAATCGGTTTGTCAAACCATTGTTCGGAAATTAGAGCAGTTGAACATCAGAGTGAATCCATCAAAAACGGACTGTATAGTGTTCTCTATCCAAAAAGGTAAAAAGTCTAGACTACCAAAAGTTTTTCGAGTCGGCGGCACAGTTCAGCGACCCTCTCACGCTATTGTATACCTTGGTATCAAGATGGATCGCCATATGAAGCTCTCTGCTCATGTGTATAATAAAACAAGGTTGGTTAGAACCAAATCATACCGACTTCATCACCTTCTAACCTCTCCAGCGCTCTCACTAAGGCTTAAACTGTTAGTCTATAAAGGCATATTACGTCCTGCACTGATGTATGGCGCGCCATTGTTTACGCACCTAACTGAAGGCACACTGAAACACCTTCAGCGATTTCAAAATACAATGCTCCGAAGAATGACCCGTTCGACCTCAATGAAAAAGGTGAAAGCCGATCTCCTCCACGAAATTTTAGAAATACCAACAATTTCAGATTACATTAGGCAACGCCATGTTAAATTTTTTGATTCTTTAAAAACATTAACTAACCCACTATTCAACACGATGACTCCAGCACCAGCTCCAGTACGATGGCAAAACACCACATAAATAAATGTTAGTTTTGATTAGGACTTTAGTTAGTTAAGTTAGTAATAAGTTAGTCATAAGTCTTTCATGAACACGAAAAATGGGTGAGCCCCATCAGCTCTAATCTAATTTCAATCTAATCTATTTTGTAAACAACACAGTAACATAACACCCATACACAATCTTAAAATGTAACATAGTTACAGTACAAGATATTTAACTACATAAATTAATAATTAAATTTCATATTGTTAATAGGGGATCTGGAAAAAAAAAAAAAAAAAAAAAAAAAAAAAAAAAAAAAAAAAAAAAAAAAAAAAAAAAAAAAAAAAAAAAAAAAAAAAAAAAAAATATACCACTATTACGTTACAGCTAAAATATAAAATTTTGGGTATGCCTACTTCTACTGGATCGCTAAAGTATATTCCACAGAATTAAATGGCAACTTATTAGACTAAAGTTTGAATTATGGTTGATGAGTTAATTGATTTTAAAACAACTTAACCTATTATTATAATTAATCTAATATAACTAAACATAACTAGTTTCTAATATCGAGACACATTGAAAAATAGAGCAAAAACTACACTTCTTTATCTTTGTTTGCGGTTTGGTGAATTCAATTTGATAAATAAAATAATTTAAATTAAAATTGCTAGAAATTACAAAAGATGTTGATATTGACTATGTTGAATGAGGTTATATAAAAAGAAATACACGCGAATAGCAATGAACTACTCTGTTTATGATAAATAAAAAATTGTTATTTCATGTCAGATATCAATTTTATTTACTCAATGTTACAATTACATACCAGTACCAAGTAGCCACATCCAAATTATTCAATAACATCGTTTTATCTTTTAAACATAACTGTTATATATCATCATAACTCTTTTGCAACTCATAACTCATAGCAAGTCATTCAAAAAATAACTTATAATTTTTCTGGAAACGTATAGTAATATTTATACGTTTTTTTATAACTGGAAACTATAACGTGAATGTATATTTTATAAATAAGAACGCATAGAAACAATCAACACACACTTATACTTTTAATTAATAATCACATATGTGAAGAGATGGGAAGGTTACTGGTTCCCAAGTGTTGCCACAGTTAAACAAATTTTGTTTTACGTTTTAGAAAAATATATTTTTCAATCATTTAGAATAGTAATAAGAACTATCCTATCATTTAAGTTGGACCAAACAACAGATACTTACGAAGTTTGATCAAAGTCTGTTGAGTAATTTCAGAGTTTATCGGGAACAAACATTGTGACACGAGATTTTTATATATATAGAAGATTATTCAAAACAATCAGTTAGCTTCATCGGCTTTTCCTCACTCTGTATTAACTTGTACAAGCTTGTGTATAAGATAATGTTTTTCGAAATTCATTAGCAATCCAACGGTATATTATACATGTATATTACTGTTCTTATGCTCGAAAAGAAAAAATTGAATTAAAAAAATGTTTTAATTGTTATTGTAGTTTTCTCCTTTAGTTGGATATCGAATTCGTCCAACTTGTATATATATCTGTTTTTTATCAAAGATAACAAGATGATATGGTTACTTTTATAGATTATACAAAAATTTAGAGGAAAAAATATCGGTATTTAAGCCCTGTCAGACTATCTCAATCATAATGAAACGTATATCGTATTAAATGCCATTTAAGTTTTCATCGATATAGTGGGTTTAATCAAAATCGTTAGAGCCGTTTTTGATGTAATGTTAAGGTTGTTTTAAATATGTAATTTATGTTTCTTACGACTTTTCGTTTTGGTGCTAGAGTTAACACAGATACTTGGTTATTTGGATCCTTAAACTTGTATATTCGTTGAAAACTAGAATTCCATAATTTTCACGATCGCAATAATTTTCCTTTCTATATATTTCATATATATGTAAGTGAAAGCTAAAATAACTTATCTTTATAGATCAATAATAATTTTTTATTAAGCTGCACATTAGTTAAATTTAAATGTTTAAATCTCTCCCGTTGAGAATTTTACTTCATAATCCAGTCTCAGTTTTCTATTTTTAATGGAAAACCGCAACTAATTTGTACTTGAAAATTAAGATACATGCAGTAAGCGTATTGCGCTTTGGAACTAGTTTATTTTTTACGGGTCACGAAACTTCGATTCATCTTGAGAACTAATTTTTGTCCAATTATAGCTCCAAAGTAATTAAGGATTAATATATTCATAATTAATTCTGTAAACGAATATTTTGTGAATTGTGTCAAGGAGTAAATCTGTTTAAAGCTTTTATGTCATGGCTCTTTTCTCTGGTTTCTTTGTTAATATTATTGATTCGTGTAATCAATTAAAGTATAATTTTATGTCTTTATGTGTTAGTTACACTCTTTATCAACATTATATTATACATCGATATTACTACTGTTATTTACGGAAATGTGTTTTCGACGTGGAAAAATATTTTCTGTTTTCTTCTTTTTTAGATGTTTGTCTAAAATTTTTTATATTTATATTTCTACAGTTCTCCTTACTCCTGACCATAAAAAGTCTAACAATTATTTTGTAATGTATTGAGGATACTAAGGGGAGTTAGGATTGTATAATTAAGGTATTAATTAAATAAATATTGATTAGCCTATGTCGGCAAAAGTACAAAGGGCGTATACTTGTCCCCTTGGATTCTCTAATAGGCCCCCCGGTTTCCCCATGGGTCTGGGATACCAGAGACCCCTGGTAGTTTCCTACACCGGCAGCCTACAAGAATATTAAGGGTGGTCAAAAGATAAAAATAAGATCGCAAGGGCTGTACCGCAACCGGGGTACTTTCCATGTCAGCCCACCCGAGGTGATGAGGATGAGAGAGAAGATTCGTAGGGCAGTCTTATTCGAACCAGGAGTGTAGTCAAGTTTTACCCTTAAGAAGAGGGAGTCGGGTTCCACCTACAAGAAGAGGAGGTGGCCGTCGGGGTTCTGAGAGCAGCTGGAGGATGATGCCGAGAAAGGGGACCTAAGACTGTTTTCACCTTCGCCAGCCGGTTAAGGGTTTCGAAGGTATATCGTTATTTGTAATATTGTATGGCAAAGGTAGTAAAATGTCCCTCAGTATTCTCAATCAGAGTTCTAGACAATGTGTTAATATAATGGATCTGTATTAAATAATAATTATAGTAATGTATTAATTGAATCTTGTTTACTTTAATCTTACCCTGCATGCCACCTCTTGGATTGGTAAACACGATACCTTTGGAAAGGAAATCCAATGGTATCGTTAAATATAGTTGATATATTGACTAAATATAATAAGTAAGCTAGTTTTGAAGGTACCGCTGCCTTAGAAAAGCAGCCGGTCAAAAACATAGCAATTTCAATTAAGTTACTTCGGAGTTATAAGTTTTTACTGTTTTAGTAAGAATAAAATCTGTCTACTATAAAGTAGGTTTTCAGTTAACGAGGATACTCCAAGTCGTTAGAGCCGTTTCAAGAAAATGATAATAATTTGTGAAATCTATAGAATAAAGTGGTACTTCAGGTTTTTCGATTACATTGATTAATATAAATAAATAAATTCTTTATTATCCTGGGACATGTCCCTTTAGAATAAATTATACAGAATATACAAAGTGTGCTTTGTATATTAAATACATATAAACAAATTAAGAATTACTCATATAACTTAAATGTGAAGAAAACAACAATCACAACAAAATAAAAAAAAGCTTATTTACAATTCTATTGAGCCTGGATATTCATTAAGTGATTAAATATGCGGTATTTGAAGGTAGAAAGAGAGTTGGAGTGACGGATGGAAGGAAGGGAAGAATTCCATAGGATTGAGGATCGAATAAGAAAGGATCTGTCGAAATTTGCAGTTCGGCGGGCCGTGCTGTATAACTCTGAAGGCCTGGAGCGTGTACAACGAGGAAGGACCGAGGATTTGAATTGTAGGTCAAAAAATGTATGATGGGCGGTGTGATTGGATAACTTGGTAAAGGAATGATCCGAGGAAATACTTGCGACGATTAAGGGTAAAGCCACTTCAACTCGCCATAAAAATGAGACACGGAGGTGTATATGGGGACCCAGAAAGATGAATCAAACAGAGCAATTAATTAAGCGTTTTATTTTTACCTCGAGATCCCCAGAAATACCGTCGTATAACGTACAGCAATACTCGAAGTGGGGAAATATTAGAAAGGTAGAGGTAGTAGAGAGGTTATTACTGTAGTTATAGTTATCACTTATAGCATATACCCCTCATATATAAGCAATTTTTGATTCCAACAACTTTTTTTTTTTAAAGCTTGACCTACTACCTGACATACTGATCTCGTTAAAGATCCCTATTCTAATTAAACCTAAAAAGCCAAAATTTGGGACTTCCACTAGCATTATCCGATCAGCCAGTGACGTAAAATGAATTAACAATAGACCTACTCATCCATGCATGTCATAGTGAGATATGTTGTAAAATATAACAAATACTAAATATAAAAAAATAAGCAAAGGAAATAAATATATTAGGGGTACTCAATACGTTTGCTATACCATGCTATTTGTGTTATTTTGCTAAACCCGTCGAGTTTCTACAGTTATTTCCTGTATAAAATTGATGGGTTTAGCACAAATAGCATGCTATAGCAAACGTAGTGAGTACCCCTATTATATACTCTAATGAATTATGGTCACCAGTGAGTTAGTGGTTCAAACCTTACAGGTAGCCCTAGTAAAAAAAAATCCTAGGAGTAAAAAATCCTTCTTAGTTATACCTTCCTTTGGAGGTGACGTAAAAAGGTTGGTCCCGAGCATGTGCATGTACGTACTCATTAAAGATCCCAAAATTTAGGATTCCCATAGTAGCATCGTCCGATTAGCCACAGCAGTATAAAGTAACATTAAATTAATAAACAAACAATCAAATAGTCAAAACTCAGTTGCTTGGTAGGCAAAACGGTTTATTGACCGAGTGTTATTTTTGTAACAAGGCAGGTGCCAAGTTTAATGTCATGCATTATAATCTAAGCTCTACAGTTTTAGGCGCCATACCGGTTAGATTAACTTGTTTTTCTATTAGAGCTTAAAGGATTTAAAAAATAATCTAGGTTGACCAATCGGGAGTGAAAGGATAAAGAATAAATCTGGGTTAATTTATTACATAAAAACATGTGATCAGAGCTCTTATGTTTGTGTGCATTCTCTTAAAAATAAATAAATAAAATTTATAATTTATTTTTCGAGATATGAACAATGGCAATAGTGATGTCAGACAACATTCATACAATATTTACAGAAAAACAATGATAAAGTCTAATTAATTACATAAAATAGAAGATAAATAAATGCATGTAATCACAAAAAAAACAACAACAAACTATGATAGAAATAAATCCGGAGTTAAAAAATAAATGAATATTATGCAAACAATTATACCTTTATAAAATTAAATATATGATAAAAGCCATTTAGTAAAATTTCAAGTAATACTTTCTTATTAAGTATTTTACAATTTATGAAATGAAATGAAATGAAAAGTAATTTTATTCTGGAACGAGTAGTCCCCTAAGAATAACAAGAAAAGTATAATATAAATAATAATTGTCTGGTCGTTTAAGACTTCAGTTTAACAATAAAAGATGGATTTTGTGACAATGAATAGTTTCATCTATAGCTTTTAAATATTACATATGTTGGGAAGATTGATGCTTTAGGAGATGGAGAAATAGTTGGTGTTTAAAAGTGGATAATGATAAGGATTTACGAATGGATACAGGAATTCCAAAATAGGGTAGCACGAATGACAAAGGATTTTTTGAAGGAAGCAGATCTGTGAGAAGGTATATACAAGTTTATAGGTTGGGATCTAGTGTTTACTGAATGGACAGAGGAACAAGTGGTAAGCATATCAAGAATATAAGGAGGTTTTTTTGTATGAAAAAATCGGAAGAGACAGACACCAAGGAGGTACTGCCGACGAAAAGAGGGATAGAGCCAATTCAACTCGGTTTACCTTCTAAAAACACGGGAGCGTCTGGGGATTCCACATGTGAATCTAATGAAACAATTCATAAGTCTTTTGAGTCTCATATCGAATTTCTCAGACAACCCGCCATATACGAGGCAACCGTAGTCAAACTGGGGGAAAATGAGCGAAGAGACGAGTAACATACGGGTTTTAGGTGGGATTGAATCACGAAATCTTAGAAATTGTTTTAGGATAGCGATGGATTTTCGGGTGATTTGAGAAATATGATTGCTCCAAGATAGGTTCTGATCAATAATGACTCCAAGGTTTCTTACTGAGGTGTGGAAGTGGATAGGTTTGCTATTGAGGTAAAAGAGTGGATAATATGGAAGAGAATTTACAAGGTTCTTGGAACCGATGAGAATGGCTTTGGTTTTTCCTGCATTCAACTTCAAATCATTTGCTGTAGCCCATGCGTTGATGTTGTCAATATCTTGTTGAAGTTTTTGGATAGCCTTTAGCATTTCGGAAGAATGGAAAGGATGGAAATTTATCGACCTTTTTTTCCTATTTGCCAACTCCACTTTATTTTCAGCTATTTAAAAGTTGTATTAGCCTAGAAATATAAATTTATAATCATATAAATTATAGTATATTATACCACAATTATTTTTAGAAGTTATTTTATTCACTTAATTCGTTGAGCATTATCATTCGAAAGATAGGTTGATATAAGCTTTTTATATTAAAAAAAAAAAGTTTAACTTATTTGGTAACTTCATTTACTTTTATATCTTTCTCCTGTGATGTTTATAATATAAAGTGAAATAAACAATAGGTCTCTTCAGGTAATTTTCATTACATCACTGCGATTTCAATTCTTTAAAAGATTGAAGTTAAAAACTAGATAACTATTCCATCATGTCTTCAAATAGAATATATCTTCTTCATTAGATATTTCCTCATATTTAACCTTGTAAGAGCAATTTTGAATTTTTTTTTCTCTTATATTATAATAGGTTATGAAACTCTGTGGTTCACGTTTTCATCAACTTCTGGCCATAATTTGAAACATCAGACCTATGCGGTTTTCATATTAGTTACAAATTATTCATTATCATAAACTTTCAGGTAATGCGGTGAAATTTGTATATGTTTTTGCGTCGCTAAGAAAGTTACATCATACCTCGAAATTCACAATTTTTAGGTATTTTTAAATGCGGTATTAATTTCCATAGTCAACAATACAAATTTAAACAATAAAAATCAGAAAGGGTAAAAGGATTCTGTCATATAACTGACAATCCTGATTTTTGAGTGATGACGTGGTAGAAGCAAATTATCTCAGTACATTGCTACGGTTGTTCAGACATTACCTGTTTACCTCTGGATTAGTAATGATTGTGACAATTTTTTTACTATTGTAACTACTTATACAATAAACTTGTTGATAGGTTGGTTTTATATTTTATCTCTACTTCAATTAAATGAATATTTTTATGATATTGTAGTTTACCTATACACACAAACATTCGGTTGAATTAAATATTCCTTGTTATGGGAAAATACAGTAAATAGCAAAAAAACGTAAAGGTATTTCTGTTAATAAGAAGAAAGTTTTATGATTCATTGATTTCACGACTATAACAATTTTTATTGACGAGAAGCTTCAATCCTTTCACTTAATCGATTGATAATTGTTAATAAATTCCCTTTGGAACTCACACTATAAAATTAGAGGCTTGTTTAAATATTCTTTTTATAAAAATGAGTGGTTTTATATATTTTATAGTCCATATTTTATTCTTGTAAGTGAATTATTGTCTTTTTAGGAACTACTTTTTTACCCTTCCTCTGATATTTATTGTTATGTAACTTTTTTATATTTTTACAAAAGTAGTTATAATTTATGTTTTTTATTTCATTTCGGGATAAATCCAATACAGTTCTTTTAATAATAAATATAATATACTTCCTATTATAGAAGAACGGATATAAAGACTTTTTTACTTGAATTTCATAATCTTTTATTCTTCTTCTTCTTCGGTTGGCGCGACAGGCCTTGGAGGCCCTTGGCCGCGCGGTATGGTTTATAGTCCACACCGCGATACTCGATGATATTTTATAGGGTAGGGTCATCACTCCCTACGCCTATTTTTGTGGGTGGCTGTCAATTAGCTGACGGGTCTCACATACCCGGGGGAGATTGTGAGTGAATCCCTATTTATTTGTATGCTTGAAAAAAGTCCTCCTTGGACTGGGATTCGAACTCACAACTTCAGCGTGGCAGGCTAGCGCGCTAACCACTCAGCCACGGGCTCCCCAATCTTTTATTACTAACTAAAATTTTGTACAGATTTTTGATCAACCTTTCATCTGGCCTCGGTTATTCTTGACGGCGTTATTTATTTAAAAGGTAATATTTTAAAGGTTTAAAATAGAATATAAAAATAAAAACGCTGCAAATTATTACACAAAGCTTTATTATTTCCAAATAACAATATATATATATAAAACAATATCAAGTTTATATAGCTGTTGATAGGGAATTAAGTAATATGATAAGCAATAATTTTAAGGATAATATGATATTATTACCGCTAATTTCAAATCGCAATATCTCAGCTAGGTGTTAACCAATTTCAATAATACTTTTTTCATTTTGTCGAAAATTTAATTCTCTATCAAATAGTTTTAATTTATTTATTTATTAATTAGAGGAGAAACGGATTTTTTTTTATATTTGTTATTCGGATTCAAAGTATCTTGAAACGTAAGCTCTCATATTTTGAGCGGGTGTAATTTTTTTTTTTTTTTTTTTTTTTTTTTGGTCGATTACAAAGGTTCATTATTAAAAATAATAAACTGAAATATATTTTTATATTGTAAACTTTTAACTAACCCCGTTTTAATGTTTGTTTGTTTATACACAAACGTCACTATAGGTCTACTGTGGTCAATCGGACGAGTCATACAGCGGACGGGATTCCTGAACTATTTCACGCCCCCTCTTTACGTCCTACCTCCCGGCATAACCCAAGGAATTTTCGGTTTCATTAAAAAATCATCCATCTGTCGTGTTTGAACCCGCAACCTTGTGCATGGAAGGCTACATCATAGGTTACCTCTTAATATACATGTTCAGATATTCCTTTTAAAACTCTGTATTATTAACGTCTGTAACTACTTCTTCATTATAGAAATACTTATTGAATGAACTTTTTGTTAAAACGGTTTTATATATTATCAATACTTAACTTACACGAATACTTATATACTTTAACAAACAGCGTAAAAATACAGTAAATAGCAGAGAAATAACAGTTTTTATATTAAAGAAAGATTTATGACATTGATTTCACTACTAAAATAATTTTTACTGAAGAGAAACTTCAATCCTTTCATTTAATTGATTGATAATTATTATTTTATATTATGATGACCTTTCCGATATTTTAATAACACAATGTAAAACCAGAGGCTTATTTTAAATATTCATTCATGTTTTAGTACATCGAAATATTTTATAAGGGAATTTCTGAAGAAAAAAGAAAACAAAAACTGATAAAGATGTTTCATATAGTTTCATGGAAATTAATAAAACTTGTAAAACTTTCAAATAATCACCCTAGGATATTTCCTTTTCTTGTATCAGAAAATCATGTATTCGTAAGAACTACATTTTTCTCTATTAATATCAGCTTCGAACTAATACTATGAGGTTACATCAATCCAACTTAGGCTAAGACAAAATTATTTATTTTGTTATTTCGGCCGTGGAACGACAATGGAGGTCCTCCTGGGGCACACCCAGCCTCTATTAAGTGGGTACTCAAAATTGGTGGAAAAACATGATTTAGGCCTAATCACCTTCTTGCTTGGCCGCGGCCCGTTAATCTCTATAATTATTAAACCCAAGATCCTTCATAAGTTATAGAGGTATAACTGAACGATTTTTTCAATAACTGAACGATAATGATTGTTTTCAAATTAAGTGAAGCTGCAATAATATGGAGTTCCTTATGAAGTTAAAATAGATTCATTTTACTTTATGTTAAGCCGTTTACCATTCTCAAATTAAATAGAACTGTGATAATAGAATAAGTGGATATAAAATAGAGCAAATAGAACGCTTTATTGACCAAATCACCCGGCTCTAGCCGTCGACGTTTCCTTGACCTACTGTACGCGTTCTGAGTCACGGCATCGTTTCCTTGGTTGTGGTTCTTCACAATTGCTTTTTATTTTCCCAGCAATCTTTGTTGTATTGTCAATTATATTCCCGAAAATTGAAAAACGAGGTCAAGAGGCATTGTGTTTGTTTGGCCTGTATAAAACTCATTACATCAACTCCTCCATATCAAGTGTATAAAAAATAAGTTCAAATTTATAATCCCTCTGATCAAATTGTTTATTATTTTATTCATACAGGCAATACACAACTATGGTGACGTATTCCTTCGTACCATATTGCTATTTCAAAGATGGTACTAATAACAGTTCATATTTAATGTATAGAAAATGCTTATAAATAAGAGTGGAAAACATAATTTAATTTTGATATATACCATTAATCCAGGGAGAAAAAAATATTTAAAAATATACTAATGAAAATAAATTAATCATACATAAAAAAATATCGATCATATAATTAATTGTTAAATATCATAATTTCAATATTATATTTAATTAATAGACATTTAATTGGTACGGGAGTTTGACACCCATTAATTGCCTGCAGTCTGTCATTCTGTGTTATAGTGATAGGCACGTTACACTGTGCACAGTAAAGACTTGGTTTTCCATGCAGAAAATGTTCTTAGTGTAAATATTTTAAAGGTCTATTAATTTTTTTTTTTTCAATCTGTGGTATTTTTTAAAACTAGAAACATCTTAATAATATTAATTTTTCCAGTTAATAAAATGGTTCTTAATTCTTCTAAAATTTGTTTTAAAATAATTTTATTTTGAGTCTGCGTTTACAACGAAATTCATAGTAAGGAAGAGTACTGAGATAATCAAAATTTTCAAATCCATGTTGTCCCGCGGCTTAAGATCCTTTTTTAGTCCATGTAACAAAGAGACCCAAAAACTAATGCATGTATGTGGGAGTTAATTCTCCAAAACAAAATGTCATACGAAACTGAAATTAGGTATTTAAGATGGGTAAATATACTTGGAACATTCCAATAACTTTATCGTCACTATAATTTAAATAATTTCATAAATGTACATTAAATTATCTTAAAAATTAAATAGGTCACATATTTTTATTGAAATAGTCTATGTGTCAGATATCTAAATTTTCTTGTTCAACCTTTTATTTTGTTTATTTGAAATAAATTTAATAAAGTAATCCCCTCTTGAAACTGTTTACATTTTCAAATTTTAAAAGAACTAAAAAAAAAAATATGATATGATTTTTTATTAATACAGTTACTCTTGATTGGGATCACCTTTAGGAGGGTAGTTAACATAACAGCCTCCTATGCCAAAGGTCACGGGTTCGAACCCGCAGGTGGTCCTAGGATTTTTTAATGGGGGTAAAAAATCCTTAGTTATTCCGTTCTTAGGAGGGTACGTCAAAAGGTGGTCCCGAGCCTGTGTGATGACAGGTACTCGTTAAAGATTATATGTATTTATATTACATGCTTAACTAAAAAAAGAATAAATAAACGACATCCAGGTGGAAATAAAGACGCGTTTAAAATCAGGATGTGTAATATTCAGTTGCGAAAATACTTAAACTATTATTATTCAGACGGTACTAGATGTAAAACGTGGTGGCTTACTTTTAAGGATGAGTAAGGCCTTAACGTTTTCGAGAATAAGGTGATTAGGAGATATTTCATTCCAAGAGAGATGATGCTTCTAGGGAATTAAGAAGGTTATAATGCAGAATCATAAAGCTTGTGCCCTGTGAGTACAATTAAGTTCGTGATGATTGAAATGGGCGTGTAAAGTTGTTGCGCTGAGTGAAGAACGAATTCCTAAAAAGTTAGCATATGCTAAACCGACTGGTAGGTGTCTTAAGGGCAGGGCGAGGCGTCGATGGGGGGATGTGTTACCTTGGGGGATTCTGCTTGGACGTCGATCATTGGAGAAATATGTGTAGGCAATATTTGTTGGTTTCAGCATCGAACCTTGGGGTTGGCTGAGTCTTTTATTATTATTATTTAATATTCTTTATTACTTGATTATAAAATTATGTAATATTGAACTCGATGTTGTAATGCTTTTTAAATTAGTTTCAAGGAAGCTGCTCGAGAGAACGAAATATATGTTCGACATACATGAACTAGCGTTGCTCCGGTTCTAACCCGTTAACCTTTCCAGGGTAGTGCATGGAAAGTGCTTATATCGAACAATTAACGGCACGGGATTTGAAACTGATTTCAAAATTTATATCTTTCCTGGAATGACTAACATCCGCTTTTTTCGCACACTTTCTAAACACAACTTTTAGACCTGTGGGAACCTCAGGTCATTTCCGCTGACAAATCTATTTCGACAGTAGAAGAAAGTTATAAGATAAGAAAAGGAATATAACTCAGCATATTCCGTTCAGTTCCTTTTTCTTAATCGTGTATAACCCTACCTAAGTAAATTTCGGAAATTCCCTATTTTATAATAATTTCAATTTATATTTTTGTGTTTTTTAATGAATAACTCTTACTCGTTAAGTTGTTGTTATCTCCATTCAAAAAAAATTTTTTTTTATTCTTCTGGAGTTATTCATAAAATAATATTTTACATAATACTTGATAGACTAAAATAATGTTTTACATAATAATACATCAGATAATACTTGAAGAATATTTAATAAATTTGTATTAATCATGGGTAAATTGTTATTTTTTTTTATTGAAATTTACAACTGTATTTTGTAATACAACAAGTAAATATGTTGGTAATGATAAAATACATGAAAAAAAAACGTGAAGAGAAAATGCCCATTGGCATCACTCCACTAAGTAACTAAACAAGAAGGTCTCGAGGCCATCTTCTTTTCAGGCGCCTCGTAGGATTGTCAGGAATTGAAGAGGAAGCAAGAATTGAAACTAGAGGTTAGAGTGGGAGTGGAGTTTGTCATTGAAGGATTGATACCTCGTTCAGGCCATGTGTAAATTAAAATCCGAAATTATTATAATACTCATAGATATTTCAAAATACTAAAAAACTTTTCTATAATTTTTATTTGATTAAATCAATTATTTCGTTTTTAGGTTTAGAGTCCTAAGACAAATCAGTACTAATTTTCTATTGATTTGAGCACTTTTCTGTCTAAATTTATTAATGAAAAATAAAATTATTTTACTACAGTAACTATTATGAGAAAAAAGTAAATATTTATTTTACATGGAATAGATTAAAAAAATAAATAAAACTTATTCATTCTGACTGAGCCTACTTCTTGGTCCTCGAGGCTGATTCTTGGGGGCAGAGAGCCGCTCTGTGTCGCAATGAAGACACTATCATTGCTCCGCGTGCACACGATATTTTGTGAATTAACTTGCTCGGTGCTCTGCTGTATTTTTTATTTATATCAATATTTTACAACGCGGATTTTATTTCTATTTATTATTTACTTTTACTCATCATAGTCATTCCCTCTTCTACCGCTGTTCGGAGTGAGGGTTCTGCTGATAAAGTCTGGCCCAGATGTCTCTCTCCTGTACCAACTCGACTCCAATTCCAATCTATTCCTCGCCTCCTTCATATTGTCACCCCAGGAGATGCGAGGCCATCCTCTGGGACTTTTCCCTTCCGTGCGGGTCTCGAAAGTCTTCCTGTAATTTCTGTCTGGATTTATTCTAATAAGATTTCCAAACACCGCAGTTTGTGCTTCTCTAGAATTGACGTCGAGATTAACCAGTATAGTAGAGGCGTTCTGTATCCTATCTTTCCATTTTTTTTTTTTTTTTTTTCCGTAGTACCTCATTTCCATGGGCTATATCTGACTCCTGTGTTTTGTGCTGAGGGTCCACAATTTTGCCGATAGGATAGGATATGGAGGAATGTCGATGTAAGCAAGTTTTGTCCACTTTGATACTTCTCTTCTCTCCAGGAAACCCTATCTGACCCTACTCAACATCTTCCCTGTCGCTTCAATTCTTTGGGTCACTTTTTCGTTTAATTTACTTTTACTTAGTCAATAAATGTATTTACCACTCGATTATACTATCGCTAATGTATTTACGGTAACTATAGAATAGAATAGAATATAATAGAAAAAACAATTATTCTGGAACTAGGTCCCCTAAGAATAACAGTATGTGCAATTTGAATATATACTATGTCTGGCAACATACAAAAAAAAAATGATTAATTATTATTTACAATGATTACATTAAAATTACAATTATTTACAATGAGGAAAAATACTATACATAAGAAATAAAAGAATAAAAAACAAACTAATAAAAAAAAAAAAAAAAATATATATATATATAATAATAATATATATATATATATATATATATATATATTTATATATCTTCTAAACTTTATCTTCTGAGAAAATAAAATTCTAGTTAAACATAAGAAAATTAAAATTTGAGCGGTAGCCAGTAATCTTCATTCATTCAATATAGATTTCTAGATAGAATTGACATATCACGTTTGCTGATCGTCTATTGGGGATGACAGAAGGTATAGAAAAAGTTGGGATTTGAATGAGGATAAAGAGGCAGCATGGCGAATATGGATTGGTAGAGAATTCCAGAGTGTGGTAGAGCGAACAATGAAGGAACTATCAAAAGTTTTGGTTCTGTGGGTAGGAAGGTAAAGGTCAGAATGTCGCGATCGGGTTTCAAGACAGTGGATTGAGGATTTAAATTGAAGGAGACTGTGGATGTAGGAAGGATGCTGGGAGTTAATAGTTTGTTAGAGGTATGATCCCAGGAAATATTGTCTGCGGGTTAAGGGGAGGAGCCACTTTAATTCACCGTATAAGTGGGTAACATGGGACCTCCCTGAAGTACCGAAGACAAATCTTAACTAAATGTTCATAATGCGCTTTAGTCTGTCTTCAAGCACAGCAGGGAGGCCGTCATACACTGCACAACAATAGTCAAAGTGGTCATTACCATACCAAAAGTAAGAAGATGTGTTATCTTCGTTTGAAAGTAGTGTTGTGATAACATCAAAGTAATTATTAACTAAAGAGTGTTTAAGTAATTACAAAGATTTAAAGAAAGTTACCTTTAAGTGTTTTAAAGTGGAAATTTAAAGTCAGTGGAAACTAAACAATTTACTGGAAGGAATTAGTCCGGGTGGCGGTCATTAAATGAAACAACTAAATAGTTTCAACTATTTTATTGTTTGCCCTATACAATTTACGCTTACAACATCTATTAGTTTAACTGTTGATATAATTTATTTGACCCTCTTTGAGAACTGTTTTATTGCTTGAGAAGTTTTCTTATAAATAATGTTCTACTTGAACATTTTATAATTATAAAATTCTTTTCTAGTAATGCAATATTTTTCGTAATGATTCAAAAGTGAAAGGCCTTCTATAAGCTCGGAGTAGAAAGTTGTTTAAATAAAATAAAAGGTTATCTAGTTTTAAATGTTATGACAGTGGAGAATTTAGATCTCCTTACCTTAGTCCTGGTTCTTTAACATAAATTATGTTATATTATATTATTATGTTGTATAACTGATCTACTAAATAAATGGTGTTTTTTGTCATTTTGATGCGTAAGATTGCATGGTCGCTGACAAGACGGACGATTCAAGGGAAGTCCGCGGCTTCACCACTCTCTAAAGATTGTTAAGGATTATAAAAGATAATAAGTTATAAAACAAAATAAGTTGTGTTTTTTTCATATCAACAGGATAGCACCCATCTGAGATAATCAATAATAAGTAAATCACACATGGCTTGTGGAAGTCCAAAAAGAAATGGAAAGTTACAGATCGCAACACAAGATGTTGAGAATGATGAGCTAAGGACTAAATTAGAAGTTTCTGTGTTCTGAGAAGAAAGAAAAGGAAAGAAACGTCCTCAGAAGAGTAAAGAGTGGCTAGAAGATAGATGATGAAAGAGGGATGGAAAAGAAGAGAACCAATTTTAATTAGCGAACTGATGTGGTCCTTAGATGGTATACAAAAATATCTGGTGCAGGCAACACACACAACTTTCGCTTACCGCTATTGTTAAAATCGATTTAAGAACTGTTAAATAAAGTTATATTTAAAAAAAACTTATAATAGAATTATATTCAGTTTCGTTGGGACCATCAGTTTTAGATTAAATAATATAAAATCGTAATATAAAAACTATCACTTAAGTTTATAGCCTATTCGTCGATTTACATTAATTTGTTTACAGAATAACATTTTTTTCTACTCAAATAAAAATAACATACATTTTCTACCCACTAGGTCTTTTCTGACGATTTTAATGTTCTAGCTCCTACCCCCTCTAACGAAAATCATGGATACGAACATGTAACATACATCTAGACATCACTCCTTAAAAAAAAAAAAAAAAAAAAAAAAACGCTGTTAATAACTTATTTACAAATTAACAGAACTCTATCTGAGTAGTGGGGTTCAGACTTCTCACAAGACCAGAGGGATACATTTTATAGATCATGTACATTACCTTCCCCAACTTTATTTATAAAATAAAAAAAATTCAAATTTACGTATTATATATTCATTTACTTGGTTATCGAATTCGTTGAATTTGCATATTTATCCTTCTTATTTTATCAATTCTAAATTATTTTTTTTAATCTACAAAATTAAAGGTGCTTTAAACGCAGACATTTTTAACGTTGAGCATTTAAGGACTGTCAGACTATTTAAATCAGAATGAGACCTACATGATATTAAAATAAATTAACATTTAGTACTCATTTAATCAAAATAGTTCGTGTTGTTTTTGATAAAACCTTAAAAAGGTACAGTATACATGGTGTGGTGGATCTTCTGGTAAGCTGATTTAATGAAAAAGACCTTTTAAGCATATACGCTTTTAGTATATGAAATTTAATTTGTGTATAATTTATTGTTTTCGAGCTGGACTTGTCACACAACTTTTTGCGGGACTTGGTCATTAAGATAAGGGAACCCTAAAGGATGTATTTTCATTGAAAGCTGAAATTTTTACAATAGCAATATTTTTTCCACTATATATATTTGATACGTGGATAAGTGAAGCTAAAAAGTGTAGTTCTATAGCGTTTTTAATTCCAAGAACGTACTTTTTTTTTTTAATTATAATATATTTTATTGTTTTTTACAACTGTATATACAAATACAATAAGTAAAATGGCTGAATTACAATAACCGGCATGAATAGACATGTAAAGAATCTACCCAGTGGTAGTACTTCAAAGTTTATTTCATGAGCAGGTCTCGAGGCCACCGTCTTTTTCAGGCGCCTCGGAGGACTACCGGGAATAGATGTAGATGAGAGGTTACGGACAAGGGGTTTGAGCGGGCAGGTAGTTTGGAATTAAAGGAGGTGTATCTATCGCGGGTCAAGTCTTCAACCAGTGGGATATTTAGGTCTCTATGGATGAGTTTATTAGTTACAAAGTAAGGAGCATTGAGGATAGTTCGTAGGATTTTGGATTGCAAGGATTGGATGCAGGAGGAGTTTGATAGTTTAGTGGACCCCCATAGCTCAATGCCATAGGTCCAAATAGGTCGGATAATCGTGATGTAAATGAGGCTTTTGTAGTAAATAGAGAGTTTTGAACGTTATTAAGAACGTACTTAATTTTAAAATTTAAATTACAGCTAGTGTTTGAAAAAATTACTCATTTTTTCCACCCATTAGCCCCTTTCTGACGATTTTTAATGAGCTAGCTCCCCTCCGAAAATCCTGGATACGTCCATGTAAGAGACATCTAGACATCACTCCTGACAAATTATGATATTGATTTACAAATTATATTTACAAATTAATAGACCTCTATCTGCTTATGTCTGAATCCGAAGTGGGGTTCAGAGGCTAACAAGATCAGGCGGATGCATTTGATAGATCGTATACATTACCTTTGACTGCCTCTTAGGACGCAACTTAGTTCCTCTTCCTGCAGACCTATCTTCCTGATAGATAAGCCAGTAGGATAGGTCGGCTTACGAGAAAGCTGAAGGCCGCTGGGTCGACAACCTGTCGCAGTCAGTAACCGCCTCCTTGTTCTCGGGTGCATCGAACAATCATATAGTTCCGTCGCAGCGATTGCAGTGCGTCTTATCCGGTGGATCGCTCCGGACGAGGCAATATCTACTTGTCTTATCCAGGTTGCCGGCCTCATCCTGAATAAGTGTTTCCTCCCAGGAAGTAAGTTGTTTTTTTACAGTCAGCTGCTGGGAATATGTTAGGAATATATTATGAAAACGTCGTTTGTACAATATATGTCTGGGCCTTTTCCTGCTTTATATAAGAAGTATAAAATCTTTCTACACAGAAACAATTGTCCGTAATTCTACATTGTAACTTTGATTACTCAACAATTTTTAACATTATTATTACAATATGTCCAAATTTGGACCTCAATAATATTAGTGAAAGATAACATTCATACAATATTTACACAGCAATAAAATTATATTGAAATATATATACAATAACGAATCAATAAAATGAACACGACAAAAATAAGAAGAATTTTGGCAATAAATTTACGATTGAGGAGATGTACTTTACTAATGTTTGATGCTAGCAAGGCTTTAGATGTAGCTTTGGAAGGATTTTGTTTTTGTAGTCGAGGAGATAAACGGGTTCAAACCAAACTGTTACCGCCCTATTCTTGCAAGTGTGAGAAGGTCGATATTCATTTTGCGGATCCGGTTCGAAATATATTTCATCCAACTTTTGGGGGTTTCGAACAGCCATCGCTTAGGTCTACGTCACATAGGCGCCTCGTAAATGATTTATTGCATTAATCCACTTGCGTTGGTACTGATAGTATTTAATAATATGTTTAAAAAAATTACCGTTTTATAAAATTCAAAATTTCAAAGGTCTTTAAAAATTTTAACAATATTTAATATTTCCAATACTTAATAATCCCTTTAGAAAACTCACTAATCCCGTTCGACTTAAAAAAAAAAAAATACTCAGTTAAGTTATTTCCTTCAAAGAAGAAATATGACCGTGTCCTACGAATTTCTCGTAATTTGAACAATTTCATTGATTCGAAATTCTGCCTCATCCACCACATAGCAGACCTTGCAAAATCCGATTACTACTTGTTTCGATCCATGGCCCATTTTAATCAAGGGAAATTTGTTTATAGTTTTGCGGAAGTTGAAGTTGCGGTCCAAGAGTTCTTCGACAGCCATTCCAAAGAATGGTATCAGCATGGGATTGAGCAATTTGCTAGCAGATGGCTAATGGCGGTAGATAACAATGGACTATACTTTGAATAGTATTTTATATCAAAGAAATAATAATAAAAATATTTAGTTGAAAAGGGTCATTTTTTAATTTTTTTTTGTCCCATATTATCAGGAATCGCGAGTGCGTTCTTCAAGGAGAAGGCCTTGCACCATCGGAATCGAGCGATTGGCTAGCAGAACTTCAAATTGTCTCTAGTTTAACTTGCAATTTCATACTAGATGGTAAAAACAATGTGTTTTATGATTATAAAAGTTATTTTTACAGGTTTTCATTATATATTTATATATTTCATTATATATATTTATTTTAATTTTCGGATTATATTAATATGAATTTAGACCTGGAACAAGACATTCACAAAACGAAATTTGAGTGCAGCAGTTCAATGGCGTTTCTTTATTATGCAAAGAAGCTTTCCATTGGTTGCACTCCGGTAATACATTAGCAGCCTTTTCTTTGAGGATCTCCGTCTTTTATACGGATTGCGTCCAATTTTATTTTTTCTATTCTTGTTATTCTATGTTTGAAGAGGGCGTACATAGAGGAGAGATATATCTGAACAAGCGAGGAACTGGTACGACGAGCAAGGACGCCTGTTCCCTGTCACCGACGTGACGACAGACACGCGGGGCCTAAAAAACATGGATGATAAGAACCATCCTCCCGCTAGAGACTGGTGTCGATGCACTCCACTTCATAGTCACTCCCCTTCTCTTTTCCAATACCCCTTCGTCATATTTAGTTAATTCAAGGTTTTTAATGCTTAACCCCCAAAATTCGTGAGAATTGGATGATATGGCGATATCGTCTTGTATTTTTATTGTTTTCGCTTATTATTTTCAATATATCATTATAATAATTGATTTGGTTTATATTTTAAAAATAATAACCAACAAAGAAAAGTTACTACCCTCCTGCCTCCCTCAAATTTTGAGGTCGTACGTTACGAGATACATAGAACCCAAATAAAGAATTTTAAAAAAATCCGTCTGTCTACCATGCGAATTAATGAATAAATTACGTATCTTGTGCTGATAGATAGAGGACCAAACTTCCTTTTAAAAAATCTACATCGGTTGAGAAATAACAGAGATATCGATTTTTGAAATTAGCAGTGTTGATTGGCCATTTTTCTTTCTTTAAATTATCTATTGCTTTTCATATAATTTAATAGCCTTTAAACAGTTATATAAACTGTTACACCCTAATATAATTATTTGGCCATAATAAACCATTGGGTAATAATTTGCAGCTGGGTGTTATATTTAATTGGTAGAGATTTTTAATGTTTTGTCCCATAGCCTCTACAAATGGAACTGGTTGAATGAAAATTTGTTAGTGAATTGTGTTGGTGTCATGGAAGTTTTTTTCAGTGGTCGGTATCTTCATTTTATATGGTAGTGAAAATTCGATTTTAGTTTTCCTTGCTCGAAAATGTTTTAGCTATTAATTTTTAGTTTAATATATTATTAAAATGATACTCCTGAGCCGATTACAGTTTCCCAAAATGTATGAGATATATTTTCTTTCCATTTTTTACTGAAATGTGGTTTCGCCTCTTTTTAAAGCTTTCTTCCTACAAATCTAGTTACTTTGTTTTAGTAATTTCTTTAAACTGACCTATTTAAGCAAAAATATTGCTCATTTAATAATTTTAACATCCTTGAAGTGCTACCACTGGGTAGTTTCTTCACATGCCTGTATCACGCCCACTTGATCTATTAGCACGTTTACTATTGTATTTTATTGTAATACAGTTGTAAATTTCTTTTAAATAAAAAAAACAAAAAAAACATCCTATTTTCCTTACCCATCTCTCAAGTCGTCGTCCCTTCTTATCGATTTTGGTGATAATTATTTGTCATAATATTTAATTTTCTCCACCTTTACATTTCATATTGCGATCAAATCTCCTATTATTTTTGTTTATTCATTTAAGGTAATTTTTATGCTACTGTGGCTCATCGGACGAAGCTGTAGTAGTAGTCCTAAAGTTTGACTGTCTAGGTTTGATCGCCGAGTGGGAACTGGTAATATTCCTCAATTATATCTTGATTCCCTCCTCTCAGTATTCTAACTGGAGAAAGTACAATCAGGAAGATGTTTCTTCTGTCTGATTTATCCATAGTCCTATTAGTAATAATGCTAAATACTCATTTTAATGAGTAGGTAATGAACCTTACTAATTTCCTGTCTACAGAAGATTTTTGAAGTAAACATGAATTTTTTCTTGACCATAGGAATCCCGTACTCAATTATTAATCCAGGATTTAGATTAGAAAGTTAACATTAATTACAGTAAATTATCTTCTGCCTTTCTCGACATTCAACCGCAACATCTCCTCAATTCTTTGATGATCTTTTACATCCTTTATTAAGGAGTTACATTGCCGTTATTTTTGTACGGTTGTCCATTGTGAATCACTTTTTACGTTATTAAGCTTAATTATGTAGTTAATATAGTATACAAGAAGTCAAAAATTCTCTTTGAGTCAGCTCTAATGAAGACCGATAATGTAGGCTGAAACGTCGGAACACAAATAAAATAAGCTTGTCTTATTGGTGTGTTTTCTTGGTGACCGTACCCCTAACCAACTTCATCATAATTATTTTTATTGTTGGTGAAAATTCAAAAACCGAACTAAAAAAAAATAATAAAAAAAACTCATTAGGACATTAATGAAGATAACATACTGCTTATTACTTTACAATTAGTGTAATAATATATGTTTTGTTCCCTTTTATTTATATTTTGGAGTTGATAACTTAGTATAATAATATTATTTATTATTTGATAATAATAATAAGTCCAACGATTTTCGATGCTGTTCGATATTGTGACCATTGTGAAAATTTTTTTTTTTCCACCGCTACCTTCCCTTTGAATGCCAAAACCATTAAATGCCGAGTTAAAAGCACCTCGGGACCAAGACGCGAACTAGTACTTATTTGGTTTAAAGTTTCTGGTGATCTGTTAGGTTTAGGGACATCACTCGCTAGGCATATTTTTGTGAGGGACCACCACATCGAGGGCTGATGAGTCTCACATACCCGGAGGGAGGTTATGAGTGAATCTCTATTTAATTATATACTCGGAAAAGTCCTCCCGTGACTGAGATTTCGACTCACAACCTTTGTTTGGTAGACAAGCGCGATAGCCTCAAAACCACGGTCTCCTCGTTTGTGTATAAACGTTTAGTTTCTTAGATTTTTATTTTTGTATGAAAAATAAAATATTGATGATATTGCAAGCATACCTATGATTGATATTATCATTAAAGGTAATTCGATCTTGAGGGAAATCTAATTTGGACTGACCTTTGGATAGGAAATGGCAGTAAGCTGTTGCTTTCGGCGAAAGGAATTATGGCTCAGAGATCAGGTCAAAATGCAAGGTTCTCTTCTGGATGGAAAAGGAGTTGGCTTAACACGATCGTACTTACGGTTTCGTTTCCAATCCAATCTCTTCAGTCTCCTGCAAAACCTATTAGCATTGCTCTTTCCTATGGAATGAGACCTACTTTGGTTCATGATGGCTAATGGATGGTTTCGCCAGATACAATAAGAAAATATGCACCTTCATTTTACTAAACAATAAAATTTCGTAATCCATTAAGAGTTACAGTAAAAGGGTTTTAGCTACATAAGATATAAGCAACAAAAAAAAACTATATATATATATATATATATATATATATATATATATATATATATATATATATATATAGTCAAGTTAACAGTTGGTTTTAATCAAACAATTAGGTCGAATAGTAAAGAATTATTGTAAATGTTTCTTCATGTTGTATTATAACCTCAGTATTTTCCCCTCTGTATATGAGACGTTGATTTCCATTTACTAAATGACATTTTTTACGTAAATGATTTTTTGACAAATTTATATTCTTATGGTTTAGTTTTATCGAAATCTGCCTACCGATTTCATCTATATAACCTTCAAGTCCTTTAAAATCACAATTAAAAAATTCTATTATTTCCAAAAGGTTGTAATTACGTATTTAATTTCGTTCCAATTTTGTTTCTATTGTAAATACATAAAACATTTTCTTCCACAATGTAAGAAATAATGTTATTAATATAATTTTTTAAAAAATCTAAAATTTATTTCGAAAAGAATTTGATATAATGTTTTTATAATTAATTTATAAGAGATTTTCGCGCTCCTGTAAAATTTTCTAGAATGGATACATTACCTTTTTGAATATAACGTCTCAAATACTGCAGTTTAATTGTTATCCTGATTAATTTTTTTTTCATTAATTTTGCCGCTCAACAATTTTTATTTTCATGATATTTTTTATCTATTCTTTCCTGAATATAAAACTGTAAATAAAATATTTTTCTAGACAATACTTTTAGTGTTGCAGCCGTTTTAAGTCAGCTTAGCGACTAAATACATGTGTTCGGAAAATCTTTTTAGTTCTTATAATTTTGTAGATATCAAATCGAAACAAAATCTTACAATAAGGTAAGGACATGCTTTGTATTTTTTTACCCCCACTACTCATTAGCTAAATATTGGAGAAAGTGGTTTAAAAATATCGAAATTTTATAAAAAACGTGACTTTTAAGCGAAATAGAAGAAAAGGGGCAGTCCCTTTTAAAATATTTCCGTGTAAATATCGTGAAAAACGATTCCAATTTTGAAAATTCGTATACAAAAAAGGACTATGTTTTCAAGATCGAAATTTTTACAGCTTCTAGTATTATGACTAAGCTATAGAAAAAAGTAATCAAGGGTGAGTCTCTTTTCTTTTATACACTTTTATCTCTCTTAAAGTCTCGATTGTTACTCATTTTCGGGAATTTTTTTAGCCACTTTCTTCTCACTATTTAGCTAATGAAAAGGGAGGGGGGAGAGTAAAAATACAAATCGTGTCCTTACATTATTGTTAGATTTTGTTTCGATTTGATCTCTACAAAATTATAAGAATTAAAAAGATTTAGACGTATATCATAATACCAACATATTTATTTTGCCGCGAAGCTGACTTTAAGGGGCTGCAACACTAAAATTATTGTCAAGAAAAATATTTCATTTACGGTTTTATATTCAGGAAAGAACTGAGAATAACTGATAAATAAATCATGAAAATAAAAAATGTTCTACGGCAAAGTCTGGACGATTTCGAATGGATTGACCCATATTGAACTGCTTTTGCTTTAAAATATTTAATATGTAAGGGTTTGGTTGTGTTTCCCATTCCTGCTGCTGTCAACAGTATAATACTTTTTAATAAATTTTAAGAGCTATTTTTATTTAATGAATTTTGATGCACCTTATTAACGGCAGATGACATTTCAGAAGGCCAAGAAATAAAAAGATTAATTTTAGAAAGGCCAAGGTTATTTCTCAATTTTGTATCAAGTAACCTTAAAACAGACCTTCTACCATGTCTAAAGTATCGTTTGTGTATTTTTTTTTAGTAATCAAGTATCATTTTACTATTTCAATTTGATATTTAAAAAAAAATATTTAGTTTTTTATTTCGGTTCCCTTTTGTTGTATTAAACAAATTATTTATGTTCGTTAAAAGTTGTATTTTATGCTTATTAAATTAAACATCCACTCTTCAGAGAGCCTTATTAAACCAATAGAGCTGAAAAATTAGCACATCAAAAAAAAACCATGATGTGAAAGAGCTTACAGATAAAAATAAGGAAAATAAAGTAAGGAGTTACAAACGAATAAATAGAAAAATGTATTAGTGTCCAAGATTTAAAAAAAAAAATGTTTAGAAGTCACAATTATTCTGGAAGAACTTCATACAACTTTATCATATGTTTAATAATTCCTATTATTCATCAAAATTCAACATATTTCATAAATAATCCACTAAATGGTTACATATATGTTATTAACTATAATAAACATTATCTCACAAAACATGCCTTGAAATTACTTAAATTACCTATTAAATTAAGTACAAATGAGGATGCCTGTAACATATTGGCTAGCATAACAGCCTTCTATACCCAAGGTCACGGGTTCAAACCCGCTAATAGGATTTTTTAATTGCAGTAAAAAATCCTTAGTTATGCTGGCCTTCTTAGGGGACGTTAAAAGGTGGTGCTTGCTGAGCCTGTGTGATATCAGGTATTCATTAAAGATCCCTATCCTAATTAAACCTGGATTGGCAAAATTCAAGACTTCCCATGTAGTATCGTCCGATTAACCACAGCAGCATGAAAGTAACGTTAAATAAATAAACCAACCATAAACGATTTTCCAACATATGTCCCTTCTTCTGAAATCAGCATTATAATATGTTTTATTAACTTGATGGTTGTTCAGCTGTAAAATGGAAACTTATTCAAATTGGCAATGTAATTTTCATAGAATTTATGTCTATATAAGGATTCCGTGTCATTTTTTGGGTAGTAAAATTATTTCGTAACATTTATTTATAAATAAGAATATAGGTCGATTACGAAACCATCACATTTGTGCCTTGATTCGTGCCATGTTGTCATTATTAAATATTTGCGAAGGGTTTTTTTCATCTTTAGGATTTTTTAAAAATAACATTTTATAGTTATTTAAAATATAAGGATTGAGTGATGGTGTTGGATATTCATTAATTGAAGTTACGGTTGGCTCCTTATAATAACACCAGAAATACTTCAAAATATCTTAGAATATTATGAAAGTAAATTTTGCGATTTGGCTTACTTAATTAAGGTAGTCTGAAATTTCCGAACCATTTATTTATCATGCCAATTTTTAATTTCGTAACCATTTCGTTAGTTATTTAACGCATTCGGCCCAATAAAGTTTTGGTCTCTCTTATTTTTACTTTCATTTTTCTATATATGAAATATACAGGAAGGGAAAAGTATTGCGATCGTGAAAATTTTCGAATTTGAGATTTCATCGAAAATACACTTTTTAGGGTCCCCTGATTCCAAATGACCAAGTCCCGCAAAAATTTCGGGTGTGTGTGTGGTAACTCCAGAGCGTAAACGAAAAGTACTATGGAACTGAAATTTCATATTTAAGACAACTTTACGCCCGGAATGTTACAGTAACTTCTTTATCAAAATCAGCTAACCAGAAGAGCCATTTTATAACGTGTATTTTGCACCTTTTTACGATTTCCTAAAAACGACTGACGATTTTGATTAATCTCGCCATATTTATGTAAAATTTAATGGGATGTTGATTTCATTATGATTGTGAAATAGTCTGAGAGGGGTTAAATGCCGATATTTTACATTTCCTTCCTATAAAGTACCTTTAATTTTGTGGATTCTATAAAAACACCCATATTATATTGTTACCACTGAAGAAAAACAGGTAAATATATAAGTTGAAACATTCGATATCTAACTCAAAGAGAAAACTGAAAAAAATAATTTAATGCATTTTTTGTTTTTGAACATAAAAACATTAATATACATGTATAATATACCATTGGATTGCTAAATAATTTAGAAAAAATATTGACTTATACACAAGCTTGTAAAAGTTAATGAAGAGTGATGAAAAGCCAATAAACCTAACTGATTGTTTTATATCATAATATAATAGACGTTTTGATAAAACACATGTTTCTATAGAAATTCAATTTAATCAATTCTTTATTAGTTTCTCTCATTTTCATCTCTAACTGTATTTGAACATTCTTTAATTGATTTTTTTAAATGGTTTTGAGTGAAAGTCGTGTGTTTCCCGCACCAGATTTTTTTCACTGTTGTTACTTTTTTTTTTTTATTAATAAGAAATACACTTAATTTTTTGCCTAAACTTGTTTTTGTTTTTTTACTAATGTGTGTATTATTATTTTTAAATTGACTTTTTTATATTTCCTTTGTATCATATTAGATCATCTGATGTGCTGATCAATTACCAAAATCGCAGTGGGTAGGGATTGACTAAAACGGTTCAGAAGTTTCGTGTCATGGCCTGCTAAATATTCAGCAACTGAAGGTTGATGGTGGGTCAATGCCTGAAGACTTGATGCCCATTGTTTAGCTGCTCCTTATATAGTCCCGAAGGATATAACTGTACTGAAGGTAGTTCCAGTCGAAGTAGGCGTTCAACCTATTGTATTAGTTAGTTACGAGAATCTCTGTATGATGGGTTTTAAATATTGAGGCCCTGGTCTAAGCGATTTTTTTTTTTTTTAGATACTTAAAACAAACATCTTTGCTATTGTAATAGCAGAATAATATTGGGAAACAGAGGAAATCATCAGTAATGTCTGATATCAGACTCTGATATTACCTCCGTAGCCCTCGACTTCAACACAGCCATTGACGATAATCTTTAAATCGATGAATAAAGACAAAGAATAGAGTAACTAGAATAAAGATCATTCCAGAGAACTAATTTTATTTTAATTAATCTATCTATATTAATGGCGTGGTCTAGTAGGTAGAGCACTAGCCTACTGTTCTCCGGGTCCGAGGTTCGAATCTGGCTGTAGCAGAATATTATTTATTCTGTTAATTCAGTCGGGGGGCGACCCTATGGTATGGAGACCCTCCTGGGTCAGAATCAGCCTCTATAAAAGAATACCGAAAAAAATTGTTGAAAAAAACCTGTCGGCTGAGGATAAACAAGGCCTGATCACATCATTTCACGGCCGTTAGTATCAGAAACATTTCGAATCTCTATGTGTCCTGAGCCTAATACCCTCTATGGGTTGTAGTGTTACAGATTTTGTATCTATATTTATAAAAGCAAATCATCTTAATCTGACCTGTATTAGGAAAGGTAATAAATTTATAACAAAAATATCTGAGCATAAAAAACGTTTATATAAGTAAAAACAAACAAAACAAAACATCCACCACATAAATAAAATTATCGCAAGCTTTACTATCTTTGAAAACGTTAATTTAACTTGATATAGTGAGGCTCCTGAAAGAAGGATTTCAACTATATCTGGGTCTTATGCATAAGAATGAATTGAAAAATGAATTTATAAATTATTTAAAAAAATTTAAATTGTCACTTTTTCAAGCTGCTCATTTAACCAACTGGGAATTATACTATTTTTCTAAAGAATATTTACCATTTATATCATTATATGTTTCGCCCACTTATTAATTTAATTTTTATATCATTGTATTTTTCTTTTACAAATTTTATTTTAATAAATGTTATTAGTCATTTGGGAATCTATAAGAAAGTCCAATTTTCTCTCTATAATAATAATAAAAGATATGATTCCGTAATTTGAGATGTAGTAGATTACAGTTAAATAACAAGAAATTATTTGTTTTATCTTCATTAAAACACCATTGTTTTTTCCGATTAAATCTGTGTTAAGTATGCTAAGATCCTCATCGTACCTCTTTGCAGCCTTGTATACGTGCTATGGTCTCTTGTTTATCTTGATATATTTGTTTGAATACTAACTATTTCTTTCACGTAACACTTCTGTAATGTTCTGACATTAATAACTTTGTATGTAGGTGAACCACATAAAGTGTTGAACAATGTAAATATGCGACGTAGATTAGGATATAAATGCGTGAATTTCGGCTTTCTCGTAATTTAGGTGAAAGCTACTTTCAAAGCATAATAATTGTTTATCCTTAGGTATCTAAACACGGAGTAAACATGCATTTACTATTTATCGGACAATTATTTAAATTATTATTTTCTGTTCTTCTAACAACTTATTCATTTCCATTTTTCTTTATTCCTTTCTGTGAAATTGATGATTGAGTTATGAAACATTCAACCAGGTGTTCAAACCTCGACGAATTCAACTAATGGTTTTTAATGTGTTCTGAGGATCCCAACCACCTGGGAGGTAGGTGTGGGTAGATGGCGCATTTGAAATGAACTTCGTCATTGACAGTCCATCGGCCGTGGGTGTCAAATTATGGATCGTAAAAGCTTAGCATCTATTAAGAGGCATTTACGGATATTAATCTGGACTTAAAGCCATGAATGAATTTCAAGGCAGAAGGTCCCTTTTCCAAAATTTTAATTCATGATGATGAACTCGTAATCACACAATATGGACGAATTTGTGCATTTAATGTTGTATTTTCTATACAATATTATTTAATGTAAATTTGTTTCCATGCTTCAAAACCCTAAGTTAAACATTTTAATGACATGAATAAGAGTTTAATTATAGGCGAACCACTTAAAAAGAACTAATTATTGTCATGCGCACCGTGATACGTTATTAATAAAACTTAATACTATGACTTGCACATACCATAATTAAATGAAATCTACGGACGTACCACATATGATTTCATGAAAAACTAATGGATACTCCAACAAAATCATAGAGGCTATGCTACTATGGCTAATAGAACGATGCTACAGTAGGAGTTCATGAATTTTACATATCTAGGTTTAATTAAGATTCGGATCTCTTACGAGCCCTGACATCGCACAGGTTCTTGACCACCATTTTACGTTCATCCGAAGGATCGTTACGCCCTTGAAAAGATCCTAAGGTACCCTGCTAGGGTTGAAACCCGCGACCATGGGCATACAAGGCTGTTATGTTTGGCGTTTGACCCACAGGTGACCCCAAATCTACTATCATAATCGTGTAAATTCTAGCCAAGAGTGGGATGCCTATGGCCACTCCTCATTCCCCTTCTTTGCTTAACATGTGTGGTTGAAATTTCGAAGATATTTTTTGCATTAAAAAAAAACAGAATTTTTTGCATCGTTTAAGTGTCCATTTTTTAAATTTAAAAATTGGGATTTTAGAATATTTTATCAATAAATTTTTCTAATAAATTAATCAGAAATTATAATAAATAATTAAGGTTTTATTACATATAACTTGTATTATTCAAGCGTAGTTTAAGATTGAAAAAATATTCTGTTACATACAGACAAATAATAAAATTATAACTATTTTAGCTACATTAATGTCGTCCCTTATTTGACACTAAAGATATTGTCAAATAGTTTAATGATAAAATTTGTTATAGTAATGTAGCAGCATTCCTTGAAGTGATTTACTATCTCTAGTATCTTCGACGCTTTGATAGCGTTAATGTGAGATATGTTTCTATCCGTATTATTACTTATCTTGAATTTGAAACGCTAATAATAATCCATTGACTTAAAGTTAGCTTCTTGAGGAATTCAAAGGTTTATTTTAAAAACCACAAATTTATACATGATATCTGCTATGCATTAATAACCAAAAGCCTCAAAAGTAGTTTGGTACCGATTGACAGACCCTAAGTTCTGAAAAGCAATAAATAGGGTATATTTGGTTTCTGAATTTCATAAAAATACAGCTAATCTTCTGTAAGTTATTTTTGTTGAAGAAAGAATAAATTCTTCTTTATATATTACGGTGCCTAAAAGCACAGGTTCTAGACCACCATTTTACGTTCCATCCGAAGGAAGTATAACTAAGGATTTTTACGGCCTTGAAACGATCCTAGGGCAATCTGCTGGGTTTGAACCCACGACCATGGGCGTATAAGTGCTGTTATGTTTGGCACTACACCACAGATGACCCCGAATCTAACACACACACACATATATTATATATATATTTTGTGTTTGAAAGATACATTTTTTAGGAGTGCTGAATCAATTTGCAATTAGGCGCTCTGCAACCTGTATTAATTTATAAATTAACTAAAAAATACTATTTTTTATTAATAATTATCGAATTACAACAAGGATACTAAGGTTAAAGAACATAACTATCTGATCGTTAAATTTTTTTAAATCGACTTTTAGTTGGTGATTGGTAAAAGATTATATTTTATAATCTAGACAACATTTAACGTGCGTTATTTCCCACTGGCCAGCTAGTATATACTAATATTAATTTACGCCTTTTTAATTTTTTTTTTTATTTAAAAAAAATTAATTTGATTCTATAAGTTTCAAGAAAAAAAAATTAAACACAATCCTCCGTAGAGAAGAGAAAACCTCGTACACTTGACCTAGCCGCCAGCTCCGTACTTGGAACTGATGGGTGATCCAAGCTGTCACAGGCTGGGCATAATGGATCCTCCGTGGGTGAGCCTTAAGGAAACTTGATTAGAAATCTGGATTTCACCCCCGTCATTATGGATGGACAGATAGAGTCTGGGTGTGGTGAAGTTCTATGTAGATGCTCGAAACATAGCCAACTACGAATGGTATCTCACAATGGGCCATCATAATGCTTTAGTTGAAGTACTAGGATGGTTTTCACTTAAAGTTCTACATCAATTTCGCTAGGTTTATTCATAAATAAGATCTCGATATTATTTCCCCTTGAATCCCCTTGGTGATCTTGTACGTACGTCTAGAAACATTTTAAATAATTGGAGTGAGTAAGCCCACTTTGTGGATTCGGACGTCGCATCCGTAGAAAAGATTCTATAGACAACTGTTTCCACTATTTTCTGGAATATTCTCTTATTTTAAAATTTAATTATTTGTCTTGTGTTGTACTGAAAAACATCTTATTTCGACTCCATTGTTAGTATATTTGCTTATTGGATAAGCAGAAGACAAATCTTATAATAGTCAAGACATTCCCTTAGATAATTTTAAAAAAATTAACATTTCCTTCTAGTTTATTTGAAAAATATTTTTCTCTACTGGGGAGTTGGGGATGAGTAAATAGGTTATGAAACGTTCTAATAGCTCTTGTACATACATTCCATTGCGTTGTAAACTACGTTAGCTATTTTTGTTATCTAAAAAATAAATTATTTAACAGATTTATGGTTTACTTTTCTATGAGATACACTTAGGTTCTTACTTGACACAAGTGGTAAATCCACAGTACAAAGTTCTCACCAAGTTATTCCTAAATAATTAATAAGTTGTTTTAAAAAATATATTTTTTTATATTTACAATTTTATATTAAATCAATACAAGAGCATAATTAATCAAGTATCATGATGAAATTTAACAGCAGTAGTACTTTATTAGAATGCAATGTTTATTGAAGGAGATACCGAGGCCATATTTTTTTTAGGCATTTCCGAGTATTACGGGAAATAAATGAAGATGAGAGGTTGGATGTTTGGAATTACTGAAGGATAAAATCATTTACCATATTTGAATCTACATAGGGAGTCATAGGTTTACAACTAAGGGTATAGGTAATTTGATGGGATTGATTTTAATCTTCCATTTTTACAGCATTCTTCAATGGGTTCGTTGTGTGACTGAAGGGTTTGGGATACAGCATTTGGGGCATTATAACATACATGTGCCTGTAAATATATCATTGGCGTTAATAGTGAAGAAATACTAGGATTAAAGTAATAAGTGATTTAAAGTAATACTAAATTTACTCAATACTAATGAATTATTCTAATATATTAATATTTAAAAGATGTAAACATGCAACATCGAGTCCATTGCACTGGTGTGAATCTGATCCGTAAAATTTATTTCATGCCTGTAATAAAATGAAAATAAAAATATACGCTGGGATGAGTCCCCTATGAATAATAAAAATGTACAAAATAAATGATATTTACCTGGTATTTAAAGCATTAGTATTGTTATGGGTTAGATTTGGTAACGACTAGTTTTTATCTAAACCTTTAAATATTAAATACATTGGAAAGATTGATAGTTTAAGAGTTGGAAAAATATTTTATGTTTAAAAGTGGTTAATGATAAGTGTTTAAGAATAGATATGGCAATGAATTCCAAAATAGGGTATCACAAGTGACGAAAAATAGTTTGAAGGTTAATAAGTGTATGGGTTGTGACCCGTGACCTTTAGCATGAGAGACTGTTACGCTAGCCACCCAGCTACAAGTGATCCCATCCTAGAAATTGTTTTAGAGTTGTAATGGATTTTCGGGTGATTTGAGAAATATGGTCTAGGATAGGATGAAGTTTTGATCAAAAATAATTCCAAGGTTTTTTAGTGAGGTGTGGAAGTGGATGGGTAGGCCATTGAGGTAAAGAAAGCTATAATACAGAAGAAAATTTAGAATGCTTATAACTAATGAGGGGATGGCCTTGCTTTTTCTTGCATTCAGCTTAAAATGATTGGTTGTTGCCCAAGCATTGATGTTATCAATATCCTGTTGTAGCTTTTAGATAGCCTTGAGCATTTCAGAAGGGTGAAAGAAAAAAAAAAACTGCAGATCATCCTTATATATGTGATATTGTAAGTTGTGGATGGAATATAGTAGGTCGTTGAAATGAGTTGACAAGAGTGAGTACTGCTGTGGAACACCACATCCATAAGTCCTTTATTGATATATTAATCTTCTCATTCTAGCTGAGTTTTATTTGTAATATATTGATAACCTTAAGGATATGCTATCCCCTTAGGAATTAATAAATATATTAAAAATAGTATATGGTATATTAAACCAAATATTACTATACTAATCAATAATTTACAACGAATGATCAAACAGCTAAAGAAGCAGCAATATCGTCGAACCTAGAAGTGATTAATGTTCACAGCCCATCTCACATATGCAGCTTTCCTAAGGCCCAAGATGCGATGACCTGGAACCATATTTGGGATTCAGAAGAATCTAAGTTAAAAGCCATCAAAAAGGTAACCAAAGCATGGCATAGCTCAAGTCGAAGCACAAAAAGGAAAAAGTTGTTATAACTAGAATGAGAATTGGACATACTCGTCTAGCACACGAATTCCTAATAAAATGAACCACACCACCAAATTGTGAATTATATGATGTGCAGTTGACGACTGTCCGTATTCTAGAGGAATGTCCATTACATCGAAAACTTTCATGAAGTAGGAATAGAAAGAAGACTTCAAGAGTTACTTGGATATATCAGCAAAAAATAGAAAAACAATCAGTATCCTCAAAAAGATAGTTATTTTTATTAAACTATAGCAGAAAAAGAAAATAGACCTCAGGAGTTCAGTGTCTATATTTTCTTATGGCTCTCTACGTAACGTAACCAAATTATACTAATGCAGATAATATTAAACCTATCTTCCCTCTGCACATTAAATTTATCTTCCTAAAATAACCATGCGTTGTATATATTATTGGAGTTCCAAAAAAACTCTTGTCTTAGTTCAGTGCCGTCGTCATCTCACTGTTTTGTGCGGTGTAATATACAAACAAGAACGGGAGATAGTCGATGTAATGATAGAACTTCAGTCAATACTATTACTGATTGGTATCTATTTTTGTTTTCAAATACTATTGTGGTTTCCTCAGCTTGCCTCTGGAAATTTCCCATGCAGCGCACAGTAAGCGAAATCTCGATCCCACCTTGACCCCAGAGGAGCCGCCTGTTAACCACCCATAACTTTCTCCACACCACGCCCTTGTGTCAACCTTATCTCTCACGCAACCACATGGTATCATCCGCAACCCTGCTCCAACCCCGCCTTTGTCTCACTGTATATGGTGAGTTTACTTATCTTCCGATCGGCACGTTCTGCTGATATTCTTTTAAACTGAATTCTTAAAGAGAAATGGTGTCCTGTTAAGTGTTCAAGAATCTCTGGTTACAAAAACTAGTCTCACCTTATTATATTCGTTCTGCTTTGGTGAATTTTAATAAATAATAATCATTAAAACATTCTCTGAAGAAATGGAAAAGCACAAATGCGTGTAACCTGGAGGAATTCGATAAAGGCTTGAAAAGAAAACAACGTTGTTGTTTTTAATGTAAACTTGGCCAATTTACGACCGATTCCGATGCCAACTACGTTTGTAAATCCTATATCTGATTGTCCGTTCATTGCAATATCTTCCTCATCTCATCCCAAATATACGTAAATACTTGAACATAATTGCTTGCTTTTATTACTAAATCTTACATATGATGAAGTTACTATGGAGGATTCATTCGACGTACTCCATTCATTCCTTTAGTTGTAAGATTCCAAAGCTATGCATTCTGTTTATTCCACACGTTGCTATCAAAAGATTTATTTGCTATTTCTAAGAACTCAACTTCATGCGCATACAAAATTTCATGACTGTGATTTTTAAGGTTAGTTTCGTGTTTCGGCCGTCATTACTAGCTGACAACAAACATTTAATTAAGATACATTGAATTCACGAAACATAAAAAAAGTTGTAAAACATAATTGTAGGTTTTGAGATTCATTAATCTTAAAAACTACAATTTTGATTTATAAATTATTTTTATTTTATTAAATTAAACAACGTGCTTCTATAAAACTTTCCGTTGTGTGTTTAAAGGTACATTTATTAACTACTAGCCTTGGATAGACTTTATCAATGTCGTTAATTATAAGAATAGGTCACGGTTAGACTGAGGCCGCTAATGTTCACTGCTACGATTTTTTAACTTTATTTCAGAATTGTAGTTTTTTCCATTTAACGTTGTTTATAATTTACTAAGTCAGTGTCTTTTATTCTGGAACTGTAAAAAATAATACAACATGAAAAACAAGAAAAGAACTACTTATATTCCCCCATCATGGGTAGCAATATTTTGCAACCATTTTGGATAAAATGCTGTTTTAATATATTCAATTAAGTATATATTTTATATATTCTTATATCAATTTTTATATAATATATTCTTCCATCCATTTAAAAACTTTTTACATTATTTCATCCATGTTTCGGGGTCTTTTCTCCATTTTCAAGACTACAACAAATCAACAATAAATAAATAAATTAAGTTAACATACATATCTTCTTTGAATTTTTTTTTGTAATTTTTTATCTATAATTTTGTATTCCTCTCATATCCAATCCTTACAATCCAAAATCCTCAGTGCTTCTTATTTTGTCACAAATAAACTCATCCATAAAGACCTTAATATTCCATAGGTTGCTGACTTATCCCGAACCAGGTACCGTTCCTTCCATGACAAACTCCATTCCCACTACAATCCATTAGTTTCAATCCTTGCTTCTCATCGATCCCTTATAATCCTCTGAGGCGTCTGAAAAGAAGATGGCCACGAGACCTTCTAGTATGGAATATTTTTAGAGTGCTGCCACTGGGTAGTGTCTCTATATGTATTTCATGACAGTCTTCTATATACGTAACCATCATATTTACTTGATGTATTTTTTTTTTTTTAAATACAGTTGTAGATATCAATAAAGATGTTAAAAAAAAAATAATAATTTTGTTGCATAATACTACATGTCAACTGAATGAATGGTTATAGTTTAAATTGACAAAAAGGTATTACTATAAAAGCTGAGTTTGATTAATTAATCTATTTTTTTATTTATCTGTTATATTTTCATAGATTAGGTATAAGTAATGAATCATATAAGAAAGTGTAACTCAAGATATTTTAAATTAGGTTCCAAATGTATATTTATAAACCTCAGCTAACATTATGAATAATTAGATTTTATAATTTATTTTTTTTGAAGCAATATAATATTCTATAATCTCATTTTATTGAAAAATAAAAAAAATCTGTGAAGTTAATGTATATATTGTTATTATATTTTTTCTGTGATTTCCAAAGGCTATTTAATGATAATCTTATTTAAATATGTCATACAAACGGTAGCGTGACATTTCTTATTGGGTCAAGGCCCGCCAATTTAGTGGCTGGCTGCTTGAACCTAGATTGGTAACTACTGAGATTTAAGACGATTAAGCGCACGCAATATTTCTTAACATTGGCCGGTTTATACCTATGTCACTAGAGTGATGTTCGTCATTTTCATTGATTTGCCATTCATCACGAAATAAATTTAAAAGTTAACCTTTATTCCTATTAACTGATCCAATATAATCACGTATTTTTTTATGTAATACGTACAATTTTCATTGGACTTAAAAAGCTTAATACCTTTACACAGCCCGTGTGGTGTTCGTATTGGTTTTATTATATATAATAAAGTGTTTAATTCGGTTATTATCATAATTAAAGACATAATAAATGAATGGTGGGAAACAAAAATAATGTCTAAAGTAGTGATTATGATTTGGGTACCATCTCACTGTGGAATTATTGGGAACGAAAGAGCCGATCAAGCAGCTGATTCAGCCAGAAAAGGTGAAGCCGAAGAGATTACTCAAATAAAAGAAACCACAATAGAGGATTGGGTGAGTAGCTACAAGAAAGTTCTTCTGAAAGAGTGGGAGGATGGTTGGAGAGAAAAGATATCAAAATTGAGAACAATTAAATCCGACTGTCAGAAATGGAGAACTAGTGCAAGATCTTCAAGGAGAGAGGAAATTATTGTATGCAGGCTAAGAATCGGGCACTGCCAATTTACGCATGGTTACCTCTTGAGACGCCTGGAAGCGCCAACCTGCGAAAAATGCAACAATTCTCCTCTAACTGTAGAGCACTTGCTGATTGAGTGCCCGCTTTATGAACAGTCAAGAAAAGGGTTGAATCTAAAGAAAGACACGAAAGAAATACTTAAAGATGAGGAAGAAAGTATTAACAAATTAATAGAATTCACGAAAATGATAGGATTCTACCATAGAATATAATTATTTCGACCACGCCAATGACCCTCAAGGGTAGAGGCGGATAAGCAAATTAAAAAAAAAAAAAAAAAAATCAATATAAATTAAATGAAGTGAAAAATCGTTTCAATTTTCGAGATAGACTTTTTTGTGGCTTTTGTTTGTTTCTTCCTCTTTATATCTTTCTTATCTCTTATAGGTTTCCTTGACTAAATTATAATTAATGTTGTTTTTTAATTTGAAGGGTTTCTGTGCCATCGTTCCGGATTACCGTAAGAATTTATTTCTGTCTGGATCAGTTTAATTTTTAGCTGAAGTATTAGAGAATTAAATGAACCATTAATAAACCTAATTAAAAAACAAAACAAAAGAACGTGTCATTTTAGGAGTTGTTATTAAATACAGCAGCTTAAAAAAAAATCGGCATCTAAATGTGTTAAATATGTAACTTTTTATTTTCACTTAACAATAAAATAAATATTAAAGTAGAGTATTGCGATCGTGGAAAAATGTACAATTTAGGGTCTCCTGAGTCCAAATCACCCAGTCTCAAAAAAAGCTATGTGTGTGTATGTGAAGTGTATAAGTACCGTGCGCTAACCAATTTCGTGTATGTATAGTGTGTATGTAGGTCTAAATACAGTTCGAAAACTATAGGTTGTATAAACTGAAATTTTAAAATTTATGATGTTTTAGCAACTTTTTGAAAAAAATCGGTGAAACAGAAGGGCCACTTTTTACCATCTATTTTTTTTCGAATTACTCAAAAACAGCTCTAAAGATTATGATAAAACTTGCTCTATTTTATGCCTTGCTAGAATAGGCCCAGATCACACCCAGTCGCTAGGTTTTTCTTATGATTTTGTCTCCCCCGTTGTCCACTTTATAGAGGCTGGGTATGCCCCAGGACGGCTTCCTTACTCCAGGATCGCTCCACAACTAAAAAACCAGACTAAACAATATTCTGCCTCAGCCAGAGTTCGAATCCGGAGCGGAGAACAGTAGATTAATGCTCTATCTGCTAGACCACGTCGCTCCCCTAAAAATATATTTAAATTGAGTAATACATGAAATATATATATATATATTATAATTAAATAAAGAAATTTAATGGAAAAAAAAAATAGAAACTGTAATAAATAAAACGGGCATATAAGTATAAATAAACTAAATACAAAATTTTATTCAGTACCCTAATTTTCAGTAAATTTGATACAGATATAACTGTGACTTCATCATTGATTAACTGAAATTTCAGGTAAGACTCTAGTATATGTCATTACTAGTATACTTTGGTATAGTACTATTATACTTTAGCCGTTTTTTTTTTCTTTTTAATTGTTATGTTCTTAGTGAAGGAAGACGTTTATCTCCTTTTCCCTTCCTGAAAATTCGACACTGACACTTAGCACTGGCAATGCCATTTCTGGTTTTCATTAGCGGGCCATAGAAGAGAAACTGTATAGGAATCAACCTTGAACGTGGTGGGATGATATAATTCCAGAAACAGAATTAGACCCGATCCCGAAAGAGAAAAGCTGCATGAGAAAGTGATATATTTCGCCTCACCGGAGAAGGCACCAATTATCGACTAATTATCGAAAGTCAACCGCCGGCTTTTAGTTCCAAAATGGATCTCCATCAGAACCGGTCGGTACCGCAAAATCTTACAGACGCCTTATATTCAAGTTAAAAAAAAAATCTATGGAGACTTGTCCTGTGAAATCGAGATTGTATCGCGTTGAATAAAAATAGATTATCCTTTAGATACGGCCGTATTTTTTTATGCTGTGTAATTGACTCCGTATAATATAGTTTTGCCATTAATTATAGGATATCTTGTTATTTATTGATTATAATAATAAATACAAGTTTATTTATTAATTTTTTTATGGACTAGAAATTAATTGGTTCAATGTAGTATTATTTTAATAATGTTGAGCTTAAATTCCCTCAAAAGCAGTATTATAAATAATTGTTTTAACCTACGTGTTATTGATTAATCTTATTTATACTATACTATATAATATTATATATCTTAAATCTGATTTATTATACGTTGTTAATAATTGTATTTATACTTTCATCAATACTCATTTAGTAGATATGAAGTCAAATTTAAGCTTAATTTTTTGGATACATACTATTATAATTTATTTTACTTTATATAAAAGAAAAATATTGATGTTTTAATTAGGGAAATATATTTAATGTTAGAAGGCTGAACCGCTTCTATTCCCAGATCATGAAAGCAAAAGATATAGATCAAATTATATTAATAATTAAGTTTTTTTAAATAATAATTATATAAATTATTTAATTCTTCTTCTTTGCATTGAGCTATTATTTATTTATTCATTTAACGTCACTTTATGATACTATGGCTAATCGGACGATGCTACAGTGGGAGTCCTAAATTTTGCCTTTCCAGGTTTTATTAGGATAGGGATCTTTAAAGAGTACCTGACATCGCACAGGCTCGGGACCACCTTTTAACGTCCCCTCCGAAGGACGGCGTAACTAAGGATTTTTTACTCCCATTAAAAAATCCTAGGACCACCTGCGGATTTGAACCCGTGACCTTTGGCATGGGAGGCTGTTACGCTAGCCACCCATCTACAAGTGATCCCTATCATTTCTTTAAAATATAAACATATTTATAAAGAAATATACACATATTTATGAATACTACACTTCATTCAAATTAGTTTTTAAATTTGAATGGCTTTGTTTACAATGGTGCTCATATCAGGTTAGATGATTGTTTACATACATAGATATGTGAACTACACCAACTATATATGTTAAGCCACACCCTAGCCGGCATTAGTTTTTGTTATCTTAGAATTTTAGGACCGTCTTATATTCTATCTGACTTGGGAGTGTTGAGGGTTGAGGCAAAGCCCTTATTTTTTCATAGAGCCAAGCTTTAGATGGCTGTTTGAAAAATTTATTTTTCGGATCGATCTTTCTCTAGGGCTGTCGTGGGACAGCCCTAGCCTTCATAAAGTGGATGACAGGACCTTCCTTTTGTGGCGGAAAAGAGATTCTTATAGTTGAGCTTGGACGATGATCTGATCTCATTGTATAACTATTCATTAAAAAACATCTGTGAATTGATAAACTTTATGAAGTTTTTGTTTAATAATTTATTTCATTTCATGGCAAGAGCGAGTCGTAAAGTAAACAAGTTTAGCCTTATCGAAAATCTCTTTAGCAGAAAAGGTTTTGGCAAAATAGCAGGAGTTCATGGCATAAAACTATTCAAATATGATCTTGGAACTTATTTATTCAGCTTATAATCATTAAATTTAGCTCCAATATTTATTCTGGTGTATCGTGAGATCGGTTAGGTGTTTGACTCTATCATTTTTACGGCATAGTATGCACATTATAATTATCTTATTATTGTTTTATTAGTCGTAAAGCTATCGAATTGTAAGACGCTAAGTAAATATGGTTCATTTTGAGGCATCTAGATCTTTTTATTTGCTCACCAGTTGTTCATTCTTCGTTACATTTCGTTCCGGCTTTTGTCTCTAGTCAACCTCCCATTTTCTAACTTTTAAAAAAAACTATTTTTGGATTCCTTTGTTCTTTATTAATTTTGCCTAATTCTAAGTATTTTTTAACACTTTTAATCGATTCTCCTCCATGAACCATCTCTCGTTTATTTTACTGTTCTCTTTGTTAATCTGTGATTGGCAAGCCTCATCATATGTCCATAGAGTGACACATTCAGCCTAATTCTCTTATTTTTATACACATTATGTATAAAGGGACTTTGGGGCTATCTTCAAAATTAATCCGTCTGTAATTCGCAATTATAAAAAAATAAAGAAAAGGTTTAGACTTCGTAAACTGGTATTATAGAGTGGGAATCAGCTGTAGCAAGTGGCTAGTATAAAAGCCGCCTATGCCAAAGGTCACGGGAGCAAATCCGCAGGTGGTCCTAGGATTTTATATGGGAGTAAAAAATCCTAAGCTATGCCGTCCTTCGGAGGGGACGTAAATGGTGGTTCCCGAGCCTATGCGATGTCATTTACTCGTTAAAGATCCCTATTCTAATTAAACCTGATGAGCAAAATTTAGGACTCCCACTGTAGCATCTTCCGATTAGCCACAGTTGCATAAAGTGACATTACATAAACAAACTAGTATTATAGATATATGCTTGTATTATTTAACTATTCTGGTGGATCGTGTGATTGGTTAGGTTTTAGACTCTATCATTTTTACAGCACAGTCTGCATATTATAATTCTCTTATTATTTTATTATTAGTCGTTAAGCTCCCAAAGTGGAAGACGCTGGGTAAAGATGCTTCATTTTGGAGAATCTAGATCTTTTCATTTTCTCATCAGTTGCCCATTTTTCGCTCCATTTCTTTTCGATTTTTGCTCTGTTCAACCTCCCATTTTCCAATTTTTGTTTTAAAATGCCTTTCTTGATTCCATTGTGTCTTTATTAATTTTGACAGATTCTAAGTCTTTTTTTAACACTTTTGATCCATTAACTAAATAGATTCAATTTTTAAGGTTATAACCTTGTTCTTATATTTGAAATAGTGTTTGATTAGCAGCGTGTTTCTTAGAGATAGGTTATCTAGAATGCGCATGAATCACAACTTAAAACAGGTCAAATCCTAAGATAACACTCAAGGCCCTGGTATTGACCTGAATTAGAACTTTTTGCGTGCTACCTGATCGTTAAATAAATATCTTAAACACAATTATATTTGGCAACCTTAATATCTTTTCAGATTTCGGTGCGTGGCTTCGATCTAATACTGGGAAATGTTTTGTATCATTTATTTTAATAAGTTTATATGAACATATTTCTTCAAAATAGATTCCATCGTGTTTTGGTCTATATTAACTCTAATAAGTTGGGACTTCTTGGTGTAGAGAACGTCCTATGAGGTTTAACTTTTATACAGCTTTAAAATGCAACTATTTTAAATATAAACTACAAGTTGTTTTTTACTTTCACTTATCTATTATAGGATATATAGTAAGGAAAAGTATTGTGATCGTAAAAATGTTCAAATTCCAGTTTTCACCCGAAATACACGTTTAGGGTCATCTGATTTCCGCAAGAAGGTCTGTGTGCGTGTGTTAGTGTGTGGTAAATCCAACGCGAAAACGAATAGTCGTACAATATTGAAATTTCATATTTAAACAACTATACGCCCGAGATGTTACAGCAACTATTTCATCAAAATTGGCGAACTGAAGGGCCTCTTTAGACTGACAATTCGTTACCTTTTTAAGGTTTTCTCTAAGACTGCATTAAAGATTTTGATTAAACTCTCTATATCAATTTAAAATTTAATGGACTTCAATATCATGTAGGTTTCATTCTAATTGAAATAGTATGACGGGGCATAAAAGGCGATATTTTAAGTACCTTTAATTTTGTAGATTTAAAAAAAAAAAAAAAATAAATAAATATCATCTTTTAAGGATTGATAAAAACGAATTCGATATCCAACCAAAGGAAAAAGGGCAAAAATGTTTTTTTTATGTAATTTTTGAAGATGAAAACAGTAATTTAGTATTATAGTAATATAATAAACCGTTGTAAGCAAACGATTTTAGAAACAATATTATGGTATCTACAAAATTATAAACGTTAACGGATATTGATGAAAATTCGATGGAACTAACTGATTGTTGTCGATATTAGTATAATAATTTTTTTTTTATACATGTTTTTATTGAAAGTCAATATAATTAATTCTTTAAAAATTTATTTTCGTCTCTAACAGTACTTAAATATGCCTTAATTTATTTTAACAACGGAGGTAAGTGAAAGTCGCGTGTTGCGCGCACCAGATTTTTTAGAATTTGTTCAATTTTATTTTAATTGATTTTGTTGTCGATATGCCATCGTCTATCAGTTTTTTTTCTGTTTAAATATTAAAGGGAATCATGTTATTGATTAATCGATTAATTTTTTATTTTTTATTACCTTTTATGACTATGATGGATACATTTTGATCAATAATTCTATTGAAAACATTATCTTAAATATTAAAGAAAATTTCAGCCATTTCATTTTTCAGCCATATTACACATTCAAGTATATAATTAATTAGGCATGTTGGACAAGTGATTTTTAATTTTATTAAATTTTTATTTTCTAATAAGAAGTATAATCGCTCGTCTTTTCTATTTCATAATTCGTTCAGCGATCTTTTTTTTTTTTTTTTTTTTTTTTTTTATTGAGATATATTACAATTTGTTACAAAATGAACAATAATAATATTGATAAGAGACCACATTCATACTATATATACAGAAAATAATAATAATGGTCAAATTTCATAAAATATAACATAAATTCAAATATATACAATAAAATAATAATAATAAATAAAAAACAAAACAAATCGAAACATAAACCTATTATTGAGATAAATAAAAAGTTGGCAAATAAATAAACATCTTACACACAATCATAACTATCTACAATATATACAATTGCTAAAGGGACCCCAGCAAGCGCTTTTCCCTCCACTTGTGGAGGAAAAAGCGGAACCCAAGAGATCCCAGCACCTCTATCTCAGCCGCATCACTGGTCTGAGCCAGTGGAGGCTGAGTTAGGGCGCTGTAGCCACAAACATACCGTACATGAGTGGAGGATCTGACCATTGTCAGAACTCCAGTTTAAATGTTTACAATAGGTCTCGTGGCCACTGCCGTTTCAATCTTCGAGGAGGATTGTAGGGATGGGTGGTGCTGGATAGGGATTGTGCTAGAGGGTTAGGATGATGACTAAGGTTCTGATGAAATTTGGAAAATTTGGATGGTACCAGGTCTAAAACAAACGGAATATTAAGGTCATGGTGTAGGGTACAGTTGGTAACGTAATAAGGAGCATTAACTATTGTTCGGAGGACTTTGGATTGGAAGGATTGGATGCGTTTAATGTTAGAATGTTTAGCTGTCCCCCACAGTTCAAGTCCGTAGGTCCATATAGGTTTCAGTACTGTCTTGTATATTAGTAATTTGTTGTCAACTGTAAGATGAGATTTTCTGTTTAGTAGTCTGTATAACTGGCCGAATCTGCGGTTGAGTTCTTTTCTTTTTAGTCTTGTATGTGGGTTCCACGTCAGTCTTTTGTCTAGTAAAAAGCCGAGATACCGGACTGTGTCTGAGGAAGGAAGCGGTATAGAATTGAAATTAACCGTTGGACAGGATTTGCGTCGAAGGGTGAATGTGACGTGAGTGCATTTGCTTTCGTTAACCTTAATGCGCCAAGCATTGCACCAGTCTTCGACAAGGGAAAGGTGCTTTTGGAGATTTAGCGATGCTGCTTCAGGATCGGAATTGGATGATAAAATGGCTGTGTCATCAGCAAATGTTGCCAGAAAGGTATTGGGGTCGGTAGGGATATCGGCAGTGAAGAGGATGTAGAGGACGGGTCCTAAGACGCTGCCTTGAGGAACACCGGCCTCAACAGTATATTGTTCGGAAAATTCGGAACCACAGCGAACTCGGAAGGAGCGGTTGGATAAATAGGATCGGAGGATTAGGTATAAGGATTGAGGTAAATGGGTTTTGAGCTTAAAGAGCAGTCCCGGGTGCCACACCCGGTCAAAAGCTTGAGCTATGTCCAGAAAGGCACCCGAACAATACTCCTTGCACTCAAGGGCGGAGGAAATGTGGTCTACAACTCGGAGTCCTTGCTGAACCGTGGAATGTTGAGGACGAAATCCGAACTGATGTGAAGGAAAATTTTGAAATTTGGCTAGGATTCGTTTTAGTAGGAGCTTTTCGAAAATTTTTGAGAGGATCGGAAGTAGGCTGATAGGTCTGTAAGATGACGTGTTGTTAGAAGGTTTGCCTGGTTTTAGGAAAAGGATCATAGTTGAATGTTTCCATAAGAGAGGAAAATAGGTAGTGCGTAGGATACAGTTATAGAGATATGTAAGGAATGTAATGGCTTTAGGTGGAAGTTGTCTTAAGATTTGGGGAGTAAGGAGATCGTATCCAGGAGATTTGCGGAGAGGAAGCTTTTTAAGAAGATATCTGACCTCAGAGGGATTAACTGCTTTAGGTGGTAAGGATAGTGGTATTGGTGACGTGAGGAACTCTTCAACTGCTGCAGTATGGGTTGGATTAAGCTCTGGATGAGGAGTAAAAACTTTGGAAAGGTGCTGTGCGAATTCCTCGGCCTTATGCTTCGTTCAGCGATCTAACTTAAAATATTTGAATGATATTATTCTCCATTCATAAATGTTTTCCTAGGCGTTGGTCGTTTATATGCGATCGACTTAGTATTATCCAATCCCTCATGTTATTCAAATCCTGCTTGTGCAATGAGATGCCTCTTCTTCGACACTCTTGTTATCCTTGTATTTCTCCTACTTCATATAGTCCGTACCATCAAGCATTCTTGGTTGGCTAGGGAATATCTTCATCATTGTACAGGTACTAAATGCCTTTAAAAATAATATATTCTTTTGAATTACAGATAGTGGTACTAATTATACCAATTACATTTTTCTGGTTGTGGACTGTATGGTAAAAAATAATAATAAAAACTTTAAATTTAGATTATGCCCAGAATAAGGGATCTCCAAATCGTTTTACAAGTAAATTTAAGATAGACAGCAGCTTACCTAAGCGCCTTCTTCGTGTCTTCTCGAACGGGCCCGCTCAGGCTCGGCAGTCTCTTCCAGCTACTCCTAGATTTTATCTTGTAAAACTTAGGAGAACCTAAATTCTTAAAATTGAGTCCCTATATCGTGACCGGGAACCGAATATCACCACAAATATCGTCACGGACTACAAAAACATGCAATCGGAACAGAATCTCAATTCACACTGACGCTATAGCAAAAACAAAAGACAGTCGAATAAAACATCTGTGCCGTATCCTAAGCTCAATATAATTAAATTTAAGTCTAATAAATATTATTATTTTTAATTCGCGTAATCGCGAACAGATAGTATCTTTTGAATTTATTCACTTATGGGCTGCATAAAACGTAAGAGTTTATACTCGTGAGAGTAAAACTTGTTAAGAAAGAGAGAAGAAAAAATGTATTATTTATAAACTATTAAATGATCATTATCTCACTGCTAAAAAGCAAAAAAAAATATTCATAATTCATTTTTAACGTCCAGTTAAAAGTAGCATGTATTTATTTTATGACATTCTATTTATTCTTTAACGTTTGTACATTTCCAATATCTATTTTAGGTTTATACTTTTTTTTTTATAAAATATATTGTAATGAAAAGGACATTTTTAGGTCTTTCGTTTAATATTAAATATTGTTTTATTAATTATTTTCTTTCTAGCGATAACTAATAAATAATACTGAGGAGAAGTTAGTTGAGGGTGCAGTCAAATTAACAAACAATTAAGTATAAACTTAATTTAATAGTGCCGACGTTTCGTCCTAAATTTTAGGCCTTCTTCAGGGCTAAAACAAAAGATAACAACCAGTATTAAAATACAATATATAAAAATGATAAGTAAAAGAAATTATACTGATAATTATAAACAAAATGAAATATTAGTTATGGAAATTAGAAACAAAAGGAGCAAAATAAATTTAATGAAATGTAAATAAATAGTTAATAGAAAAATTAAAATTTTTTACAGTATGAAAAAAAGTAACATTTTAGAATTTTTTTTTTTTTTTTTTTTTAGACATAATTTATTGAAATTTACAACTGTACTCAAAAAAATACATCAAATAAATATGATATTAGAAAAATGACATGGAAGAGACTTGTAGAAGAACTACCCAATGGTAGCACTCCTGTAACTATTTTAAACTAGAAGGTCTCGGGGCCATCTCCTTTTCAGACGCCTCGGAGGATTGTCGGGAATCATTTTAGAATTTAAAAAAAAAAACCATTTAAAGTATGAAAAAATGTGTAACATTATGAAATTAAAAAAAAAAAAATTTACATTATGAAAAAAAAGAGTTACATATCTAGGCCTAAAATTTAAGCCGAAACGTCAGCACTATTAATTTAAGTTTCTAGTTAATTGTGTGTTAATTTGACTGCATCCTCAACATCTCTATATACACACAGAGATACCATTCTCACTTCACAATAAATAATAGTGTTCATACCTGATAACTTTTAACGGGTTTTTATTATTCCAAACTCGTTTGCAACGTATGATTTTTAGCTCATTACACATATAATTTTATGAATTATACAATTGCTTTTTTTCTATTAAAATTTTAATTATGTGGATGTTTCTTGTAAATATTTACCTTACCGCTGCACTATTTAGCAAGGAAGCTGACCTGTCAAGTTTTTCATCAATCTCTTTTTATTCAGCTATCTTGTTCGTTTCTCGGTTGTTGACCTTAATGATTCTCCGTAATTAATCACTTACTAATTTTTATTCATTATCGACTTATTAAACATCATTATGTATAATGTTAATTTATTACTTAATTTATTGTTACGTTAATTGGATATCAAAGTTCTCTTTTCAATATTTTTCAAAAATTCTTTTGAGATATTTGATGCAATTTAAGTGAATTAGTATTTATGGAGTATTTAAAAAAATTATCAATAATATTCCATCTATATCCATAGTCCTATTTTCCAAGAATTAACACCATTTATTATTTATTTTGGTTTTACCCGTAAACTTTCAAAATTGATTTCATCAGGTATAGAATGGGAACAAATAAAAAAAATATAATACATAATTAACATCATTAGTTTACTTTCTTTGTCAATGTATTCGATATATTTGCAGTTGTGTTACATAAATGTCCAGCAAGAGAAAGCGAATTTTGAAAATTAATCCTTGTAATAATTAATTATTAATATATGTATTTAGATTGTTTTTGTAATGCTGGGAATTTTCATAATATTTACGCGATCCCGGGATTATTCCATTTAATTTTTTATACATTTGGGTCAGTGAAGTATCAGATTAACCTATTTAGTTTGAATACATTTAATTAATTATTAATTGACCAAATGATAATTATTATTATTACTTATATGGGATATGCGCTTCCTTGAAATACTTTTCATAACAATAGCCGAAATAAATTTTTAAGAATTATTTAACATAAATAAAAATTATGATTTATGTACTTAAGAAAATTATACATTGTTGAATTAATTTTTTTGAAACTATCGAAACTTATTTTAATCCTTAACTGTACTTTCTATATCTTTAAAAAAGATCTATATCTGTTGTGATGGACAAAGAAACAAAGCATTAACTTTAAAATTTCAGTTAATTTGTTAGTTTAAGGAATTACCAAAAAAAATATAAATAAAAAAAATGAAATATGAAGTGGAAGGAGTCCTTGACCAGCGCACTGCAGTAGGAGGTTTTTTGTTTAAAATATTTAGCAGTGGAGATGCGACTTTGGAAGGGAAGAAGGGAACCGTTCGACTATTAATAGATATTAATAAGGTTCTGCAGAAAGCTGTTGAGTCAAATCCGTCCTGATGTTCTCGCGAACTGCCGAGGAATTGTGGTGTGCCGAAAGATATTGTTAGTCGCCATATATTGTACTATCCTTAGGGAAGATGAAAAAGAGCAGTAGACTGGTCTCTCACGAAATTACTCTTCAGTAGTTAGAGTTTACAATTTTTCTGAAATTTTATTGAAACCCCTTCTGATATGTTTAAATGCTACCGAAAGATTTTCACCTGTGGTGAAAAGTAGGCTTACTTGTCAAATCCGGACACCCGTGACAATGGCTAGATCGCTGTGAAACTTTTCCGGTTACTGTAAGGAAGAATTAAAAACAAAATCCACGTTTTGCGTCTGTAACATCACGAATTCTATCCTGATGGGAGCCAGATAAATTCTTAACTCTACAGTGAACAGCTGGATTTTATTTATTTATTTATTCTAACAAAATAACGCTCGTCCTCGAAACAAAGAAATGAACTTCATGGTTTCGAACTCCTGCCTCATTCACCATAAAGAACAGACCACGCACCATCGGATTACTACTTTTTTTCGAAACCTGGCCCATTTTCTTCAAGTTCAAACAATAATGAGTTCTTTCACAAAGAATGATATCAATTTGGGATCGAGCAATTGGCTAGCAGATAGCTTATGGTGGTAGATAATAGGCCATAATTTGAGTATTAATGGTATTTCATATTATTAAAGAATTTTTTGTTTACAAATATTTAGCTAAAATGTGGTCATTTTTAAAAATATTTACTTTCAACGTTTAGGGGGCTACCTCATCTTAGGACATCTATCGTTAGAAATGTCGTCATAATTCTTCAAAAAAAAAAAAAATAATAATGTGCCTATATTACTCATTAGGCTTGATCGTCTCAAACTATAAGAAGTAAGTATCAACCCATTTTTTTTTTTTTTTTTTACTAAAGTAATGAGATATCATTTATTTGTTAATTTTAAATGTTAACTTCAAACTTTTACAGTTGAAATATTTGTTATTTACTTTTTTCCCCGCTGTGGGTATTCTAAAGCCTCGGAGAGATTGCTCAGTGGAGCAGACACAGCAGCTGATCGGCTACTATAAGAAAAGAGCGAGTCTAATGGTTCAAGTTCAACCACCGTGCCGGGGTCCGGTTGTGCTCTACCTCGGTCTCTTAGTGCAGTACATTGGCTTGTGGAGAGGGAAGTGGTATAAAATATAAATTTATGCACAATAATTGTATCAACAAAATTATACTTGAAAGATAATTTTTGGCATATGTTTGAAATTATTGTAATTAAATTTATAAACAAAAAATTTATCATATAAGCTTACAGCTTATCCGTCTGTTCCTGTGTCCCAAAATAAAAATTTATCATATAAGATAAAATTAACACTAAAAAAAAAACAACTGAATACATTAGCTTTAAGAATAAATTTGAATTCCTTGAATGGAAACGTTGCGAAAAACCTAAAAATGATAACATTTTCTCAAGAAATAAATCCGTGAATCAGTTTTCTCCAGCGGGTATTGTGCTAGGAGATTCTATGAACGACCTCGCTAGCCCCAACATTGGTCCTCCGGCCCGGATATGTCCCAGAGAGTAGCATAGGAAATTATTGAAGCTAATATCTTTAAAAAATAATTTTAAAAATTAACTTTATGTTGTAGAATTAAAAGAAAATTATTAATTTCCAAACATATCTAAAAAAAACAAAAAAAAAAACGGTTTATTATTTCCAAATAATTATATAATAGTATGACGATTTATATAGCTTTTCAGGCCATTAATTTATATGTTTATTAATAAATTAATGGAAACAGCAACACTATTAATTTATTTTCAAGGAAATCACCTCTGATAAGTTCAAAACGCTATATGTTTGCTTCAATGATTTCAATTATGTTTTTTTTTTTCTTGTTAGGAATTTAATTTATATATTTAATCTAAGTAACAACGGTATTACGGGGGCAGGTGGATTTTTTTTAATTCTTTATTCAGGTTCTGTGTGTCTTAAAAGGTAAGGCCACAATTGTTCTAAGATCTCAAAAGGTCTATTACTCAGGTTCGTTATAGAAAATAAGTATACCAAAAGGTAACATTTGGTAGAAACAATTTTCTCATTAAAATTAAAGTGAATTATTTTAAATTCTAAACATGAAAACTAAACTAAGATATCAGGATAGCAGAGAATATTATTTCGCAATTTTATTTGATATATCTGTGACCGCCCACTTGGAGTATCACTTTTGTATGATGCAACGCTATGCCCTAGCCAAGATCATTTGTCTTGACTACTGTAACTCCCATACAGCATACATCATAATTTTTCTAAATGAATAATTTATGCTAATCTTTTATTTGCATAAAATAACATTTATTTTAGGATTAGGCTCTTGTGTTATTCGTCCATAGTTTAATGTTTTGTTCTCTATCATTCGTATTCGATTCATTTGTTAATCTGTCGTGTCTTTTATCTTTCCTTATCCTTTGTATTTTCGTACGACTAGACTTAACTCTTTAGGTGTGTAGTTTTTCGGAACATAGACAATCTTCTGATAGTAGAAATAAGATACCAGTGAAATACTGGGCAGCTCTGTCTACGACCTTGCTTATGTTATGTTTTAATAAGAGGATTTAAAATTTACCCATATTCGTTATTAAATATATCTATACTATTTCCTAAAGCTGATGATTAGTATTTTCAATGAAACAAAACATTGAAAACGACTAGTCGCTGAACGTGGCAAAATGTATCCTATTAAAAAATCTTAGAGTTATGTTTGATCAAAACTTAACGTGGAGTAACCATATTTCCCAAATTACCAGAGAATCCATCCCTATCCTTAAACAGGTCCTACGTTTCCGTGACTCTTTTCCTAGAAGTATCCGTCATCTTTTAGTGTCTTCTCTCATCCTCCCCCTCTTTGACTACGGATTAATAGTATAAGGGGGACACGGTGGCGAAAACTAGATTAATGAATAGGTTCATAAGATCTATTTATGGCCTCTCCAGACAGTCACATGTCTCTCGCTGGTATTCTGGTCAAAGGTGGCTCTATCCCGAATCCCGAAGAAGATACCTATATGGCATCTTCCTATTCCAATCCTTACGAACCAGAAAACCCTTCTATATCTTCGACCTTCTTACTCTGCACTCTTCCGTGCACATCCTGAATGCCTGATCCCAACCCATAGATCTATACCTATCATCACATAGAATAGCATCATATGAAAAGTCCTTCATCATCCGTGCTTCCAAACTTTGGAACTCTTTACCCATGTCCATCCGAAAAATGTCATCCCTAACCGCATTCAAACACCAATTATTTTACTCCCTCCTCAAAAATCAATCTTCCACACATATGTAATAAATCTAGGCTTTGATAATACTTAACTAAACTCATTTGTTTTGTTTTCTCATCATATATTTATTTACACCTGTCAGTAGATGTCTGTCAATCAGCAAATGTGTTGGACAAATGTGAGAGCAGACATGGTAGGCATGGAGAAGTAAAGTGGCCAGCAGCACCCCTTCAAAAGCTTTAATTTAGTAAAGAAGGTCTCTCATCCAGCTTCGTTTTAGCCTTCTTCTGACTAGCATTGCAGCTACTGACATGTCGGTAATCAGTCTATTGTCGTGTTAAGTTTACTGTGAAAACGAGAATAGAGTGTTCGTATATGTTGGTCAACTGTTGGATGTTGTAAGTCCATATGTAAGGTTCTGTTGTTTACGTACCAAGGAGCTGTCGTTATAAACTCATTTAATGTTGTTATATATATTTTTTTTTGTATCTTTTATTCATATTAACTTTTTATTTTTTTAAATGTATTTATTTTTAATTGACTAAATAATCAAAGACAAATTGGACTTTTTCTGTTCACTGTATATTATGCTTAGGAAACGAAATGTCACAAAATAAAAATTATTTTTCATTTTATTAAATCTAATGTGCATAAAAAACCATTCTCGCCTCTTTCTACTTATCCTGGTGAGCTGGGGGTGCGTAAACATATGCTTACATACACTCTGGAACGAAAACATCTACACCTCTTAAGTCGCGCGAAAGAAAAATGTCCTTCAAACGGGAACAATATTGTGAGTGAAGTGTTTCCATTTTTATATTCTTCTATCTGGAAAAAATCTTAATACCGCATTTTAGCAGATTTTGTCCAAATTCGGGCTTATGTGGTGGAAGTTAAAATGAAGTTACACTAGTAAGTGACTTGTAGATAAATCTATTTTTAATAAGCCTGAACCTACGCCAATTTTCTTATCGTTTCATAAGTTCATTCGACAACAAACAAATGCTTATTTTAACCGTGATAATATCTTCTTATTTAACCTTATTCTGCAGATAAAGATTGTGAAACCATCATAAAACTTTACCGCAACCAGATTGTTGCGTCACTGGATAAGTACCTCTTAGAAAATTGTTCATGCTTTCTTTAATAACCGTTTTAAATTTTTATACTCACTATATTTTCCGATTCATAAAAGTAATGGAAATGAATGGATAAATAAACTTTTATAGTTAATTGATAGAAGGCGTTGGTGTTAGTCAGTTAATATTAATTGTTATTGTTTTGATAATATGCAACCACTTCATACAATCTCCTCGTCTCATTTATATTTTTATATTTGAATATTTACCAAATAAAATATTATTTTGGGAATCAGAAATCATTAAAATAATCATTTGGAGAATTTTACTATTAACCTAAAACATATTTTTATAAATATGCAATAATGGGAGTAAAAAAAATCCTTAGTTATGCCGTCCTTCGGAGAGAACGTTAAAAGGTGGTCCCTAGCCTGTGCGATGTCAGGTACTCGTCAAAGATCCTAATAAAACCATGATAGGCAAAATTTTGGAATCCCACTGTAGCATCGTCCGATCAGCCACAGTAGCATGAAGTGTTTTTTTTTTTGTTTTTTTTTTCTTAGCCCCTTATTTTCTCTTCTAAGCTCCTGCAATGCTGGTAAGTTCTCCTTTTTCTGCAATCGTGCATTTTAAGGAGTTGCAACTCTTTAACGTAGCTTCTGGAGAGTAATAACATTATGAATAATAATTCAGGTGATGGGGCTCACCTTCTAGTTTGTTTCGGCCTTACAACTAAAACTTAAACTAATTTATTTATTTGTTGAGTTTCTGCCATCGCTGAGGTATTCCTGGGGGTTTCATAAATATAGGATTATTTACAAATTTCGTTGATTCGAAAAACTTTAAATTCCTCTCACTCATAAATTTTTAATTGTTGGTATCTTCATCTCTTCATGTAATTTCTTTGTTTTTACTCTTTGGAATATCGTCCCGTTTGCGATTCTTCTTAGAATGCCGTTTTGAAATGCCTGGACTTTCTTTTCCGTTGATTTCGCTACGTGTGGAAAAAGTTGTGAGCCACACAACAGTGACGGACGAAGAATTGTTTTGTATATCATCGCTTTTAGTCGGAGATATATACTTGGAGATGGAATCAAATGTTTAAGCCTAAACATTTTTCGCCTTACAGATTTAATTTTTTTAGAAAAGTGGACTGAAAATTTTAAGTGTCTATAGAACGTGATTCCAAGATATACAATATTTTACAGACAGTTTAATTAGGCAATTATTGAGATTAAATCCTGAAGGAAGTTTTGCATGAAGTGATGTTAAATAAATAAATAAAACAAACAAATAGTATACAATTGTCACGAGTATGGTTATGAGACTATTGTGTTACTAATATGAACGATTTCTGATTTTTATTTGCAATTATGTGTAAATTTTATTTTGTCTTAATATCCTGAATCTTTAATTTTTATTGATATTATTCTCTAAGTAAGTATGTATGTCATATTTCTAATCGAACGATTATTGATGGCGAATTTTATAAATCACAAATAACTTTATTGGTTAGAATTAAAAATATAGTCATATAGATGTTTAGATTTGTCTCATTTTAAAAAGAAATAAAACATTGAACGCATTGACTTTGTTTAACTTTAATCAGCGTCATACTTGAAGGAATTTTCTCTAATGGCGTGATCTAATACCTTTAGTGTTGCCTCACTTGTCCTATTTACTTTCTATACAACCAATTATAAGGTATCTTTTTTGTTTGAAAGTATTGTACCTTTGTCGTATTAGTAAAGAAGTCCAATAGTAGCTGTTTCCACATTTCTTTATTAGTAGCATTATAAGAACCATTAAAGATATTTCGAAGGGTTAGGCATTTTAAGGATCAGATTCAAGAAGAATTTGAATTTTTTTAGATAAAAAGGGTTAATAATGGTCAAGTATGTGTGTTCTTTGTATTAGATTAAAAGTTCAGAGCGAATACCAAGAAAGTGTTGCAGTCATTAGTAGCTACGAGCAGTTTTTTGCGGGGTATTTCTTGTTTAAGTGATATGTAGTTTTAAGTAGAGCAACAGTTATGGGATGCTAATTATTATAGGAAGCTGTAGAGCAGGATGTCGCGGTTTAACGACTAAAATATTATTTTATTTTATTTTATTTTTATTTCATTATTGTTTTCCATCGGATACGAATGATTCAACTATAATCCCTATAATCTTAACATCCCTAGCATATGTAATTTTGAGTGGATGCGGTAGAGCAGGCCTCTGGCCGGTGCACGCGAAGTCGCATTCACGACCTGTGACTCAGTCATGGTCCTTTATCGGGAACAGCCGGTCCTATAATCATGACTCACAGTTCGTAACGGGTTCCAGGTATAGTTCCTATCCGTTAAACGGTTTTGTCATATCCACGAAGATCCAGCAGAGTATCATACCGATACCATACTCGTTTGTAAGGTTGTATCTTTATTCCATTCAGTTATTTCTTTTTCTAAATTAGTTCACAGAACCATGCCCTTACGTTTATTTTTAGCTTTATATCTACGTATGACATTTTTCGTTTCCAAATAACCGTGGTTGGAGAATAAGTCTCTCTGCCCTTTTTTATAAGGATTTCTGATAATCTACTTATAAGTTTTAGTTAAAACTGTGCTGCTGCTTTAAAAATAGATTAGAGATGCAAATGCTTTTCGTGGAACAATATTCCAGAATGACGTTACTTGCTGTCAGAGTCTATTTCATTTTGTAAGACAATCCGTAATTTAAACTTACTCGATAGTTTTCTTAGCTTAGTAAATAACAAAACAATAATAGTAATAAATAAAGTGATAAACTAATAAATTAGGATAAAACAAAAGTATCGTTTTTTTCTCATTCGGTTACAGAGGAATATATTTTAAGATATGTTTATTGTATTATTTTTTAGAAAAGTTTAGCAATATCATATTTAAATATTTTTTTTAATAATAATAATAATAATAATAATAATAGGCTTAGCGAACCCGAAGGTTCGATGCCGATACCACCAAATTCCGCCTACACAGACTCGTCCAATGTTCACCATTCAAGCCCAAGCTCCCGAGATCAGCCTTAACGCAATCCTCCCATCTCCGCTTCGGCCTACCTTTCGGACGCCTACCAGTCGGATCAGCAAATACCAACTTTCTCGGAATCCGCTCGTTATCGAGCCCAACAACTTTACTCGCCCATTTGATTCTCCGCGATGCAATCAGCTCAATTATATTCACAGGATGCAAGTTCCGCAGTTCCGCGTTGTGCAACCTTCTAAATTCCCCAGTGGCCTCATCTCTCTTTGGACCAAATATTTTACGCAATACCTTATTTTCGAAAACCTTATGCCGTTGTTCATCCTTCAAAGTAAGCGGCCACGTTTCACATCCGTAAAGAACCGTTGGAAGAATAATAGTTTTATAAATTCTAATCTTTAAGTTTTGAGATAGAAGCCGCGAACTAAGTAACTTAGCAACTGAATAATAACACGCATTTCCCACCTTTAACCGGGACTTTATTTCTTCCTGGATTTCATTTTTTCTAGTTATAATTGAACCTAAATACTTGAATTTCTCTACGTGTTCAAAAGTATGACCTGATACATCAATATCACCAAGATCGACACCGTTTCTGCTACTCATCATGGAAAAGATCATGACTTAATTTTTTTTTATGTTTTGCAATGGACATGTTTATTTAGAATAATTTTAGATTTTTTCTTTTACGATTCGATAGGACTCTTGGTGTATTAGATAAATAATGTCTTTTAAGTTGATAAATGAAACCATTATTTAATACACAAACTCCGACAGGACGACCAAATGTTGGCAGAAGTTTCTAAGAACCCTCAGCCTAAACTGAGTAAATCTTACCGGAAAGACTCGAACATGTGAGCTTACTAGAAACTGAAAACCTACATGACAAATATTCCCTTCTAGCCCATTCATCTCAACCCTTTTAAAATGCATGCTAAAGGAGAAGAAACTACCAGAAGATAATCAGAATATCAAGTCCGACCACAACACTGTATGTTATAAATATATGGAAAAAAAAATAGGTAAAATTCCGACCCTTCTTAAAAAATATACTGGTTTCTTTACTGCCAGTACTTCGTATCGAAAAATAATTCCTTAATTTGGTGGATCCTTTTGGAAAAGTTGATCTGTACTGTTGGGTGAATATTATACTATACAGTTAAAATAAAAAATATTTTCCCACCCATCGAAAACTATGTTTTTGATCAGTGATCAATCTAACCCATCAGTGATGTATCTACAATATCTACCGCCTTATTTTCTCTCTATCCTATGATGAATAACATTGTGGAAAACTTATGAGAAAAATAAATTATAAATTCATAGAGAATATTTATATCGGCTTCTACTCTGTACTGGATTTAAAGCACATTCCTGGACATGCGGAATGTAGTAGAGCTATAGAATTTTACTAAAAAAATTTCTGCTTCAATTTTTTCTCCTTTTTATTATTTTTCATAATATATCCTTCTATTTCTATTTCCATACTCACATTTTTTTTTCTTACCCTCTGACTTAATTTACAGGGAATGCATATTTACATACTTAACCTATGTATATACTTAACATATGTACTATAACTAGAACTACCATACTCACTTAAAAAATAATGCTTGTAAAATGGCATCTAAAGCGAATTTTTTAGCCGAGAACTCTCAAGGGCAGCTTCTTTACCAAGTCAACCACGCTTCATATATTTGTTTAACTTTGTATATAATTAAAAAAAAAAAAAAGAGTGAAATTTGGCCGGTAATAATTTTATTGTTCCTCGAGAATTTAGACTGTTCCTGATAAATTCAAATCTTCACATTTAGTTGGTTTCTTTATCTCCATATTCTGTGGAATTGTCTTATTCACAATGAAGTTTGATGAAGTTGATTGTGCCTATAAAACACTTGAGAGGGAAAGATGCTAGGCAAGTGTTTTTTTAGATTGAGACAAATTGCTTCTACCGAGTAATGAGCGTTGTCATGAGGATGACATAAACCAAAACTGTCCAGTCCAACTGTCAACTCTAATCACGTCATTCATCTTTCTGCTCTGAGCCACAGTGATAAGCCATCTTTTCATCAGTCACGATGAAGTATTATAGATAAGATAAGGAGATTTATGAGTGCATATTTTGTCCACCTTCAAGCAAAGGATTCCGATTACTTTCGCAGATTAGTTTATCACAGACTACTTTAATTGATGACGTATTCTTTATTTTAATATATTCACAATCAAACATGGATTACTTGTAGTGTAGTGGTTTATATAACAGCCTTCTATGTCCAAGGTCACTTGTTCAAGGTTCTAGAATTTTTAATAGGAGTAAAAAAATCCTTAGTTATGCTGTCCTTGTGAGTATATGTTCAAAAGTGGTCCCGACCCTGTGCGTTGTCAGGTACTCGTTAAAGATCCCTATCCTAATTAAACCTGGATAGGAAAACTTTAGGACTCCTATTGTTGCATCGTTCGATTAGCCACATTAGCTTAAAGTGACGTCAAACAAATAAATAAAAATAAACATGGATTATCATGGAATAGAGCTCTTGGGATTGTATATACATAATGACTTAAATATTCTATACCTTCACTTCAAACTCTGTTTCTTTCTTTCTTTTCTAAAAGATTCACGAAATGATTAAAGGGAAGAGTACTCTCTCATCTTTTAAAAAAGTTGTGAAAACTTAATATTTCTATGAGTTAAACTGTATTCCTCGACTTTGGATGATGACCAAACCAAAATCTCAAATATCTATGACTTACGCTAATGATTTACTTTTAAATCATATTACCGTTTTACACCGTTTCATATTATTTTACGCTTTCAAATCATGTTATGAACTCTACTTTTTAGGACAGAATCAAGTTTTAGGTTAGGAATTGGAATATATTTTCGTATTACTACGATTTTAATTATCTACTATTATTCACCTCGAAATGAACAACTGAAAACTTTCTTTTTGTTTTTTTGATATATGATTGTTGTCACCATTATCTATAAGTTAAGACTTGAACTTAAACGATTCCATGGGGAAAAAAAGGTCCCGATTCTGTGCCATGTCAGGTATTCGACAAAGATCCCTATCCTAATTAAACCTGGATCATCAAAATTTAGGACTCCTGCTGAAGCATCGTCTGATAAGTCACAGCAGCATTAAGTGAGGTTAAATGAATAACGACAACAAACGACTTTTTTTATATCAAATGAATCAATTATGTTTAACTGCAAGATTATGAAAAACCGCTTTGTCGTAGTTCATTACATAGACAGATTAACATCATAAGGAAACTAGACTCTTAGGCAGGTGGTCCTAGTCTAAATTAATTATTAATTAATCTCATTGTATTCTTTTAGTGAATAATAAAAAAAATAATATTGACTTGTTAATCTACTGAAAATTTTGCATTTATTTCGTAAACAAATACTATTAAAATATATGCTCACCTCTGATAAATGACTGTCAAGGCCAGACGAATATCAACAAGCAATAAAATGTTATAAATCAGTTTGGCGCCTTCGAGGTCTTACAGCGGGGACTTCCTTTTCCCCGTCGTTCCCAGGACAATATCCCATCAACAGCCTAATTGATAATTAGCCTATAATACGTAATGATAATTATTTCTTTACGCTCCATTGTTCTAGGGGACCTTATACTAATTAATTAATTATTAATTTCGATTAGGTAAAACTATCTAAGAGTCTAATTTCCTTATGGTAATAACCTGTCTACGTAACGAACAACTACAAAGCGGTTTCTTTATAATCTCGCTGTTAAACATAAGTGATTCATTTGATATAAACTATCACATTATAATAAACTCATTCCATTCCTTGGTCTAATTCCGTCTAATATCTTGACTTAACTTTGGACGAATCTAGCACCTACACAGAACATACCAACATAAAAATAGACAAAGGAAAAAAAAATCATTGATATGCATCCTTATCTTAATAATCAGTAAGTCGCCAAAACAAATTAATCGTTTATAAATCCGATCTCAGAATACTTATGCCTCACTCGTCTTGGAACTCAACCTGCTTAACAAACTACAGAAAACTCTAAAGAATCGAAAATTCACTCATGAGAATTATCAATAATTATCCACCGGGTACTCAAATATTTCCTCAATGCTTAAAGGATTAGAACTCCCCACAAAACAGGAATTCTTCCTCACCCTATCACCTACTCCAACAAAAGAAGTTCTGGAATTCCTTTAGCACAAGAAATCGGTATCTAATGTATATTTTACCTTGAACGTTACATCCACAAGAGAACTAATGAAATAGAAGTATTTAATATAATTATTCTGCAATAAATTTACTGTTATTATTATCTTATTTAAATTATCCTTTTATTATTTCGTATCTGCAGCTATTTATTGATTTTTTGTTTAGGTTTATTACCACTTTTTTTTTAGAAATTTATAAGAAATGTGTTTTAAGTTAAAATTCAACTGCTTTTGTTTGCTACTGCGGCTAAACGGATGATGCTATAGTGGGAATCTAAATTTTGCCTATCCAGGTTTAAGTAGAGATCTTTAACGAGTAGCTGACATCGTACAGACTCGGGACCACAATTTCAGGCCCTCTCCTAATATGGCATAATCAAGGATTTTAGGGTTCCCATTAAAAAATACTAGGGCCATATGCCAGATTCAAACCCCCGACTTAGAGCATAGAAGTCTGTTATGCTGAGCATTACACTACAGGAGATCGCTGTAAATATAAATTTTATTGTTATTATTCATGAGCTAATGTTTTGTTTTTTGTTTCGTGAAATGAGTAGGAATCATTGTTAGCTAATCTTTCACACTGGAGTGCGAGGAGTATTTTTGCAGTGTACAAATCAGGATGTCGTGGTTATTATCTAATTGTATTAAAAATCACATGGGCTTTTTATTTATTGTTCAAACTCTATGACAAGTCCATATTGTTTCTAGCAATATTTTTATTGAATACAATCTAGTCCTCATCTGTCTACTGATGCAACACCCGTTTCTCCATCAGCTTCACAACTCCGACTGTCGGTGTTTGGTTGAGATTGTGATGACAATAAAGACAAGGAGGTTAACGACGCTACTGTTAGATGTTCGTTGACCTCAGTAGACTCCTGCCGTAGCTCTTTGTTTTTCCCGCTTCGTGACGCAAGGTTCGTTCACGAATGAGGTGGTTCATTGTTACCGAAGATTTAATTTCCTTTACTTCTTTTTCGTGAACGAAGCTCATTAGCGAATCAAGATCAATTGTTGATGAAGGCATTAAACAAATAAAATAAAACGTTGAAGTAAAAAAGATTATTGTTTATATTCTTGAGAATCGCTCCGGCAGCTGGAACATTCTACAAAATAAATAGGATAAGAATAGTATTATTCTGATAATTGGATTAGTAAGAGTATAGCTAGGTAAGTATTGAAAATCTGCCCCTGAGGTTTTTTCTCCTTTAAATGGGGGAATCGATTTGGTGTGGAATAAAAATAATCCACTTAATTTGTTAGCACTTCATCTAAAAGAATTTTCAATGTTTTTATAACACTCCGGTTTTTTTTTTAATAATAAAGTTCTAAATTAATTGATAATTATTTTTCTCTGATTCCTAGGAATCAAAGACATCAAAAAAGGATATGATAATGATTCTTAAACGGAAAGCCGATTTTTAGTGAGCAAACGTTTTTGAATAAAATTTTTTTTAAACGTTTTTGAATTTGAAAATAATAAATCTATAAAGAGTTTGTTTTTAATTAATCTTGTCAACTGTTTGAGTTGAATAGCTACAAATTTAGGTAAAATATTTTCATTCGATACTAAATCGAATCCCCAATAGCTAGTCAAAAAAGCCGCTGGAGTAGATTTCCCCATCTTCAACATATTATGAACTCTCAACTACAAGAAATACAAAGAGTAAATAACGAATTATCAATATTTGAAATACATACTTTATTTACAAAAAAGGAAAATAATGATATATAGTAATAACTCTTGTTTATTTTGAATCATATTTCTTTAGAATGATATTAGCGTGGAATAATGAAAAGTGGACATTCGAGTCTTATTTTATTATAAACAAAAGAATTAAAAAAATAAATTGACTGAAGAGATCATTTCTGTTAATAATGTACAATTATTAATAATTCTAAAAAAATTAAATAAAATTCTTACTTGTCTTGTATATTTATGTTATTCTTAGGGATCTTGTCCCAGAATAAAGTTTTTTGTTTTTTTTCATTCACTCATTCATACAACTAAAAATGGACTAAAATTTTTTTTTTTTTTTTTTTTTTTTTTTTTTTTTTTTTTTTTTTTTATTGAGAAATATTACAATTTGTTGCATAATGAACAGTAGTAATAGAGATGTAGTACACATTCATACAATATATACAGCCAATAATGATAAAGTCAATTTACATAAAATCGGAAATAAATAAATTCAAATATATACAAAAAAAAAAGCAACTAGAAACAAATCAAAACAACAACCTGTAGTAGAGATGAATACAAGTTGGGAAATAAATAAAAATCATACAAGCATACTTAACTATATACAATATATACAATCAGCCAAAGGAACCCTAGACTCGGCTGCTCCCCCCACAAGTGGGAGGAGAAGCGGAATCCAAGAGATCCCAGCGCCTCCCACTCAGCGCTCCACTGGTGTATGCCAGTGGAGGCCGAGCCAGAGCGGAATTGGACTAAAATTGGAAGCAATAAATAAATTTATGTATTATAATATATAAATAAATATAAAGGTACTTTTATACGTTTCTGTTGCTGTTTGATCCTTATAGTGTAGGTTTAGGTTGACCTAATTTCTTATTTTTCTTTTATAAAATGTAATGCATTATTTTATTTATTGTTTACAAATAATTAGTATTAGTTATAGTTAGCTGTTTAGCAGTCAACAAATCAGCATACTTTCGTTATACTTTTTTCGTAGCCTGGTATGTTACATAACTCCAACTTGGCTGTGTATCTATTATTCCGTTACTTAACAGTATATTTTTATAATATTAAAATATCGTCTAATTCTCAACCTGAAGCATAATATAAGGAATACTGATATCTTATCATCATGAAATAAAACGGAAGTAAAAGATCCTTGTTGAAGTGGTTTCAAATAGTTCAGTCGTAAACACTTGATTTAGAAAGATTATTTTATCGTTCAAGTCGTATTATTTAGATTAAACGGATTGCTTTTAAGGGATATAAACATAACAGTTAGTTATTACTGTTTATTTGGCCTGATAAAAGCATAGAGTTGTATCATGTTTAGTCGATTAATAAATAACACTATACATTTTCTTATAGGCACATCCCAATCGACCAGCTACGTGATGCTAGTAATATCACTAACGAATCGATAGTTCGTTGCCCTCTTACATTACTAATTACCCTGTTAACTGAATTGGAAAAGGAAATTTAGTTACGTAATTCCTTAGTGTGCGCTCTTTTACAGTATTCTAAAAAGTGAAATTGTATTATTTTGTGTTAAACAAATAATTCTTGTATGACCGAAACCAATGTTTTTTTATTTTTTTTACATCTGAAAGTAACGATGAATTATGTTATAAAAAAAAAAACGAAAACAACTCTGTCAATCTAAAAATTTTTGTATCAATAGAAAATTTGAGAACTGGAATAGTAAATTATTCTTATTAATTAAAAAATAACACTTTTTTTAATAATAATAATTTTAAAAAATCTGGTAGGCGTAACACACGACTTTCACCTACCTCCGTTGTTAAAATAAATCAAGAAACTTTTAAATAAAGTTAAAAATGACAAAAGGTTAAATAATTACTGATTTTTTTTTAGATTGATTAGAAACCTCTGTTTCATTAAATAATTTATTATATAATTATCTGCAGGAATCTTTATCCGCTTCTCAGCACTCTCCATTAACTTTTACGATCTCTTTACGATCAGATAATATTTTTTCTTAATTATTATTTGAAAAGGTGTGAAATATTAACGCTGTTATTATATGTGATTTCCTTTTATTTTCCAAAAGGATAGATTTTTATTATCAGAATTACAAAAAATATATATAAATAATTGTTATGTTTAATTAAAATCGTTGGAATGTATCCGATTGATTTATTAATTAATAGATTTATTGCTATTTACAACTGTATAATGATATACATCTAGTAAATGAGATACAAGATACAAATGCCATGGATTCACATGTGGGGATACTACCCATTGGCAGCTCTCCAACCGATTGATTTAAACTGAAAAAAGCTCATACCATACATCATGGGCCTAGACAGGGTGAGAATAGGGCCTGCACCTAATTAAAAATCAACTAAAATGGTTTATTAATCCCGAATAATTATAAGATTTTGACTTCAAACTCTATCTTCAAAAATAACCGCGTAATGGGAGAATTACATTTATTTGAATTGTTACTTGACTTTATAAGATTAACTTTTGTGTTTCTTTATGTTCTTAACGGTGTCTTGAACCCGAAATTTGTAGAGATGAAGTGGGAGGCTTATTGTATCTGCTATTTATACCATAGATTGGTTTTGATTTTTTTTTTTTTTTAATAACCAACCACGGTGTACTGATTCTAAAACTCCATACATGTTTTAATTTCGGAGAAAAGTCGTGAACGGCGGACAGGTGAATTATTTTTTATTCATTATTTGGATTCTACGTATCTTTAAACGTAAGACCTCAAATTTTGAGAGGAATTATATAAAGTTAATAACTATAAACTAGAGAGTAAATATAAATATCTAAATTGGAACACATAAAATAAAATAAGATATTAAGATAAAAGGATTGGTTAGATGTTCTTTGTACTTACATGGACAAGCAATTTTCAAATTTTTATGGCAACAAAAAGTGTTTAAAAAATAAAAATAAATTCAAGCCACGTTTTTTATCCCGCATATCATCTAACTAAAATCCTGCGTTTGCAGTTGTCAATGTAAATTCTGAAACGAGAAGTCGAAAAGGATATGAGTATATTAACTAGAAGCTAAGAACTTACCATTGAATTCGTTCTTCCACTTCTATTCAAATGTTTTTTATCCAGAGGAAGCCGATATAGGAAACTGTGACCTTCCGGTAGACTGGCCAAGATGTTCAGCATAACATTACATAAATCTAGATGGCAGAGGAATGGAATCAATAGGATATGACAGAAGAATATCCTGAGCATGAGATTAGTAGTTTTCCGGAGTGTAATCTCCAAGGCACTGCTCTGGTAATTACGAGGCACGTGAGGCAGCCGGCACTGTAATTGTAAGGCGGTCCTTATGATCTCCCTCAGCCGTACTTCGGTCACACCTCGTCCTGAATTAACAACTGTCCCTGGATATTTGAAGGGAAAAAATCCTTGAATACTTTAACTTACTGGAATCTTTTTGGACCAAGCCAACACACGGCGTGACACATGATTGAACTCGAAAATTTACCTGAATAAACCCACAACCTGTAGTACCTTTAATAAGCCAATAACTTCCATGCACACTGGTTAAGCCATATTTCGTTGGTTTTATGGCCATTCCGGTTTGGTATATAGTAAATGAAAAAAAAATAAGTTGGTATATGATCTCTTAGAATATGGATGCCATGAGACTTGGGTCCGTTGCTATAGGCATCTCAAAATGATAAATAAATGGAGGAAACTTGAGTTCCGAATATAAATCATGACTTCCTGAGTTCTCTCTTTCATGCAACTAGGGACGTCACTAAAATGGAGTGAAATGCATTATTTCCTGGCTATATTGCTCTAATACATCAGGTTGCTTGTCAAACAGCATACTCATCAATTCATACTACACCTATTTTACATACAGTTTCTTTGGTTTATCCTAACTTATGCTGTGAGTATTAAATTTATTTGATTTACAGTTTCCTTTTATTTTTATTTATCTCACCAATCTTTTTTTTTCCCTCTCTCTTTAACTACGTTTATAACTAAATTCTTTGGCCCGCGAATAGCAACATTAGAATCCTACGCTTAATATAAATACATAAATTTACTTTCTCCATTTAAATTCATGGCGGTAGTGGTGGATAATCCCCAAGGAGCCTAAAATTATGTTTTCGGCCAACACCGATATATTTTTTATATAGACCTGGGTGTCAAACACAGGTCTTCTTAAAAGCTCCCTGTGATGTTAGGTATCACTTTCGCGAGACCCCAAACCATAGACCTCTTACGGAGAACTGTCTCGCCAAAGGTCTCGCTGAACTTCTTGGAAAGGGATGCATTTCTCATAAATGATTCTATTTTCCCGTTTCACTCTACCAAACTTATCAAGGTCATTCACCTCAAACCAAACGCAAGATCCAGGATCATTGCAGTTCTGCTATTGTGAAATGCAACGATGTCTGGGTGCCTCACTGATCCCTTCGTATCAATGCAATAGACCTCGTCAAAACAGGCGAAATAATTATCCCTAAACAGCTTTACCTTCTGCTCTCGCTACACCCTTTGCTACCGACGTGTGATGAGATTAGGGCAATTTTCCAGCACATGTACTGATGTTTTGTTTCAGACTCTCTGCCGTATTTACGACAAAGGAACACACTTCTCTCACTTGCCAGCTGACTACTGTAACTTCACGCTGGGGTGCATATTTTATGTTTAGTTTTATGACATTGGACCATTCTGACCCCGAGAGGACTTACTTCTCACATACGTATCTTTTGGCTCTCGGGGTATCTTTGAAATGTAGAACCCCAACGGCCTGCCACCTGCAATTGCCCCATTCTTCAAATTTTCCCTAAGCGATTGCCGTGGAGCAACACAACTGTATCTTTAATATCCCAAACTTCTACATACTGCTTACAATTAGTTTTTTGAGGATGAGAATTGTGTCCCAATAGCAGAGGACTCTAATCGAGTCTGATTCAGTTAAACTATTTTGTCTCTATCTTGGCGTATGTTTAAACCCAAACCTGTTTGCATAGACTATTATTCGTGCTTAATTGATTATTATTTAAGATGTTTACATTACCGTAGAATACTGTCGTAGCACTTATTCTCCTTTCATGGGTAAAGCCTTCCCGTATTTTCAGTTTTAGAATTAATTATTTCTAAGCATTTTGAATAATTTTGAAGATAAATAAAATGTGTTCGGATTCCCATTTGAATAATAATAATAATACTCAGAAATCCCATTTGAATATGCGCCGAAGTATAGGTTAAATTTCCCATAAATTTTAGTTCTTTTTGTAAAAAATTGTTTCTCAGTTATAAATTGTTTATACAAAATTTGAAAGTTTTAAAATTAGTAATAATTAACTGACCTGTTTGCAGCGAAAATTTTGTAGTCCTATATGTTGGCCGTGTAATTGCCTCTGCTTTTTTCGCTTTCACTTCTAAAACCAAGCCGGCTTATAATTAAGCTTGGCCATAATTTATACGATAATATGCCACGTTAAGTACTAGAAAATGCAATCATCTTCCAAGCGAAAACTCACTATCGTCTAAAAATATTAGTTGTGTCTAATATATGTTTGTTGTTTTTTTATTATTAGAGTATTTCTTTGAAGAGAGAGTACATTTTATAATAATGTCTTAGACATAAAACTAATTGTTGTTATAAAATATACCATCTATTGACACTTCTATCCTCAGTAATTCAATATTTATGTTTTTCTTCTACATAAATCATTTACGCTATAAACTTAAACAAGTATTTTTACTGCCTAAAAAAAAAACCAAAATAATTCCATCAGCGTTTATCGTTCAACTGATGTCTAGTATTTTTTGTTTAATTATAATTGCTGACAGCTTACCAAGTTTAAAAAAAAATTACATCCCATTGAAGTTTCTACATGTGTTGGTGTTGCTTGTATTGAAAATTTAAATTTATTTTCGTATTTAACATTTTTCGCTTGGACCTACTTAGCTTACCTTGTTTAGCTTACCGTACCGTGTTTTGAATGAAAAAAATCATGTTTTGCCAACAATTTTTTAGTATTTGTGCTTTTTTGACACGCTATATCTCTGTCGGTGTTGCTCGAATAAAAATTATGACGGCAGTTTCCTAGTTTGGAAATTTAGTGGGGAATTATTTTTTGTTATATAACATTTGTATCTAGTATCTACCGCCCTATCGAACTATTTAGATCAGAATGAAAGCTACATGTTATTATAGCCCATTAAAATATACATTGATTTGGCGAGTTTAATCAAAATCGTTTAAGCCATTTTCGAGAAAATCGTAAAAAGGTGTAAAATGCATGTATAAAGTGGCTCTTTTAGTTCGCCGATTTTGATAAAAAAGTTGCTTTAACATCTCCGATATAAAATTTCAGTTTTATAAAATCTTTAGTTTCCGAGCGAGATTCACATCTCACACACCTTTTTGAGGGACTTAATCATTTGGGATTAGGGGACCGTGAAAGATGTATTAAATTATTTAGTCTAAGATTGAAGCCTGTATTGTATATGTAAATAAAGGCATTTAGTCATATAACCTAAAAAAAAAAAAAAATAATGTCAATAGTAAAGAACTAATGAGAAACTCACGATTAAAAGTAAACATCTTTCAGTTCTAAATTTTTGCCTGAAACAGGAGATGCAGTTCGCTATTCCACAAGCTAAGTCAGCATATCTTAATAGTATATGGGCTATCTTGATACTAAAGTCGTGGGCAGCATTAGAGTATACAATAGAAAGCCTGTTATGGTTGGTACTGCATAAGCAACAATAAATTGACCTTCAAAGGTCAGTATATCTTCTGAGTTATAAAAAATAAAAAAAAAAATTAAAAAAGACATAGATTCGGATTTCTTTTCGGTTTATTATTGTAAGATGAATAAAAATACTTTATATATGAATGATTCATTTATGAAAAACATGAAGCATCTAAGCTCATGAGATGAAATGAAACGAGGTTGTTTCCTGATTGCAATGCGACGGAGTGAATTATAAAACCTAGAACATGAATTATCGCATTGATAAGTTTTGGCCTAAGGACAAGAGAATATGTATAAAGAAATTCTTAGTTACTCAATGAAAGATTCCGTAAAACACTGAATAAGGGAAGGCTTTCCGTTCATAGAGTAATGTATACGACAAAGAACAAAGCTTGATGACGCATCTTTGAGGCCAGCTGGCTACAGGAAACCTAATATAGAATTTCTTGCACACATTTTTCAAACATTTCCTATTCTTTGTTTTTTATGCGAATAAATCTTGTTCTCGTATAAGTCTCTAGGTATTAAAAGTAGAAAAGAGAAAAATTCCTCCCATCGAAATTTTTTTTTCTGACTTTGAAAAAAAATAAAATAAAATAGGGTAATATCATGAAATGGGGTAGGCGATAAATTATTAACTTCAAAGGACACCATTTGTGGGGTACCTCAAGGGTCCACGATTGTTCGTGATCATCACAGCAAAGCTGGTCTAGTAAAATGTAAAATGTGCATGCAGCGCACCTAGAAATATTTTAATGTTAAAAAAAATGTACCGTAGAATACCTTTGGGTAATAAAATGTTAAATATCCTATTGTGTATTTGTAAGTAATAATAAAACCGGAGAGTGAGAAAAAACAGATGGAAAAATATAAATAAACAATATTTTATTTAAAAGACGACAGCATTTAAAGTACAGAAAAAAAACAACAGTGGTTTTCCTTTTTATTTTTCAGAATAAATATTCAATGAGGAAGGGTTTTCACCAAGGTTAGGAATAAAAAAATAACAAGTTTGTTTATTTGGCGTCTTACCTTGAAATGGATTTTCATAAAATGAAAATTTTTGTACTTCTCTCGACGTACAACAGGTCTCTGACGAAGTCTGCCACCTAGGACTGCTTTACAAACTCCGTGAATTCCTCCTTCCTACCTCGCTGACAGAGCATTCAACAATAGTTTCTGTTCTATTCAACCCTTTTTACTCAGTCTATTGGTGCTCCTCAAGGCAGTGTCCTATGATCCATTCTTTTAACTGTTTATGCAGCTGACATTCCAACCCGTCCTATCACTTTCCTGTCTTCAGAACTGGAGAATGAAAATAAGTTCCAACCTATCCGACTAAATAATCCCCACAGTATCCTGTAATAATATTACTTTCGTCCCTATAACACAGATCAGATACCTAGGACTCCTTCTTGACAAACATCTAATTTTGATTCCTCATAATGCTACTTCAACACTTACTAGGCAATCGCTCAAACTAAAAAGAGGCTCAACTACTTGCCCAATCTGGATTTCCATGGACCAATTTGCCCCGTATTCAATCCTTACAATCCGAAATCCTTTGTAAAAATCTTAATACTTCTGAATAAACTCATACATAAAGACTTTAACGTTGTGCTACGGTCAAGACAATGACGGGTGGACCACGCCTGGAGGGGCCTAGATGAGGCTAGAGACTTCTGGACCTGGACAGTCCTCGAAGTGCCTGGAAAGGCCCACCCGCCTTACCTGCGCCCGGGTCTAGAAGATTCGGCGCTGGTACAAATAGCGGTCCCCTAAGCCTGGGTGAGTCAGTCCTAATCCGGCTCAACAAGCATCTGTGATGTATCAGTGAACAGTGACAGTGAACCGTTCGTGACAGTGTGACAGTGTAGTGAAACTGTCTGTCAGTATTGTGATAACCGGTCGGTGGGAAATTAGAAGACTGTAGTTTATATATAACTTATAGTTGTAAGTTTTAGAATAAATCTAGCATATTGTATATATTTACGTAAGTAGTTTAATTGTAAGGAATACCTGATTTTATATGTATACTGTTTAGTAGTAAGCTGGTAATTCCATTATTATTGTTAATGTAGTGGTTAGTAATCCCTTTGTCAGAAGTGGGATCATTGTAAATGGTTATAATTTTGGTTTTCTTGTTTTTGTAATTATTGGGCTACTGTGTGGAAATGACTTCTCAGAGTGTTAGACTGAATGATTTAAAAGTTGCAGACTTAAGACGGGAGTTAGAAGAACGAGATCTGGATACTTTCGGAACGAAATCAGTACTGCAACAACGCTTGCGCCAATTTTTTGTTGATTCAGGGGAAAATCCAGACGAGATTACGTTTGAAAATGATTTCAGTAAGTTGTCTGCAACTTTTAAAACTGAATTAGGCACTGTTAAAAATGAGTTAGGTAATGAGTTAAGTACTGTTAAAAATGAGTTAGGTAATGAATTAAGTACTGTTAAAAATACATTGGAGGCTAAGTTAGGCAATTTAGAAACTAAGTTAATGGAAAGTGTAGATAATAAGTTAGCTGATGTAGAATCTAGATTAGGGAAAAAGTCGATTCAGTAGAAAATGAACTTAGGGTAAGAATAGAAGCTCTAGAAGAACGTATGAACAACCCAACGACAATCGACACCGACCAACCCTCTGAGAGAAGCCCTGACAACACCATTCCCTCCGCCAATGCTGGGATGCCACCAACGCACAACACCATCCCATTGTTCGACGGGAAGACACCGTGGGAGGACTAAACTGGAGTAGTTCATTTCTCACACCCGTAGCCCGTAACAGTTGCATACGTTACCAATTGTTCCCGAACCTGGTATTATTCCATTCATGAAAAACTCATTTTCCACTTTAACCATTAATTTCAATCTTTGCTTCCAATTTCCATTCCTGACAATCCTCCCGGGCGTCTTGCTTCCTGTTCAATTTCTAGTGTAGTGGTATGCAATTAAGATTACATGAATATTCTATATATATATTTATTTTGATGAATATCGTCTCCTTTTATTAGGAATATCTATCATTAAAGAAATTAAAATAATTGTGTTGTAGGCGTGTGACGGACTGTGTGTACATTCATGCGTGTACTATAATGTTTTTCATATCTTTATGAAAGATTAGCAAATAGTTAAACTTAAAATAATACCCTGGTATCTACGTTATTAAAATTAATGAATTTATATTGGCTGATATTAATTCACAAATGGTGTTTGAACAAAAAAAAAATATATATATAAAAAATACAACAGTATTCTGAAGAGATTTCGGGTTGTACTTTGTTATGCAGAACGCCGTTTAGCATGCTGGCTGAATGCTAAGTGGTCATGTCGCGCTGGTGTATGTTATGTAAACTGATAATTTCCTAATTTGCTTGCATTATCATGGTTTCAATATGTGCTCATTACTCTATTTGTTTTTTTACAATTAGATTCATAGAATTCTTTATTCTATCTTTGTTTTTTCTTTTAATTTTCAGGTGGCTTTGAGATCTTCTTTATGCCAAACTGATCTTTTAAAGGTGAGTGAATTCCATTTATTTTTTATGTATAAGTTTTGATAATAAGAACTCTTTTGAGTAAAAACAAAATCCAAGAATGTTTAGTTATAAACATGCTCGTCTTCAAATCATTGTTAAATTAGTTCTTAAAGTTTAAAACGTTAAAAGTTTAAAACGTCTCTCTATACAAGAACATCTCTAGATCATCTTCTTTTCAGACGCCTCGGAAGATTATCATGAATTGATGAAGAGGAAGCAATGTTGAAACTAGGGGGTTAGAGAGGGAATGGCGTTTGTTGTGAAAGGAGAGATACTTGGTTGGGGTCATATCAGTAAAATATGGAAAATTAAGGTATTTCTGGATACTTTCCTTTGTGGAAAAAGTAAGGAGCGTTGAAGATTTTACTAAGAATTTGGGATTGTAAGGATTGAATGGTTATGTAAAGCCCTTAAGCTCACCTCCTGAAGTCCTGATAGACCTTGTGATGATCATATAGATGAGCGTTTTGTAGTTAAGTGCAAAGTTAGAGCGTCTGCCCTGTTATTGTTGAAGAGGTTCAATTAGTAGTCACTTATATTCCTTCAAAAATTATATTTCTTTACATCAGTTCAACGTTTCGGAGCTCTTTCTCTATCTTCAAGGCTTACTACAGTACGAAATTATACAAATGGAAATTGAGACTAAGTAATAATTTTAACCCTTATTTAACAAGCTAAAAACCTTTATATGTGGCATTGCTGTTCTTTTTAATATTGACTATATTTTTTACTGTCAGGTTTTTATGCAGTAATAATATTTATTTTTATGATATTGTATTGAGTCCTGAAGGTGGTTAAAAAAAAGCTCCGAAACATTTACTTGATGTAAAGAAATATAAGATTGTAAATAAAGTTTCTAGCTTTTGATACTGGCAATTACGATAAAAACTTCATATTCTTGTAAATATTTTCAATCAATTATATCCGACCCATTTTGATCATTTGCACATGTTGGCATCTTTCAGGTAATTTTGACTACCCGTACTTGGCGTTTTTCGGGTCAAAATTTCCCACTCTAAACCGAGCAAACCACTTAGGGACAGTGATTTCAACCAAAGGCGTGATCGCCATACACACTTCAAATTTTGTTAATCGTTTGTACAGGAGAATTTCCTTTTCGAAAATAATAAAGCATTAAAAATTATATTTCCGGAATCTTCCATCGTACCTTTTCAACCTTAAAGCGACTGTGTTCCCTCCATCACTTATTCCCGCATGAAACCCGAAAACTCCTTGTTACCTCTCTAGTATTTCCCCACTTCGACAATTGTTGTACGTTATACGACGGTGTTTCTGGAGATCTCGAGGTAAAAATTAAACGCTTAATTAATTGCTCTGTCCGATTCATCTTTCTGGGTCCCCAGATACACCTCCGTATCCCAATTTTATGGCGAGTTGAAGTGGCCTTTACCCTTCCAATCGTCGCAAGTATTTCCTTACCTCATTCCTTTACCAAGCTACCCAATCCCGCCGTCCATCATACATTTTTGACCTCCTACAATTCAAATCATCTGCCCATCCTCGTTGTACACGCTCCAGGTCTTCAGATTTATACAGTACTGCCCACCGAACAGCACATTTCGACAGATCCTTTCTCATTGGATCCACGATCCTATGGAATTCCATTCCTCCTTCCATCCATCACTCCAATTCTCTTTCTACCTTCAAATACGGCATATTTAATCACTTAATGAATATCCAGGCTCAATAAAATTGTAAATAAGCTTTTTTATTTTGTTATTGTTTTCTTATCAATTAAATATGCCTATTTTATATAAGTAATTATTAACTTCTTTATATGTATTTAATATGTTCTAAGACTACAAAGCACTTTTTGTACATTCTGTATATTTTATTCTAAAGGGACATGTCCCAGGATAATAACAATTTTAATTTTTATTATTATTATTATTATTATTAAATGACGAAGAAGAAACTATTATCTTCTCTTCCATATTAAGCAAGCAAAATGCCACAGAAAGATGAGGAATCTCGGTTGAAACTGATGCATAAAAGCACTTTTTTATAATTTGTAGATATTATTGATTAAGTAAACATGATTTTATAAACACAGAGAGGATTAAATTGAAACATGAAAAATGCTGCGAACTTATTTTTGAATAGAATGGAATGAGTTTGTCTTTGGGGGTTCCCCATACAAATAGAGCCTGGTCAGGCTATACATAACAAACAGCAATTAATAACAATTATAAGTAATAAACATGAAACGCAACAAATCACAATAGGATAATAGATAAGCATTAAACAGCATAATAGAATAAACAAAATAAACAGAAAGTAACAAATTATACAGGTTTATGTATATATATATATATATATATATATATATATATATATATATATATGTGTGTGTGTTTTTCTTTATGTTATATAGAAGTATTAAATTATTTTAGATTTTAAATAGTCTTTGAAATACAAATTTTTAATACATATAGTTATATATTTACATAAATACATTTTAAATTAACATCGGAGTGAATGAATATTAAATATTAGGATTTTAAATGAACACTGATATATAAATATAGTTAAAAGAGTTTTGTGAAACCAGATTATGGATTATAATAGTTCCTTGCAATAGTGCAGACATTATCTATTACATAGGAACCACTATGAAACATTATAAATAGTTGATTATTTTCTAATGTAGCTCGTAATTGTTAATAAATATTACTCATTTATTACAAATGATCTTAGTTTTAAGGTACTAACTAAATAGAGTAGTTTGATTTTAATTGGGTCATCAATAGTTAATATTGTAGGAAATAGGCTTTCTGGTATGTTATTAGCGTGAGGGATGTAGTGGTTTCGAAGTGCAGAATATATTGGAAAGACTGCTATTAAGTGGTATATGGTTTCATATGTGTTCATATTACATATTGTGCAGATTTAAATGCTGTGAACTTATTTTGCAACCCAATATAATGTGGAATACTTTAAGTGACTAATTGCCTATTCCTTAATTATAGTGTTTCTATAGTGCTTCTTTCGTTCAAAATTAATATCATTATGAATAAATAAAAGTGTTTTCTGATAAGTTTAAAGACGTCTGCCTGGAAAAGAATAATATAGCTCTTGCTATCCTGTATAATTCTTATTTTTTATTATTAATAGTTAAAAATTTTTGAATAAAGACATCAGCATATAACAAAAGTGTAATATTTAAAAAATTGTAGTGTCGAAAATATACTGTGCGGTTTGTTATGAAAATACCGCAGTACAAAAAGTTATTGATTAGGATGCGGGTAAAGGGAACACCTATGCTAGGTAGGGCGCTAGAATCTTCATCGGTACGTTGCTACATTATTTTTACCCGATACCATTTGCCAGATCATTTTTACTTTCACTTACTATATATAGTAAGGGGAAGTATTGCGATCGTGAAAATTTTCGAATTCCAGTTTTCAACGGAAATACACATTTTAGGGTCCCCTGAGTCCAAATAACCAAGTCCCGCAAAAAGGTCTGTGTGTGTGGTATCTCCCGGGCGGAAACGGTAGGTCCTATGAAACTGAAATTTCATATTTAAGACAACTATACGCCCGAGACGTGACAAAACTTTTTTCATCAAAATGAGCTTACCAGAAGAGGCACTTCATACCATGCATTTTGCACCTTTTTTCGATTTGCTCGAAATCGGTTCCGACGATTTTGATTAAACTCGCTATATCGATGTAAAATTTAATGGGCTTTAATATCATGTAGGTTTTATTTGGATAAAAATGGTCTGACAGGGCTTAAATGCCGATATTTTAAATTGTCTTCCCCTAAAGTACCTTTAATTTTGTAGATTCGATAATAATAACTAGATTATCTTGTTAACGCTGATGAAAAACAGGTAAATATATAAATTGAATAAATAAAGGTACCCAACTAAAGGAGAACACAGAAAAAATATTTTTTTAATGCAATTTTTCGTTTTTGAACACAATAGCAGTAATATACATGAATGATATACCGTTGAAAAGCTAAAGATTTTAGAAAAAATATCATCTCATGCACAAGCTTTTAGAAGTTAATGGAGAGTGATGAAAAGAAGATAAAACTAAATGATTATTTTAGATAATAATATAATAGATATTTAATAAAACACATGTTTCTATATAAATTATATTTGATTAATTCCTTAATAATTTCACGTATTTTTATCTCTAACTGTATTTGAAAATTCTTTCATTGATTTTAAAAATGGAGGTAAGTGAAAGTCGTGTGTTGCCCGCACCAGATTTTTATTTTTATTATAAAATTTTAAAAGGTCTTCAACACGTTTCAATAAAAGACTTCAGGAAGATCTATAGTCAAACACCATCCTCTTTACATCTCCCTGTTATCAGATACATAAACGTTTTTCGGACGCTAAGTATGCCGCATGTTACTGCTGTTCTGGCCCGCCTCATGAATATGAATGGCTCATGTATACGGATGAGTTGTTTCACGTAGTACACCGCCGTGCTTTAGAATGCCACTGAAGATCAAGGAGGGGATCTTACTTTCATTCTCTATATTTGTTAGGTCTGGTCTATGTCCGTGTAAGTCTAATACACGATGATTTAATTACGAGAAATTTATATTTCATTAACTATTTGAATTTTATAAGAAAAGTTAGGACAGACAATATCATTTAGAGAAAATATGTATAAGGAATTAGAAAGAAGAGTTAAGCTCGGGTGGTGCAAGCATTGGTCTCTCCAAAAGATCTTCAAAAGCAATCTATCACTAGATCTTAAATCCAAATTTTTGACTACATGCGTATATTCCACGCTTCTCCACGGTGCTCAAACCTGGGCACTTACAAGAAAACTCGATCAGACAGAGGGCGACCATATCACAGGTGGAAGGATGAATTGACGCAGACTGTATGCGAAAACTCGTGGCTGGTTGTAAGGGACAATTCCTGGTGCATAAACTTGTTAAGAAATATTTAGTTTTGTGTTTTATTTTGGTGTATGTTTTTTCGAGGACTGTAACGTCTCTATTTACGTTATATAATTATTTATTTAAATAAGTGCTAGCCCAGCGGAGGGGGAGTGAGTAGTAACCATTTTTGTCTTGAAACTTCTTTATTTTCACATCAGGTAATTGAACCTAAAAGGTTACAATACAATTTTATGATAAATCACATTTAGAACGTTTACTGTAAAAAAAAAAAAATACTAAACGTCAAAGATAAACTTACCCCTACGGGTTCAATATTCATTAATAAATCAAAATAAAACTATCATAATAAACATGTATCATAAACTGAACAAAACTAAGATACATAACCAATAACACCATCAATGTTTTTGTAACATCCCTTAATTTAAATACTTTTTAATTAAAAGATCAGCTGATTTCATCAGAGCGAGGGTTTGTTCCAACCCTAGTTTTTGTCAGCTGTGACAGGACTCTGTTTTGTTGTTGAGTTTTGTTTATAATTATTTGTGTTTTTTCTTTCTTTGGATTATTTGCTTTTTTTCAATATTTTAATTATTACTTACTATAGCCAACTACTATAAATTGCTCCCTATGGGAGTGGCTTTTGTCAATACTGATGCCAATAAAGCTATTATTATTATAATTATTAAGAAAAGTATTTTGAGAAGAAAGGAAGAAAAACAGCGGAAGCTCTTCATAGATCCGAAGGATGAAGAGATTATTGTCGGTACTTCCCGGACATAAAAAAAGCAAGCGTACTTGAAGGAGGCGAGCTGACAGTAGAACCCGCGGCTTGATTTCGCGAAATCGAATCAAGTCATAATTTTTCCTTTAGATGTCGCTCCTTTTGCTTCTCTTCAGCCAATCAAAAGAGGCTTGGATGGGAGAAGTGTATGAAGGAGCCAGAGAAGAAGTTCTCGCGTTTATTCACAACTACATCGCTAACTCATTCACAACTGCACTGCTATTTCACTTTTGCTGCGTAATCTTCATTGCTAGTTGCCATCTTCAGCTGCTGTACTTCTCCACAAGCATCTCATCATAAGACTTACAGTTAGTAACTCTAAAATGAACTTTATCTTTAAGAATATAATTGTGCTTTTTAAATCTTATAAAAGTATATTTTTGTTACATTCTCTCGTCTGCTCCGGTTGAATATCATTGATTTTTGATAACTCTCCCCTTCAGGGAACATGCTTCTGGACAAGCCTGACTAATTTGTAGTTACTAATTATAAGGCAGGCGGGAAGGATGTATGTATGTATATATGCTTCCCTGTAAATTCATCTTAACTACTTAACATTTGTGTGGATATTCATTACATGATTAAATATGCGGGATTCAAATTCCACAGCATTGAGGATCGAATGAGAAAGGATCTGTCGAAACGTGCAGTTCGGTGGGCCGTACTGTATAAATCTGAAAGCCTGGAGCGTGTACAACGGTGATGGACCGAGGATTTGAATTGTAGGAGGTTAGAATTTTAGGATAACTTGGTAAAGGAATGATGGAATGTAATACTTGCGACGTTCGAAAGGGTAAAATCACTTCAACTCGCCATAAAATTGGGATACAGATGAGTACCTCGGGATCCCACAGATGAATCGAACAAAGCAATCAATCAAATGCAGTTATAAATTCCAATAAATAAACTTATTTTATTATAATTTATTAACTATTATTCCTCCAGTTCATGGATTTAGATAAAACTACACTATTCTTCAACTTACATCCAACTTAGGTTCAAATCAGCCTTGCCGACACGTCTATTTAAAAATATAGAAGTCAAAGGAAGTAGATATAGTGACTTAAGTTTAATACAAGCCATCCCGATGTCATATTTTTAAAAAGTTGATTCCGTATGTTGTTATGACGAAAAAATAAAATACAAACTATCCTAGTTAAGTGATCACCTAACATAATTCTCTGTGGAAATCTGGATGACCGAAACGTGATGTTAAATCAACCAGCCCCAGTAATTTGCGAGTCCCCTGAGGCTTGCTCATTCACTATATCAACCATGTTGTTAGCTCAGCCGTTTCTTGGAACGAATTCTAAAGTTTGTTTCTTTCATTTCAATGATTTGTCTTAAAATTTAGGTTTTGAATAAAACATTCGGTTAAGGAATCTCAGATATTTACATAAGAAAGAAAATGTTTAGCAACATCATATAACAAAACCTATTTTCTATTGTTAAAAGTGAATTATGACAATATGATTTTTTAAAAACCTTCCGCCAAAGAATTGATTACATAAACGGTATCAAACATATGTCCTCATTCTATCCCCTATGACATATCGGGGGCTAGTAATGAATAAAAGATTGAATTTTACTCAGCACAAATTATGTGTGTAATAAAGCCCTGTGTCCTGTATTTCCATATTTTAACAGGCATTCTAAACTAAATGTATCAAATAAATATTGATGTATAAGACTTTTCTGCGACAAATTCTTACTTGCATGCCCAATATTCAGCTATATATATTAATCAAACATTAGAAAATTGTAAACAGTCAAAATAAATGTTCGAGAATCAGCATAAATTACCCAGAAAATACTAAAATTAAAACCATGCATTCAGAATAGGAAGTATTCTTATTGAATACTTAATACTCAATAAGTCTCTTATTGAAGAATATATAACCAATTCGTTTCAAAATGTATTACGAACAAAAATTATTTTATAAGAAATATAGGAAATTATACCAAACATATTAAAAAACAGCACATCCATAAAATAACTAAACATTTATTACTGTAGGATTCATATGTTGTAGTTTATTTTGTTCATATTGAGGAAGTTTTATATAAATTTTTCTTTCATTTATTAATGATAAATCACTTATTTTTGGGCAAACGGGCTTAAGTCATGAAATGTGAAGTTAACGAAAAGATTTAGGGATCACTTGTAGCTGGGTGGCTAGCGTAACAGCCTCCCATGCTAAAGGTCACGGGTTCAAAAAAAATCCTTAGTTATGCCGTCCTTCGGAGGGGACGTTAAAAGGTGGTCTCGAGCCTGTGCGGTGTCAGGTACTCGTTAAAGATCTCTATCCTAATAAAACCTGGATAGGCAAAATTTAGGACTCCCACCGTAGCATCGTCCGATTAGCCATAGTAGCATAAAGTGACGTTAAATAAATAAACAAACGATAACATTTTCCACAGTTTTGAAAAAATTGTATTATATCTTGTCTAAGTATTTCGTTATTCATGAATGAATATTATTAGGGCCTTCTCTGTATAGTAAAATACCGACTTATTATTATATTATATATTATTAATTTATTTGAAAACATATAAACCTCCATTCTTAAAAATTATTACTTAAGCCCTTTTGCTCCAACACCAGTGAAATGATTTTCTATGTTTATGTTTTCATTTGGTAGACTGGTCTCCTTTTGGCATTATGAATGTATAGTTTAAAAATTTTAAAAATATATTTGAATATTTGTAAAACGAATTGAATTTAAAAATACGTGTAATAAGAAAGAATACATTCCGAGGAACTAATTAAAAATGTATGTAGTTAGAAATAAAAATGTAAGGATATAGAAATGTGTGTTTCGTTATCAAATTCGTATATTTTTTTATTATTAAAATTAAATGTTAAAAGGTTTTTTTCTTGGGTTCATGCAATAAAAAGGGGATGCCTACTTTGATTTTCTGAAACTGATGCAATTTTTCTTATTAATCGCTTGTCATTGTCGAGAACTGTTAGTTTTCTGACTCGGTACCAACCATAAAATTGATTTGTACGTTCTTTCTTCCCTTCAGAAACAGAACAGAAGAAAGAAACAGGAGGATCAGCTCTCCGTTGAGAAAAAAGTCAGTGAATTTGTTAGTTTATTTTTTTAATTTAAAGCAAATAAATATAAAATTTATTTTTGATTGTAAGGTCCTTTTTGTATAAATATTTGTTTAAACATAGTTCGTTTGCAATTGAGTGCCCATAAAAATGGAAATATTGAAATAACGTAATTTATTTTATTTTTTATTCAAACATATATAAGGTGGAACATTGTGGTATCTTAGTCTGAAAAAGTACACTGAGGGAGGTAAAATTATATCAGCGTTAATTCAGACAGCAATCTTGTCAAATATAGCATCATATGTTTTCAACAATTTTATTTTTTTTTAATTTTCAATGACTTGGTCTAGCTCAACAGTAGAGATTATATCAATAATAAATGGTCATTGTTAGGAACATGCCCAATAACAGCTTCATTCTTAACTATTTATTTTGTATGTTCTTTACCTTCTCAACGCAATTTCGCCTCATAAAAACCAGCAATCCAATTAATAGTTTATTTAGGCAAGATAACTATTTTTTTCAGTTAAGTATTCTTCAAACAATAAATTAGGTTGCTTTGTATATAGTTTTCTGAAATTATTTTGGGTAACTCTTCAAATTCATTGATAACATAAAGAAAAATACTACAAGATTTAGTTTTGAGCACCTGAAACCTAAATACTTTGAAATGTTTTCTTGAGAATAACTGTTTTAGACCTAGTAGTATTTAAAAAAAAAAATATTTGAACTGATTTAACATTTTTCTGCATTAGGTTGTTTTATAATTTTTATATGTACGAGTTATAAACATCTAGAAAAGGCGGTTGGTTTAATAAATATTTATTAAAACCTGATTTTTGTTTCAGGTCCTCATTAAATATTTTATTATTTCATCCGATCCGATAAACAAAGGGGAAACATATTCGTGAGTGTTTCTGCACCACGATGCGGAAAAACATATTACCTTGTTATCACTCGTTTCACTTTTAATAGGAAATTCACTGGTCTCTTGAGCAGATGTGTATTAGTTTCAGCCTTTGGATGTTTGCATACCAGGAAATGACCTCTGTGCGTCATTATTTTATAAACATTACGGTATATTTGCTATACATAATGTGATTATCAACTGTGAGAAGTAAAAGGTCTCATTTCATCAATAATTAATTAGCATTTTCTCAATTAATTAGTTTCTTGTCTGTTATTATGCGTACTATGTTATGCGTCCATCGTCCCAGATCATTTCATCGATTTCTTTTTTATATTTAAGTTATAAACACACTGGTTTGTTTATCAATGCTAAAGTTGAGTACCCTATCACTCTGGAATTACTTGTGGCTTAGGTTTCAAATAAAAACTATCCCATTTCTCCCGGGGAAAAACTACGGATGGCGGACACATATAGGTCCGAATTAGAGTCGGTAAGGACTATGAATATATGCCCAAAAAATAATACTAATAATTTTTGGATTATACGTACTTAAAACTTTAAATCTTAGATTTCTACGATGGAATGAACTTTTGGTTGATCATTTTCTATAAAATATTTGAGTTTTAAGATACGTAAAGGCCCAACTACACACAGTGGAAAATATGACCATTTTAGGTGGACAAAATTCTGAAACTTGTCCATATTCAACCTTTGGGGTCCCACGATTGGTAAAAAAACCAAATTAATTTGCTAAAATCTAAAACTTTCCTACATTTAACAATTGAAGTCCCAGAATACGGGAAAAATAATACAATAAATCAAATTATCGTCTCTGAGTGGCTTAAACCTGCTAATGGGATGGGTGTATTTTAAATCATTTAGGAAACTCTTAAAATTATAGATAGTAAAACTTTTGATTCGGAGTGTTGTGTCTGAAAAAAGTTATGTATCAACCAAAACGCAAAAAATCTTTAAAATTCTTTGAAACATTTGAGGTATAGAAGGATTGATGAAACAAATCCTTGGGGTAACTTGGGGGTGATATAGGTTTTTGTCATTAAATACTGGCATACATTTACAAATTTCTAAATTAACTTTACAGCTAGATTGCAATGTATATTTAATAACGAGTGTGAAAATATAATGTCTTACCTGTCAAAGCAATGTCCATTGTTAAATCTTAAAAGACTTTGCGCTAAACACACCTTGAACACAATAAATGGCCATCGTATGGGAATAAAGATAATCCCACTGCCGGGCATAAGGTGTGCCCAGGAATGATTCACTCATTTACTAATTATTTGCGAACACGCTATGGCAAGAAATATTGCTAATATGCTAAATATGTCTTACCAACGAATAATAAAAGGTTCTAGGACTCAGAAATTTCAAACTTTTGACTTGACTTTTGTCCACCTAAATTGGTGATTTTGCCGTGTGTGCGACGTACAAAAAAATACCCGTACCCTTGTACAATGCATCCGTACGAATGCAATCAATTACAATGAGAGATTCCAATTCCCTACAAAACAAAAAAAAGAATCATTGAAATCGGTTGAAAAATAGGAGAGATATTCGTTTCAAAATTAGCAGTAATGATAGGTCATTTTCCTTTGATTAATTTATAGCTTTTCTTATTAATTAGTTACCTGTAAATATCTATATAACTGTAATACCCTACCAAAGTTATTTATAAATATTAAACCAGTGTGTAATAATATACAGAGATTTTTGCCTTTTTTTATTCTCCCCGGATTTGTGTAGGCATGGAGCTCAACCCCTTCATTGCCAAATATTGAGCTTTTTAAAATATATATATATATATATATATATAATATATATATATATATATATATATATATATATATATATATATATATATATATATATATATGGTTTAGAGCGTTAGTAAGATTTTCTATTCTACAAGTATTGTCTGGGTGTTACATGTTTTCTTCTCCTTTCTTATGGAATTATTTTTTTGCGGAACTCGACAGTGGAATATTATAAAGCAAAGGATGCGAATTAACTATGATTTATTTTTCCGCTGTTCTGATATTCTGGTAGACTTTTGACTTTGGTTATTTGAAATTTGTTGCTATCCAAGATCACTGTCATTATCATTTTCTATTGCAATGACTTCTTTTATACATATAAATAAGTTTTAAATAATTGCAAAGAAAAAAAAAAGCAGGAGGGAAAACTGTATCTCACTTAACAAACTGAAAACTACTGCTTACCTGTTCCAAATAGCTGAGGATATTACTAATAAACTTACACAACTTGCGTGCCTACTACTTCCTGATTTATTGGTTTCCAGATTGCATAGTTAATAGTTTAGAAACTAACCTAATAAGAGAAGGTCGATTTCAACTAAACCATCACAAAAAATATCAAGTGTTTCTTCCATTTTTACATTATTTTGTTTAAATTACCATTCCTTAATATTTCAGTACACGATTATAGTTATATTTAAATTGTTCTTGTAAATAAGTTGCAAGGAACCTTTGAACTCTTATAGATCAAAAACATATTGGAGTTTCGAAAACATGAAGTGATTGGGTGACCACAAATTTCTCGTTCGGAAGGTGGATGCAATATGTTCTAATTCATCCAAAATGGTTACAGTAAAAGTTCACATGTGGTGTATTGGTTAGGATAACAGCCTCCTATGACTAAGGTCGCGGCTTCAAACCTGGCAGATGACTCTAGGATTTTTAAAAAGAAGTTAAATATCCTTGGTTATGCCGTCCTTCGGAGGGTACGTAAAATGGTGGTCCCTGCACTAAGTCAGGTACCTGATAAAGATACCTATCCTAATAATACCTGCATAGGCAAACTTTAGGACTCATTAAATGTGATGTTAAATGACTATACAAATAATTAAGACATTGAGTTTCGATCGTATACAATTCCATGTAACTGAGACTTGCAAAAAAAGTTATTAAATCGAAACTTGAAAATAGGACAACTTCAGAATAAAATGAATCCACTCAAAGGAAATTAAGGCAAAGAGAAATCTGTGTGAATAAAATGGACAATTAAAAAAAAAAAAAAAATGACAATGGCGGTTCTATGACCTCTTGTCACTATTATGGCAGACGCGTAAATACAACGGAGGTAAAGTACTTAAAAAAAGTGTCATATATGAGAAGGATTATATTAGTTACAATTGAACATTGCTGTATAACTCCGAAAATGCTTGTAATTAACAGATTATTTTTCATCCATGTATAATCTCTCTATAAGTTAATTGATTTCGCGATTCTTGGTTTTCGCGAAGTCCCACTAAACCACGCGACGGATTTTGATACGGTTTTTACTTACACTTAAGGCATTGTTTTCTAAAGGTTTATGATTAAAATGCAGTTAAATTTATATGTTTTTCTTTAGATGGGCAAATTTAATTTTCTGTTATCACAGGATCAAAAAATTATTCCTAAAATATGAGGTGTGATATAGACGTTTAGTATACCATTGGAAAGCACAAGATTTTAGAAACGTTAATATTAATATTATTAAGAAGAAGAAGAAGTATAAGTTAATATAAAGTTTTTATGAGAGGGAGTTTTGTTGTGTTGCCACCGTACAGTATCTACAGGTTTTGTACTTTAAAGATTTTAGAAAACATATTACGTACCAATTCGTATGTGAATCGCTAAAATAAATTAAAAGTTGTTATAAATCCATAAACTTATATTGTTCTTTGTTGTTTCTACTTTTTGATTATTTTCTGAAACAAAGTTTCATTGTAAACACAATACGCGACGAATTTTGATACGGTTTTCACTTTCATTTAGAGAATTCTTTTCTGAAGGTTTATAAGTAAAATACAATATCAATACGTTTTCTTTTATTGGAAAATTATATTTACTGTAATCAAGGCAACAAAAAAATCTTTCTGATAACATGAGTAGTAGTATAAATGTATAATATACCTTTGAAATCCCCATGATTTAAAATAAGTTAGTATGTAACAAAATAAGTCAATTTACCCATCACTGGAAAGACCGTCTCTTCTTTTCTATTGAAATGATTATCTCAGACTTTAAATTGGTCAAACATTGCGTTCTTAAAGAATAACGACACTACATTTAAATTGCACCCAAGCGAAGCAGGAAAGGGTCACTACTAATATTAATTATTGATTTTGTGTCATGGTATGCTGGTCTGAGCTAAGGTAAGAGTCTGAAAGGTTCCTTAAACACTCGTGAAGGTTGTTTGTTACGTACAAAACAAAGTTGTGTATTTTTTTTTAAAGTAGACAATGCACCTTGAACATCATTACCTTGTGGACATTAGGTCGCCATGGTGATAAACAGTGGCTTTAATGACCGAGGCGCGGTCCATCTTCAAGATAAAAGAACAAGGCTCTAAACACTTTTGTCATTAGCAGTTATTAAGGGATGACCTGTGTATACTTCAAGACTACATCTCCAGGCAATGTCTTTATCGTTTAGAGAAGGTTATTTGGAGCGTCTTGAAAAAGTGAAGTAATATCTGTCTGCAATCCAAAAACATTGGGTGCACAGACGAATTTCCCTTACCTACGCTGTTAAAATCAATTTTATAACTTTGAAATATAGTTAGGGATGAAAAAAGTTAAACAATCTACATTCAGTTTCGATAGAAACATGCGCTTTCTTAACTAATCTATTATGAAGCTGAAGAGTTTGTTTGAACGCGCTAATCTCAGAAACTACTGGTTCTAATTGAAAAATTCTTTTTGTGTTGGATAGTCCATTTATCGAGGAAGGTTATGGGCTATATAACATCACGCTGCTACCAATAGGACCGAAGAATCAGTCGAAAATTTGGGAAAAAACGGGGAAAATTGACCTCGAATCCCAACGATTCCAAATGATTTACCTTTTAATTTTAAAATAATTCAATTTCCCGTTAATTTATTTTTTGCCATAACAATTAATAAATCACATGGGCAAGCATTTAAACACGTAGGAATCGATTTACGTCAAGATCAGGTCGCGGATAAAATCAGTATGTTCTTCTGCCACAAGAAAATAAAACCAAAAATATTATTTAAGCAGAAATACTTTAAAATATTGGGTCGTTCGAAAAGTTGGTAGAGATTTTTAAAATAAAATTTACCTTCTGTTTTTCTACTAAAATGAATCACGAGACTAATGTTTATTTATATGCCTTTAATTCTCATGGAATTAACTATGTTTACACACTGAATTCGTCTTTATGAAGGATCAGTAGAGTAGTTTATCGCAAATCCAACATGAGTGACGATTCAGTTCATTTTCGAAATAATATGCTGTTCTTTTTTAAAAGAGGGAAAAACGCAGCCCAAACTGCAAGAAACATTCGTTCCGAGTATAGCAGCGATTCAATTGCTGACAGCACGGTTCAGAAGTGGTTTTCGCGGTTTAGAGGGTTTTCAATTTGGAAGACCAACCCCATTTTTGTAGATTAAATAAACAACTTTTAAGCTGTCCAATTTTAATTGTTGTCCAAATTTTTTTACGAACTTTCCGGAAAACCCAATATATTCTTTTAAAAACGTCTTAATAGCGATCATAATAACTGAAATTGACTCAGACGAAGTCGCGCGCAACAGCTAGTTATTAATATCCAGTTTTTTATCAATGCTAACAAGATGATAAATTTAATTCTTATTAATCTACCTAATTAAAGGTACTTTTGAAGAAGTAGATTTAAAATATTGGCATTTGAGTCCTGTCTATTCCGATCACAATGAAACCTACATGATATTAAAGCCCATACAATTTTACATTGATATAGGGAGTTTAATAAAAATCGTTAGAGCCATTTTTGAGAAAATCGTAAAAAGATCCTAAATGCAAGGTATAAAGTGCTTCTTCTGGTTCGCTGATTTTATTGAAAAAATTGCCGTAGTATCTTAGGCATATACGCTTCTAAAATATGAATTTCACTTTAATACAACTTGTTTTCGAGCATGACATACCACATACACGCTTACAGACATTTTGGCGGGACTTGGTCATTTGGTCTAAGGATTCGATAATTTTCACGATCGCAATACTTCCCCTTGAATTTAAATTTGTTATATGTTGATATTATGTTTTTGTATTTAATGATTTATGATTATTAAAAAAACTCATATGATGTACCAGAAGAAAGAGAAATTCTCATAAAAGTTGTTTGAAAAGAACTTGTTTGAAGAGGAGCAGGCCAGAAATGGAGGGAGAGTGTTGGCCTTAGATTAACGCAACAATTAATCAAAGAGCGCTCCCATAATAGACCCAAGTGACTTTGAATGCCGACTTAAGTGAAAAGGTAATTAAAACACAGACATTCTATTTGCCACATCGCCGGATGGACAAACGCGGAATCAAATCGATCATGTTTTAGTACAAAACAGTTGGCAAAGTAGCATAATTAACGTGAGATCGTATCGTGGTGCAGAATGCGGTTCTGATCATGAATTAGTAATCGCGAAACTTCTACAAAAACTAAATACAAGAAAGGGAACACCGAACTATATTCATCCTGAGAATTTTGATTTAGTTAAATTGAACAATCCCGGAATTAGAAAACTATTCGCGATAGAAATAAAAAAAAAAAGGTTCGAAGCTTTGGAATCTTTAGACGAGGAACACGAAGATGTAAACAAACTATGGGAAGGGATCAGGGATAATATCAAAGAGGTCGGTAATTTGTGTCTTGGGAAAATCGAAAATAAAAAGAACAAACCATGGTTCGACGGGGATTGTCAAAATATGTTAAAGAGAAACCCCTAAACTGAATTCCTTAAATAATCCAAGCGATAATAATGTGACCTACATTCGAGTAGTAAAAAAAGATACTCCAGAATTCTTAAAAAATAAGAAAAGAGAGTATCTTAAAGGCAAAATAATAGAAATAGAAAAACACAGAAGCGAAAATAACGTAAGAGAGATGTACAAAGGTATAAACAAATCGCGTAAAAAATTTGAACTCCTATTGAATGGGGTTAAAGATGCAAATAACAATATAATTGCGGAACCGACTGAGATATTAAATAAATTTAAACAACACTTTGACGGCATTTTAAGTACAGAAAATAATAATCAATCTCCTCTCTCTGAATATCAGAGCGCTGAACCATGGGTAGACGCACCTAGTAAAGAGGAAGTCGAAATGGCGATAGGAAAATTAAAACGTTATAAAGCTGCAGGAAATGATAATATCACAAGTGAATTAATCAAAGCGAGCGTTTCCAAATTACATGTTTTAGTTAAAAATATCTGGGAAAATGAAAAAATGCCTGAAGAATGGAAAGAATCAATACTTATTCCGATTCAGAAAAAAGGACCTAGGATGGATTGTAACAACAATCGTGGGATCTCTCTTCTCCCAGTATGCTATAAAATATTCACGTCAATACTAACTAGCCGAATCACGGAATACGCTGAGGAAATTATCGGAAATGTGGTTTTAGGCGGAATCGCTCGACTATTAATCAAATATTTTCCTTACGTCAAATATTAGGGAAGAAGCTGGAATACAACGGTGTAGTCCATCAACTCCATATCGATTTTAAAAAGGCTTATGATTCCATAGACCGTCAGAAGCTATATAACATCATGATTGAACAGGGAATACCTAGAAAGTTAGTAAACCTAGTAGAGATGTGTTTGTCGGTAACATTCCATAAAGTTAGAATCGGTCACAATTACTCCGAGAGATTTGAGATTGATCGGGTTTGAAACAGGGTGACTCCCTTTCACCTGTGTTTTTTAATATAGCGCTAGAATATGTCATAAGAAAGGTGATGTGTACCGAGAAAGATTTAAATATGGTTGACAGGATTTCGGTTTTAGGGTATGCTGATGATTTGGTACTGCTAGATGAAGACACGGAAACCATACAATAACACTAAATACAAGTGTGTTAATAAAAACCGGTAAAGAAATAGGACTCAAATTAAATACCGACAAGACGAAATATATGATTAGTAGCAGAAACGGTGGCGATCTTGGTGATATGGATATATCAGGGCATACTTTTGAACACGCGGAGAAATTTAAGTATTTAGGTTCAATGATAACAAGAAAAAATGAAATCCAGAATGAAATAAAGTCCCTGTTAAAGGTAGGAAATGCGTGTTATTATTCAGTTGTTAAGTTACTTAGTTCGCGGCTTCTATCTAAAAACTTAAAGGTTAGAATTCATAAAACTATTATTCTTCCGACGGTTCTTTACGGATGTGAAACGTGGCCTCTTGTTTTGAAGGATGAACAACGGCTTAGGGTTTTCGAAAATAAGGTACTGCGTGAAATATTTGGTCCGAAGAGAGATGAGGCGACTAGGGAGTTTAGAAGGTTGCACAACGCGGAATTGTGGAACTTGTATCCTGTGAATTTAATTGAGTTGACAGCATCGCGCAGACTCAAATGGGCGAGTTAAGTTTTTGGGCTCGATCAGGAGCGGATTCCCAAAAAAGTTGATATACGCTGATCCGACTGGTAGGCGTCCGAAAGGTAGGCCGAAGCGTCGATGGAGGATTGCGTTAAGTCTGATCTCGGGAGCTTGGGCTTGACCGGCGAACATTGGACGAGTCTGTGTGGGCAGAATTTGGTGGTATCGGCATCGAATCTTCGGGTTCGGTAAGCCTATTATTTTTATTAATGAGAACTTGGGTTACTGAAACTGCAAGAAGCATGTGCCTCCCTAGTTCAGACTATGGTTATACTGTTCCAATTATATTTAGTGTAGATGTTGACAAAAACTTATAATTATAGAGCTTGAGAATATAAATGTTACTAAATTTATATAATATTTTATTTCTAATGTTTTTCCATCGCATCCCTTTCGCCATCCATGCGTAAGCTCTTCGTTCCCTCACGTGTATTCTCCCACTTCCACTACAGCTTTGTGGTTTAAGGTGGCCTCTTTATGGTACATAAGAACTAAGTAAAGCGACTAATGAAAAATTTCGGTACCTCGAGGCGGACTCTTTCTGCTACGAGTTCAAGTGGCTCCTCTCCTCTACAAGCATACAGTACATCCTTTGGTCATTCCTCTACGAAACAATCAAATCCGAGCATTCTTTCTATATCCACAGTCTCATTTAATTTAAATCCTTGATGTTATTCTTCGAAGACTAAGATCAGAATGAATTCATTTTCAACTCTATTCTATTCTAAAATAACTATAGCCTCGATATCAACACGGAAAGGGAGCATTTCAACTTTAATCATGGTTATTAAGACATTACTGTAAGCATTAGTTAGACTAAGTTAATGGTGCAGTAAGCAGATTCGCTTCCATTTCACTATCTCCGTTCAATGAACGTCTTTCAGCAATGATTCATTCATTGTTCTGTAAAGATAGCATCCAACCATGACCGATAGTCCATTGAAGCAACCGTCGGAGAAAGTTTAACCAGGCTCAAATCTTTCTCCTGGGCTCCCAGATCTCTCACACCAGGCGCCGTTACGCATGTCACGGGTCTTCAGATCATAAGAACCTCAACTAGGTAGATAATGTCCATGTCGAAAACCTGCCAGTTACATGCACGATGCAGTCTACTGTTTGTCGTCTTGCATTCAAGTTGTTGAGATTTAGAAATGTCGTCCTATTGGTTAGATTTGAAAAATAATAAACTAATGTGTTCTCTGAAATTAAGGCTAGAAACTATCTATTCTCGTTTCGCTCTATTTCCACACACGGAAATAGAGTACACTTTCAGCTAATTCTTTGATTTTTGCTACTATCAAATTCAATCCCTTCTTTCAAGAACTCTTGCCCTCTTAACCCAAATGCTCGCAATCTTTCCTAAAATCCTAAGTTAATACTTGCTCAAATAGACAGCTTCTAGCCTCGCCTTAATTTTAAATTGTTTCAACAAATATGAACCAATTGAGACGTTGATTTCCTAAAGGTACTGAAGGACATTTTTTACATATTTGCATTCCCATAATTTAGTTTTATCTAAATATTCTATTTGATGTTATCTAATTAACACTCAAATCCTTTATAAACGCGTTTTTGAAATGCAATTATTCCCTAAAGATACTAAATCGCACATTAAGTTTCGTTCCAAGTCATACTAAAACATTCCATTTCATAACTTTAATATGATGTTATTAATATAGTAAAAAAAAAAAAATGTTAGATTTTAAGGCGAAAATAATCGAATTAGCTGGTTGAATAGTATAGTAATCAGAATTTTTTGCGCTTCCTCTAAAATTTCTTAAAATGGATAAATTAACTTTTGGTACCAATGTAATAGTTCTACAACGCGAGCTGGTCATCCACGTTGCATAAATATCATTTAGTTCTCGTTCGTGATATTCAGTCGACAATTGAGACGTTGATTTCCAAAAGGTACTAAAGGACATTTATTACGAAATTGATTTTTTTACATATTGGTATTCTCATCATTTAGTTTTATTTAAATATTCTATTTGATTTTATATAATGAACTCTCAAGTACTTAAAAAGGGCGATTTAGAAATGCGGTTATTTTCTTAATGTACTTATTACTCATTTATTTTAGTTCGAAATCATTCCAAAAAAATTCATTTTATATCTTTAATATGATGTTATTATTATAGTAAAAAAATAATTTTAAATTTTAATGAAAAAAGACCTAAATTAACTGATTTAATAATATAGTAATGAGAGATTTTCGCGCTTCCTGTAAAATTTCCTAAAATGGATATAGTACCTTTTGGAAATCAACGTCTCAATTGATGTTTTATAACTTATAGAATACTTCCGTACCACAATTTCTAAGTGGTTTAGTTGAATATAATCTAAAATATAGGGAAATTATGTATAAACTCACCAACAAAGCAACCAAAAAAATATAACAGGACTTTTGATGTTGTTTTGAAATATATTTCATTTGTTGTTATAATAGATTTTTTTCTAAATATTTGATTTGAGTATTTTTTTTAAATATGAGTATTTGAGGAATACACATCCTTAAACTGGATTTTTCGTTTAGATCATCCATTTATGTTGTTTATGTCATTTTATATTTCTAAATAAAATGCTAAAAGAAACAATTATTATTATAATAATTATTGAAGTACACTTTCTAGTTGTTCTTATTTTACATATACATATCTTCAGTAGAATATGATAGGGTGTTCTGAAAATTCATGATTCAAGTATATTACACTATATCTATGAGAAATAAATGTTGCTGATTTTAAATACCATATAATCGTGTATCAGTAAAATAAAGTGTTCATTTGAGATTGTAATTTCTATGATGACTAAAATGTAAAAGGTATAAAATAAAACGCTTATTTTTATTAAAAGTTCATATACAGTTAATTATATGCGTATGTATGTGAGATTAAAACTCTGGCACCGGGCTAATATAGCAAACATTTGAAATGCCGAAAGGCTCTACTTTCACAAATTTGAATAAGCATTATATACTTCCATCGCTTCTTTATTCATTTTTAAAACTCTTACATCATATATATATATACTAATTTAGAGTCTAAGCCTTTCATAACTTTTTTCTTATAATTAGAAACAAATATTTGTTGCTAATCGCTCTTTCTTCATTAGTGGACTGCAAAACTGTTTATTCCAGAATGATATAAATAAATAAATGGAAGAAAGGAAACTTGCATTTTACATCCTTAATTTCATCATAATAATTATACATTTTATTAAATCAATATCCTATAGTAAAGATAAAAAAGGGTAGATTTTCATGTTATCATGGCTGAGGCCTACTGGAAGTTCTCTTTCGTTATTATGAGACTGATAAGCGGAACATGATGATGGCCCAATATCGATGGCCGTGGAGGTCGCGGCGGCTGGTACCGGAAGTCCACCGGATATCGATGTAAACACTTCCTACCCCGCCCTTACTTCTCCGCTTTAGATTTCCGTCCTATTTCGTTCAGCTATATAAACACTAATGAAAGCCATGGATAACCTGATTTTTTTTTTCTTTTCTTTTATGTCTGAAGAATAGAAAAATAATTTATCTAGTTTTTTAAAAGGGCCCAGCGGAATGAGCATGTGAACTCTACCCCCTTACCCACATAGGAGCACCTAATTTATAACCCATGGTGAAAAAAATATAACAAATATACATCATATGATATTGTTCCGTATTTTCATCATGGTACACTTGAAATTGTGAAAAATATGTATGCAGGACCGTCCATTATAAAAAAAAAACAGAAAAAAACATAGGTTTAAACAAAGTGAAAAAATATTTGTTTTAACATTTTTGTTGAAGTATAATTTGTGAAACTTTTAAAAAACCCTTAATGTTTATTTTTTCATTAAAACGATCGAATCGTTCGTTTCTATTACATGTATACAATATATACATACCTGTGCATGTATGTGTTTATCATGGTACACTAGCGATGTGATCAAAAGGATGTATGTTGCGAGGGACCTTCCAATGAAACAACTATCAAAAAATTGACACCTACACTAGTTATCAATCAAACATAACCTAGCCTTTTTTTTTTTTTTTTTTTTTTTATATTTTTTTTCTCAACTTTTCTTTGAATAATATTTAAAAAGATATTTTTTGAACCTCTTTTGAAAATCCCTTATTTTTTTCCGTAAAGAAAATCGTTCTAGGCGGGGGGGGAGAGTTTTTCTTTCGCCCTCTATAACTTCCTTCCTATAGTGATTAAGGTGTAAAAAAATTGCAAAAGTTTGTTACTTATAGGTATGAATCAATCGTATAAATCAGGTGCTGATATGCTTTGGGACAGATTTCACAAATTAATTCCCCTTGGCCCTTTGATAGGAAGGGCATAGGACTAGACTAGTTTACAATACTTGGAGTCCCGGCTATGGCAAAATAATTATTTATTCTGTTTTGACCGTGGGGCAACCATAGTTATCCATCCCCTCCTGGGCACACAAACCTCTATAATGTGGGTACCTGAAATTTTGGGAAAAAAAGCCTCATTGAACGCTTGGCCTAAAGACAGTACGAATTCTACATCTACTGAACCACAGACCCTTCATGGTCAGAGGTACAGGATTTTTTTGTTGTGCGAAAAATGTTTTGTGTTTAATCTTATTTACATTTGATCTAGTTTTTATAAGTATAGCTCCGGGTCCTGGGTTCGAATCCCGGCTATGGCAGAATATTATTTATTCTGTTAATTCAGTCGGGGGGCGACCCTAGGGTATGGAGACCCTCCTGGGGCAGACCCAGCCTCTATAAAGTGGGTACCCAAATTAATTGGGGAAAAACCTGGCGGCTGAGCGCGATTAAGGCCTAATCACCTCATTGCTCTGCCGTTGGCCTAGAAACAGTACGAATCTCTATATGTACTGAGCCCAAGACCCTTCATGGGTTGTAGCGGTACAGGTTTTTTTTTTTTTTTTTTTTAAGGACATTTACTCCTCAGGACCATTGATTTATTTGTATGCATTGACAAGGTATAAAAAATAATTATATTATTTACACGATAAAGTCTTAACAGGAAGATTAGGATGACGTTATTACAAAAATAATTGTTAATGCCTTGGTATCGGCTTCTGATTGATGTAATTTCTATCATCACTCTTTATTTTTATTATTGTCTTAGTACGATTGCCTAACTTTGAATAGTCAGTCCTTGAATTTAATTTAAAATCGATATTTTTTGTTTAAATCAGAGAAACGTCCTAAAATAAATACATTCAAATTTGAGCTTAGATATTGCTTTATGAAATACCTTAAAGTATTAAGTAAGAATGAATTAATTTTTCTCTTCTAAATAATTAAATAGTATACTAAAAATGACTTGCTATGTCCCAGGTATTCTCGATGTCGTTTACCTAATTGAAGCAAAGTATTTAAAAGTGGCGACCTGTACGATACAAATAGAGAGAGAGACCTGTTGGCGAGGTTAAAGAAGCTTACCAGTTTATCCTTCCAAATAAAGGTAATGGTTTTAAGAACGACTTTAAACAACCAGAGATGCCACAGTCGTTGGCAAAAGGCCACATGGCAGACCTAATGGATAGGCAATATAAACAGACATAGCAGAAATAAATCCAGCCAATCAGATTATAAACCGATTATGTTTCTGAGTAAATAACTTGCTAGTTTACTGTAGTGGTTTCAGGATTTTACCAGCTATATTGATAATCGTATTAGATAAATAGTTTATTATGTGTTAAAATTCTGTTTTAAATCTTACAAAGATGAGTCGGAACCATATATATTACTTCATATTTGATCGACATTAAAGTCAGAAAGCCCGTATGAGACTAACTCAGTCCCTACAAAAGTGGCATCTTTAATCTGAATAAAATTAATGTTTAATAATTAAGCACAGTTGGGCCAGAAAACAGCGTATGCTAGATCAAAGACTCTCATCAGTTATGTAGTGGAACATTTTTTTAATTTTGTTTGAGTATGTATGGGAGTGCCAGGGTATAGTGGTTAGAACATTAGTCTACTGTACTCGGGGTCGAGGGTTCGAATCCGTTGTGCAGAATATTATTTTTTCTGTTAATTCAGTCGGGGGACGACCCAAGGGTATGGAGACCCTCCTGTAGCAGACCCAGCCTCCTTAATATGGTACCCAAAATTAGGGGAAAACCTGGCTGCTGAACGTGATCAAGGCCTAATCGCCTCGTTGCACAGTCATTGGCCTAGAAACAGTTCGAATCTCTATATCCCAATACACTTTAAATGCCTGGAAACGGTAGATGCACTTTCATTTAGTTGTGCTGAGAGTCCTTTAACTGTTTGGTAGGGGTTTCCTTCTACTGTATGTTTGAGGAGTTTTCCAAGTCGGTATCCCCAGCTGAAAACTTAGTTAACCAACGGCGAATGGTCTGTTCATTAACACTTCTTTCCCGAAACGCCTTGCAAATATTTCTAGCGGCCTCAGCTGCTGAATGCCCGAGTTTAAACTCGTACAAGAATATTACTCGAAAATCGCGTGTTTCCATGTTCATATTTGGAGATATACTAAGAAGTGGGTAATTAATTGGGAAGCTAATGTTTATAATACAAAGGTAGAGGTACAAGAACTGTTTACTTTAAATATGTGAACATTCGAAAAAAAACAACAGAGACCTGCAAAATCCTTTATGTATTTCAGAAACTATAAAAACGGACATTTCATGTGAAACAACCCAATATATATATATATATATGTATACATACACATATATATATATATACATACACATACACACGCACGCGCACACACACACACACACACACACACACACACACACACACACACACACACACATACACATACACATACACACACACACATATATATATATATAAAGTGCGTCCTGTTCGGTAGGTATTTCTCGGATCGAAAATTAAACAATAATTACCAAGTCAGAAATGTAATGAAAAATATTTTTCCTTTTTGAATATAATTAGTTGATCGTTAAGAATTACTAGAAGGAATTAGTCCGGTTGGCGGTCGATTAATAAAACAATTAGGTAGTTTCAAACATTTATTTCTGCCAACGTTTCGACCCCCATTCAGGGGGTATAAACTCAAGTTCATTCAGTTTCATAAAATACGCCCTGATGATAACCCACAATGGGAGTCGAAACGTTGGCAGAAAATAAATGTTTGAAACTACGTAATTGTTTCATTAATCGACCGCCACCCGGACTAATTCCTTCTAGAAAATTATTTTTGTTATAGAACATTTGTCGCAAGGACCTACCGTTTAGAATTTGTATTGTTTCGTATAAAAAAAATCCGGGTTTTGCTTAACCTTATTAAGTGATTTATTATGATATGTGTAAAAAAGCTGTGTGGTTCTTACTCGCATTGAAAACGTGAAGTTATTTCCTTGTATAAAATTTTATGCTAAGAACTACCTCTTTAGGAGCTATTTTGTTTTTAATGAAAAATGATCGAAAATTTGACGGGTTCTCTGTTTAGAAATACAATTATTTAATCAATGTTTTCTTTAAAAACTTGAACTTTTAATCTACAATTTTTTTAATAAAACATGCTTATCAGTAAATCTTTGTATCTTGGGTATAAATTTGATCAAAAGTATATATATAAAACAAAAGTCATTCGTCTGCGTCTTCGAGAAAGTACCATAACTGTTGCTACCTTGCTCAAAGGCATCATCTTGATTTCTACTTTCAGAAGTACTTTTCATTTCTAAGCTATGTTTCGCATTGTTCACAACCTGTTGTTTAAAGCTTGGCTCTAGGACATGGAATGATGATGAGGCTATAACTGCTGACAATGAGATAACACAACACCCCACTACATCGCAGCGAGGAGAGCTCTTGGTACATGAAGATAGTTCCGCCTCAAGATGAGAGCAATTGTTGGGTTTTACCGTTGAACCGTTTAGCATATTTTTAGCGGCCTTGTGGCTTCCTCTAGAAGAGCATTGACCACACTCCGAACGAGCATCCTTGCGGGAGAGTATCACAGGCTCTTAAATGGATTCCTGAGGTATCCCTGTACTGTTCCGGCCAATAGCCGAACTATATTTATTGTTAGCAACCGGAGTATATCAGCCGGTCTCTTCTTTAATACATTTATACATACATTTTGCTACATCCTTCCCCATCTGCTTCATAATTAATGAGAATGATATAATTTGACTTCGAGGTAGGGTACGTAAACATGGCACTCCAGAGCCTGTTTGATATCAGGTACTCGTTAGAGATCCTATCCTAATCAAACATGAACAGGGAACATTTATTACTCCCTCTGCAGCATCGTCCAATTACAGTAGAATAAAGTTTCAAACGGAGAGCATTTACCGAAAAATATACTTTATTAAATATTATGAAGAGATGAATCATTAATAAACATTTCAATATTGAAATAATCGAATTCACAAAATAAGTGTGAATCACTCTACAAGTAATGATAAAAATTATAACATAAAACGTCAACTGCGTTTATTACTAACTAACTAACTTTGGTCTTTACAACATCCTGCAGAATATTTATTGATTACTTGCTTATTTATTAAGTTCAGATAATAAGAAAAACCAGTAGGAAATTTATAATGAGTGTTTTCTGACCATTCTTTTATCATAGTATTCAAAAAATATTTGAAATGCAAAAGGATTGTTTTTATTGTATGGTTAACAATTATACCTTATCATAATAATACATGTACAAATTAACATTGAAATTTTCCAGATCTTGAATTAATTGTTACGTATTCCAAGTGATTTTGGATACATTTATTTATTTACATTACGGTCCTTCAACCACTAGGGTTATTTTATACCTAAATTCAAAACATATATTTTGCAGGTCTTTTGCAGTATTTTCTATGTCTAATTTTTATGTTAATTCCAATTTTCTTCGCTCCGCCTCGTACGCAAAACAGACCATCAGGATATAGCCGAGTAAAATAAGGATATTTTTGGGAATGAATTCAGATAATGCTGGAAATCATTTTAATACCTGTTAGTGGTCCTAAATAAAAATAATCTGAGTTTGCTCTTAAATTTTTGGAGCCGAAAAACCTTGATTTTGTTGCATTCTTTTTCAGTTTTTCGTCTCTAACTCGTAAACGGTGCTTCCTACAGAAAATATCTTTCTTTTCGAAATGTGAGAAGGTTAAATTTTCTTTTTAAAAGTTATTCTAGATTTTGAATTTGATTTATTAATATTGCCGTAATCGTTCGTCAGAAATAGGTAATGTTTTCCATTTATGTTAAAAAACTCAATTTGGGCACTAAAACACAATTTGGTCTAACTATAACTTAGAAACAACTATCCAAATCAAAATAAGTCATAGAATAAAAGTTGTAGAGCATCAAATTTCAAAACTAATTTATATTCAAGACTTGCTTTGTCCGAATTACTTCCCACAAACTTTAAATTTTAGCCTTATTTTACTGGACTAATATGCCAGACTGTGAGCTTAATCCCACAATAGGTATATTGAAGCGGTATCTTGTTCGTCATCAGGTAACCATGGGTTAGTCATGTGTGGCCTATTCTTAATCGATCCTTTGCGCCTCGTCCTTGCACAGCCGTAGGTCTGCTCGATCAGGTTATTGTCTCTCAATGCAAACCAAGATCTCTACCAATATTCACGAGCTTTTCATTTCCACGTATGTTGTTATGTATCAAAATAATTATAGTTGTATATGAAAATTTTCCATCAAGATTGCTTTAGGCTCAAGTTCAATATTCATCATAGGATGTTCACAATTATACGTCAGCGCAAATATCAGATTTTGTTCTATTGTGTGTGCATCTTTACATAAGCGATGGTATTTATTTTGGATAGTAGAAGATGCAGCTGCTTTCGACGGAGGTTGGCGATATCGCCAGGTTGTAGTAGAAAAGTGTGCGTACAACAATCGTGGCCTGACCTCCTTGCACGCTACCCAGACTTCACACGCACCCCATTATCATCAATAACCTCTATCCTGGGGTCGATGTGACTTATTGCAGAACTTCATATTACAGCCAGGAATTGCCTGTTATTCTGTTACGTACTTTCATTTTTTTTTGTCTTATTTCCAACTAGTAGACCCACCCCTGTTATATGAAGTGTTCTCATTTATGTTTAAAAAAGCTCTGTATGGCCGATTCAGAGTTATCGCTTTGGTAGTTATAGTTCATCGTAACGAGAAGTGCGATTAGCAAAAAACATCTTTCATTTTATAACCTCTATTCATTATCATATTTAATTAATGACGGAAATGAAAATCAAAATTGGTTCTTTTTTTTTTTGTTATTTTAAGGTGAAACATAGATAAAAAAAAGTTTATTTTCTCTATAGAAAAAAAAACTTGGTCGCAATTTTTTTTTTCAAAAACTAGAAAATTTTAAATTTAAATTTTCTATTTCAAATGAACCAATTAAATTATATTTTAAAATTTATATTAATTTTTCTTAGGAATCCTAATTCGTTTACTGTAAAACTTCCTTTTTCATGAAATAGTATTAAATTTGAAATAATTAATAAGAATGTTAGTTTATAGATTTATAACTAACTACTTACCATTTATGTTAACGACTTAGTTACGATTAGAAACGTAATAATGTTTCTATAATATTGCATTCTAAATGGAGGAATATAACTTGCACGATCCTGTACATTTAACTATTATAACCTCCAACTTTACCAATCACTTATGTTCATAAGTTTATGGGGTTACAACAATTTTATATTAAATCTTACGATTTATTTTGTTGCATAATAATTTTTCTAAATTCTTGAGCTTTTCAACGTTATATTATTCGCCTATGTTACCAGTTATATTTGAGGAATAATTTTTTGGCGACTTGGTTACAGAAAATTTATTTTTCCCGTTTAAAGAAAGGCTAAATTGAAATGTATCTTACTTATTACCCTTCAGGAAAGAATGTCCTTAGTGATAGTAAAAACCTTATCAAAATCCGTCTTATGGTTTTTAAAGGAGTTACCGATAATCAAAATCGCCTTATCATATATATTCAGTGAGTGTCAAAAGTATTCGGAATTCACTACTATTCTGAAATTCACTTGTTTTTAACTTATTTTTTATGTTTGTAATAAGTTATTAACCACTTTATAGTGTTAGAAGGAAGGTATACAATAGCTAAAACCAAAAATTAGGGCAACAATCATTTTATTATTAACGTATTAAACGTTTATTTACGAAAAAATTAGAAATAGTGTATGTTAATGGTGTCAAAAGTATTCGGAATTTCGTGGTTTCCTAGTTATATTAGTGCAGTGATCATAAATAAACATCCTGTTGTTAAAACTTTTGTATAATTATAGATTTTAGCCAACTAGGAATTGATCTTACTTATTAATTAAGTGTTTAGTGTGAAATATTACCCCACTCCAAGACTTATTGTATCTTGAGGCCATTTTCATTTTGAATATAGTATTTCCTGATTTTCCTTTTTAGTAAGACCCCAAAATAGTTAATTAAATTTGAAAGAAATAATAGAAGAGGGATTTCGAGAACTTTTTGAAAATTTTGCAGTAACTAAATATGAATAAATAACATATATATGTCCAGAGTCATGGTCGCGCGTATGTTAATAATTTGATTTATTCCTAATTTTTCTTCTACTTTTAATTCTGGCTTTTCATACTTAAAAAATACACAAACCTATCAATAATTCTGTACATGAATCCAATGTTATCAAACTTTTTGAAAGAAAAACGCACGTAAATATCACTGACCGCTCAAGGTGTTTTACTATGGCATACTAAATTCTTTATTTGGTTTTCTCCAAACCATAATCTTTTCATAAGAACCATGTATTTTAGTATGGGAGTCATCTGTAAACATTTTAATTCACCAACCTTCTCTTTAAAAAATGTTACAAACATTCAGCCTATTCTCTTACTTCTTCGCCTGCTGATAGACGTTTTCCGTACTTCTTGTACTATGTTTTCCTTTCCGTAAAATGTTTTTAGAAAGCGGCGAACAGTTGAAAAATTTATTGTGTATCCAGAAACTCTGAAAAATTCATAAATAAGTTAAGGTTTACTCATTTGAGGTATTGTTTTCTTATTTGATGAATAATCAGTCTTTCATGAATAATCAGTCTTTGATGAATAATCAGTGTTTCATGAATAATCAGTCTTACGCCAATGTTACGATTTATATTTTAGGAATAATTTTTTTGATGACTTGGTTACAGAAAATGTATGCCCACAATGATGGGGAAAACCGCATTAAAATCCGGCTTTTGGTTTAGGAGTTGGCTGAAACCAAAATCGCCTCATCATTTTATATTTAGAAATTTACTTTACAACAAATGAACTATCGAATAATTTATTTCCCCTCTAATTTGTTTATTGTTCTATGATTATTCGATATACATGTATATTATGGAATATTTTTAAATCACTATTTGCTCTTAAGCTGTTGGAATACCCATCTTTCACTACCTATTAGGCATTGACATCCATCACTGCGTCGTTAAAACAGCCGTTTCTTCTCTCAAGGTCTTGTTGAATCTTCCTTCAATCAGTCAAAGGTGATGACTTGTAATTTCATCACCTAATCGAGGGTAGCAAGATGATCCTGTCTTTTTATCGTTGCACTCAATAAAAATGTAACCCGTAAAGCTGTCTTACTTATAAAATTCAGATTAAATTTTAACAAGCCGTTGGTTTAAACATTCACGAATCTCAGATTTTTCGAAGCAAATTTTTTTAGACTAACTAGGTTTCTTGAAAATTAACCATGAAGAGATAAATACAGATTAATTAATGATATTCCATTTTATGAATAATTAATTGTTATGTAGCTGTTGTACCATGTTTACCTCCTTAATATAACAACCGCGCGTGGCGTGGGTACGATGTCCACGGGTATACATAGTCAATTTAAAACGGTTGTTCCATTTCTCGGTATAATGTTTTGATTTACTCAGGGAAGGTCTGTTACCTAGTACGTGGATAGTGAATAACATGGGATCGCAGAAAAAATCTTAAATAACCAACTAAAACACCCACCACACATTTCTTCAGTTTTTAAGTTAGTTGTAAAATAACTATTCTTGTTATGCCAGTGTAAAGTAGACAGATCCTAGAGAATCAGAAGTTGCTATTAGGACTAAATATATAAAACTACATTTTCGTTTGGGACACAACAAGTAAATTTTCGTTTTATTTTAGACAAACAGTGAAGTTTTATGGTTAATACATAAAGTAAAAATGTAATTAACTTCTGTGTGAAGACCTTCTCTACTACAAGGCATCCTTGTACTCAGCCTTATTCTTCGATATATACGAGAAAGATACTGTAGCACTACTGAAATGATATTAAAAAGAAAATTGAAAGTTTAAAGAACTTCTGCCTCATTCACCTCATAGTCCATATCTTGCATCATGGGAATACTACTTGTTTCAAACCATTGCCCATTTTCTTCAAGGGAAAAATTTGATACTTTAGAGGAAGTTGAAATTGTTGTCCAAGAGTTCCTTGACAACCATTCCGAAGAATGGTATCAACTATGGTAGGTAGTGATAGGCTAACAGATGCTTAATGACGGTAGATAACAATAGACCATACTTTAAGTATTAAATGTGTTTCATGTCAAAGAAATAATAATATTAATATTAGGTTGAAAGACTTTCAATTTTTTTATACACCCCATTATAGTCAGACCATAATATCAATTCTCTCCCCTTCCCTCCTCCCGTTTTCCTATTTCTAGCTTAGGTGAAAAACATTTAGAGAAATATGTGTCAGTGAATGATACTGCCCCCAGCGGTACACTGAGACGACGAGCATTATGGAATCACCTAACGGATTTGGATCGCTTCCTCAGCTGTCTGCTCCATACTAAGTGAGAGTCATACCGTCTGCCATCTCTTCCAAGGGCAATGCCCTCAACGGAGTTATGAAATAAATTAGATAATTATTCAACTTGAACTTCCTTCCTGTCGTGAAGCACTTAATAATAATTATCAAGGGGTGACAGTCTCTGAATATAGATTTTTTTTTCTTTCCAGAATAACTTCTAAGGACGCGAAGCATATTTTTTCTTAGTATAAAAGAGGTCATAATTTCCTTCTCTTTCAACTTTGACTGTGTCGTAAACCTATAACATCCTGTCTAGGGTATATTTAAAAAAAAAAAAAAAATTGACTGAGGCAGTTATATAAGCGTTAAAAATTATAATATAAGTCAATCAAAGTCCTGTTCAAATGGCAATGGAATATAGGTAAACTGTATTTATTTATTTATTTGAAATTGAATATCCTAAAGTAGGCTAAGAACTTATCTGGCAGCATGCTTTGTTTGTTTGTTTATTTATTGAACGTCACTTTATGCTTCTGTGGCTAATCGGACGATGCTACAGTTGGAGTCCTAAATTTTGCCTATCTAGGTTTAATTAGGATTGGGATCTTCAACGAGTACCTGAGATTGCACAAGCTTGGGACCACCTTTTAACGTTCCCTCCGAAGGACGGCATCACAAAGAATTTTTTTTTTTTTAGAAACAATTCTTTATTGAGCAATATTACAATCTGTCCAATTTAGGACATTTTTAATAGTGATGAAGTACAACATTCATACTACATTCACACGATATATACTAAACAATAAATTTATATAATAATAATACAATATACATATATACAAAACAAAATCAATAAAATATATACAAAAGTCACTCATACCTATATACAATTCACAATCATACAGCACGTGAGTGGAGAATCTAGCCAATGCTAGAACTCCAATATACATTTTACAAGAGGTCTCGAGGCCACTGCCGTTTCAACCTTCTAGGAGGATGGTAAGGATGTGTGGAGCTGGATAAGGATTGAGCTAGGGGATTAGGGTTATGGATAAGGTTCTGATGAAATTTAGAGAATTTTAATGGTATAAGGTCTAAAATAAATGGAATATTTAGATCGCGGTGTAAGGTATGGTTAGATACATAATAAGGAGCATTAACTATTGTTCGGAGGACTTTTGATTGGAAGGATTGAATGCGTTTGATGTTAGAATATTTGGCTGTCCCCCACAGTTCAAGTCCGTAGGTCCAGATAGATTTCAGTACTGTCTTGTATATTAGCAGTTTGTTCTCGATAGATAATTTAGAATTTCTGTTCAGTAGTCTGTATAATTGTCCAAATCGTCGATTAAGTTCTTGTCGTTTAAGTCTAGTATGCGGGTTCCAAGTTAGTCTTTTGTCCAGAAGGAAGCCAAGATACCGGACTGTGTCGGAGAAAGGAAGCGGAACGGAGTTAAAGAGAACTGGAGGGCAGGATTGTCTTCGAAGGGTAAAGGTGACATGTTTGCATTTGGATTGATTAACTTTGATTCTCCAGTTGTTACACCAGTCTTCAATTTGAGAAAGGTGCGTTTGGAGGCCTATAGATGCAATTTCGGGATCTGAGTGAGAGGATAGGATAGCGGTGTCATCAGCGTACGTTGCTAGGAAGGTATTAGGGCAAACAGGAATATCAGCCGTGTATATGTTGTAGAGGAAAGGACCAAGGACACTGCCCTGAGGAACACCGGATTCGACTGGATAATAATTGGAATATTCTGCACCACAGCGAACTCGGAAGGAGCGGTTTGATAGATAGGATCGGAGGACTAGGTATATGGATTGGGGTAAATGGTTTTTGAGCTTAAAGAGTAATCCCGGGTGCCACACCCGGTCAAATGCTTGCGTTATGTCCAGAAATGCACCCGAGCAGTACTCCTTGTTCTCAAGGGCAGAGGAAATATGGTCAACGACTCGGAGCCCTTGCTGAACGGTTGAATGTTGGGAACGGAATCCAAACTGATGGGAAGGAATATTGTGGGATTCTAATAAAGGTAATATTCGTTTGAGGAGGATTTTTTCAAAGATTTTTGAAAGGATTGGGAGTAGGCTGATAGGTCTATATGATGTCGTTGTGTTAGGAGGTTTACCTGGTTTTAGGAAGAGAATTATAGTGGAATGTTTCCATAAGAGAGGAAAATGAGTAGTGCGTAGAATGGAGTTGTAAATATATGTAAGAAATATAATGGCTTTAGATGGAAGCTGTCTGAGAATCTGAGGAGTGAGGAGATCGTATCCAGGAGATTTACGGAGTGCAAGTTTTCGGAGATGATATTTGACCTCAGAGGGATTAACTGCTTTAGGAGGTAATGAAAGCGGGATTGGAGACTGAAGGAACTCTTCCACCACTGCAGTGTGGTTTGGATGGGATTCTGGATGAGGTGTGAAGACTTGGGAAACGTATTTGGCAAGTTCCTCGGCTTTGTCTTCATCAGACGCAGCCCAGGAGCCATTACTACGACGGAGGGGATGGGAAATATGGTGGGATTTTAGAATTTTCTTGGTGACATTCCACAGAGAATTGTCACAAGCCGAAAGAGAAGAAAGGAAGGAACTAAAAGATTTGGAACGGAAGGTCGCCAGCTCCCTCTTTAATTGTCTACAATAAAAGTTATAGGAGCGGCGATCTGTAGGGTGACGGGTGCGTTGCCATAAGGATCTGGATCGTCGTTTGGTGCGGATGAGGTCTATGAGGTGTTGTGGTAAATGATTTTGGTTATGACTTATCTGGGAGTGCTTGGGAGAGGAGGCAGTCCAAACAGCTTGTTGAATAGCGATGGTGAAGGAGTTTACGGCATCGTCAAGGTCATCTGGAGTTTTGAGTTTCACACTGAGGTCAATATCACTGGTCAGGATTTGGCGAAAAAGGTCCCAGTTTACTGGTCCTCTGATAAATGACGGTGGGGTGGGTTTAGGAATAGGAATTAGGGATACTTTAAGGAGCAATGGACTATGGTCAGAGGACAGTTCATCAAGGCGAGTCACCGACATGTTTAGGGAGCCTAATCCGCTGTGGATGAAGAAGTCAAGGATGTCAGGATTACGGTTAGGATCAGTTGGCCAGTAGGTAGGGGAATCAGGAGGCAGGAGGTTGAAACGTCTAGAGTTGAGTGCAGACTGTAAATTCCGCCCACGACAATTCGTGGATCTGGAACCCCATTGTTGGTTCTTAGCATTCATGTCTGCACCCAGAATGAAGTGGTTTCCTAAGGAATTGAGGAATGATTCGAATAGAATGTTGGAGATGGAATGTTTAGGAGGGCAGTACGCTGATGCGAGGGTGATCGGAAAAGAAAAAGTCTTGATTACTATGGCGGTGCATTGTAGGAAATCATAGGAGGGGACTGGGAGTATGTGGTGGGAGAGGGACTGGTGCACAATGACAGCAGTACCGGCATGGGCTTTTCCGTCTGGGTGGTCCGTACGGTATGTTACGTATTGAGGTATTTTAAAGAACTGTTTAGTGGTTAGTCTAGTTTCAGTAATAAGTGCTACATCAACGTTTTTGTCTTGCAATAAAGCTGTAAGTTCGTCAGTGTGATTTCTAACACCATTCGCATTCCAAAGGAGAATGGATAAGGAGTTAGGTGTAGTCATTTAAGGATTTTTTAAGGATGGGATTAAATTTGATACGAGGTTAGTAAGTAGTGATATTAGCGGCATAACAAGGGATTTGATTTCAGTGATGAAGGATGTCATCAAACTTGTAAGGTCTGTGACATTTGATGGAGGAGGAATATGAGAAATTTGATTCGGATGAGGTTTTTGATGGTTGGTTAAATTTTGAGGAATATGTGGTTGTGGAAGGGGTTCAGGATTTTGAAGTATGCGTTGTTCCGGCAGGGCCTCTTTGTTCTGGTTCCCACCTCCAAGTAGATGGGCAAATGTTACATTGGAATCAATTTTTTTAGAAGGTTGTCTTCTACTTCTGATCGGTTCAGCTGTTTCATCCAGATTCTGAGGTTTTTGGTATCTGCTTTTGAGGTTCTTGTAGATTTGACATCCCTTGTAGTTAGCCGGGTGGTCCTCGAGGCACAGAGCACATACAGCGGGTGTTGATCTTGATCTTGTGCATTCTTCTGATTTATGCTGCTCACCGCATTTCACACAGCGTGGTGTGTGGTGGCAGTAAGTTCTCGTATGACCATATGCCTGACAATTATGGCACTGAACTATTTCTTTCTTATTGTAAGGTTTCTCAACTCTTACACTAGTATAGTACAATCTATTGAGGTCGTAAACTTTTTCAACTCCTGCTGATGGTTCCAAGTCCACGAAGAATAGAGGCATTGGAATTTTATCTTTTAGGACATTGGTGACTTGCCGCACTTTATTGCCTATCTCCGTCAGTTCTTCATTGATAGCTGTAACTGGTGTCGAAGGGTGTAGGTTTCTAATTACAACCCTTAAAGCTCTCTCCTGGCGCAACTGATAGGTATGAAAATCAGCTTTGGTCTCACTCAGATATTTTACTATTTTTCTGTAGCTTTCGGCGGTAGTCGGGGATATTTTAGTATCACTGGTTCTACTTATACAAGAATAACTATTAGGATCGGTTAATTTGTTTAAATGCGCACAAAGTAGTTGAAAATTTTTAATATTTTTAACAAAAATTGGTGGAGGTTGTGGTTCTCTGGGTATAGGAGAAGATTCCATAGATTCTTTTTCATTTTGATTTTGGAGGATCTGAAATGGGTTTGGTGTAAAAAACGGCGATTCATCAGTCATTCCTTGTGATGATGTGCTGGGCTGTGGTTCAGATCCTAAAGAGGTAGCTGAAGCGGTCGCTGGTGGAATCATTTTTATTATTTTCACGGCGAGGTCTCTGTTTTGTAGGAGACGAGTTTGAACCTGCAGATCTAGATCTTTTACTTGTAGCTTTTGAGGACATAACTTGATGAAAATATCTCATTTATAAAAAAAAAAAAAATAAAAAAAAAATAGATAAATAATGAAATGAGAATGAGAAGGAAGAATAAAAAAAGGAAGATAAGTTAAAGAAAAGCAAGCCCGAGCTTGCCGAGCTAGCGGCGATCAGCTGATCAGTGACCCTCCTTTGACTTTTCGTGATTGTACAAAGTAAATTATAACTTTGCTTACCGATATTTCTCCAATATTCACTGCTGTGGTTTTCTTGAAGTCTAGTGATGTTTTCCAGACTGAACTCAAGCGAATTCCTACTGAAAAGAGCAAAAATCTGAGAGACGAAGTAACGTATGACTGTTGTCATCGAGCGCATTAGCTGTTCTAATAATACAAAGGATTTTTTAATGGAATTAAAAAATCCCAGGACCACCTGCGGGTTTAAACCCATGACCTTTGGTATAGAAGGCTGTTATGCTATCCACCCTGCTAAAGGTGATCCCATAAGTTCATTCTTATTCTCTACGAATGACACACGCTTTTAAACGAAACACAATGTTTTAATTAAATGAAAAAAATCATTATTCCTAGTTTATATGGACCTTTTTTATTTTTATTCTTTGAAATTTACTACTCTATTGGTTAATAAATCTAGTAAATAAGCTCTTAGGATAAAATTTATATAAAAGACATTCAGAGAATCTGCCCAATGGCAGCACTCCAGTAGGTAATCTTAACTAGAAAGTTTCGAGGCCATCTTTTTTTAGACGTCTCAGAGGGTTGTCAGGAATGGAAGAGAATGCAAGGATTAAAAATAGTGGGTTAGAGTGGGAATGGAGTTTTTCATTGAAGGATTCATGCCTGGTTCGGGCAAATGAACAATATATGAAACATTAAAGTATTTATGGATGAGTTTATTCGTGGCATAGTAAGGAGCGTTGAGGATTTTGGACTAGAAGGATTGGATACGGGAAGAATTCAACGGTTTAGTAAAGTCCCACAGCTCTACTCCGTAAGTCGTGTAGATGAGTCATTTGTAGTTAAGCGGAACACAAGAACGTATCTCTAATAAATAACTGAAAGGGGCAAGCAATTTCTTATATGGACCTAATGGGCACTATAATCGATTGAATGAGAAGGTAATAATTTTCATGGAATGTGTCGGGAAAGCGATAAAAGAGATCCATTTTTATCTCATTTCGGTTTGAATCATCGATATGAGGAATGGATGTGAAGATAAGAGATTTGGGCTTCATAATGAGATTTCCAGGTCATATTTTCATTCTATGGCTTTTATAGTTATTTTACATCTTAATTGCATTTAATGCGAGGAATTATATATTTCATGCATATGTTTTGATGAAACTAATTAGTTCTTAAAATAAAGAATGGAATTTTCAACTGTTAATAAATTTATCTATTTTGAAAAGGGTTAGATACAGCTTTCTTCATCTATGTAGCTACCTAGTTGTAATATAAATTTCATCAGTGGAACCTTTTTGTGCAGTTGCCTAAGTTTAGTTAGCAAGATATACAACTCATCCCACGATATGCAAACTCCACGCTGGATCGTTTTACGTAATGAAGCTATAAAACTATTATGTTAATTGATTTATAGAGCACCATTTCATGAAGCTTTAGAAAGTGGTGAATAGCAACTTCAACCAGAACAAGGCAACTCTCCATATATTGTAACAAAGCATTCAGTTTGGGGTGTCTTACGATTTGCCATGATGTAAGCAACTCTGCTTGATCATCGGCTCTTTTCCTAAGTACAGGAGCATTTAAAGTTTCACGAAGAGCATTCCAACGAAGTGCTACTAATATGAGGCGTTCCACAAGCGGCAAAGCTTTAGCCGATTCTATTCTTAACATACACCGCTGATGTAGTTGGTAAAAACTTAAGGACTCAGCTTATGTAGGCTCTAGAGCCATCTAGAGTATCAGTGCAAATCCCACCACAGTAGGCCGAGAAGACATCCCACGAGATTGTTCAACAGCTGGAAAATGCTAATATACATGTCAATTTAGCGAAAACAGACTGTTTACTCATCGCTCATCAAGCATATTTATACTAGTATAACTCGGGACTGGCTCCTCAAACTATGCACTAAAATTTACAAAAAGACAAAAACATCATCTTCTGGTCTTACAAACTCCATTATCATTTGACAACGCCTGCATTTTCTCTTCGGATGAATGTGCTAGTCACCTCACCCACGGCTGTTTGCTAGACCACACAGTGTCATGTAAACAATGTCAGGACACCATACTCCAAAAACCTAGTTAGAATTACCATCCGGAAAAGGGGGGGAAAAAAACACCAGGCTGTATTAACACCTAAATAAAGGGACCTCTTGTAGCTGGGCGGCTAGCATAACAGCCTTCTATGCCAAAGGTCATGGGTTTAAACCCGCAGGTGGTCCTAGGATTTTTTAATGGGGATAAAAAATCCTTAGTTATGCCGTCCTTCGGAGGGGACGTTAAAAGGTGGTCCCGAGCCTGTGCGATGTCAGGTACTCGTTAAAGATCCCTATCCTAATAAAACCTGGATTGGAAAAATTTAGGACTCTCACTGTAGCATCGTCCGATTAGCCATAGTAGCATAAAGTGATGTTAATAAAATAACCAAACCAAACTCCTAGATAAACCTACAGTCCCGTAATGACAAGAAACCTAAAATTCTTCAATTCATGGAAATATATTAATATCTCTTTATTTCAAACTCTAACACCACCGCTCCCGCCGATAACAGTACCTAAGTGAGATAGAGTCAATTTACATGTATATATCCCATATATGTGTGTATATATAAATTAGGCTGTTAAATACGGTTGCCCGAGCACCTTTGTAATTTTTTTCACAAACTAGTATATTACAAAATATCAAACTAACTCACCCACACCTTATATATTGAAGTAAGATGCAGCATGAGGTAACGAAAACAAAATCTGCCGTTGAGATAAAGTCACTGAGTGACGTCTCAAGCAACTACATTTCCAAAGGAATTTTAATTTTTTTTTTTTAAATCCTTGAGCGTATGAATTCCCACTTCCATATTTTAATATATTTATTATTGAGTAGCTGCAGTGATTTTAAAAACAATGATGTACAGAGAAAAACAAGTTTTTGTTTTCAAGGACATATGAAAACAGTCCCAGTCCATTTCCTAATTTCTTTTTTATACATATGATTTGATCTAGGAAACTCAATGTGTTTAACAATTTAATGTTCTGTCAAGAGGAAGGAATGTGAAACTGCAGGAATTGCGTAATTGTATCACCGTTATGGCGTGTTAATTAGCTGATTATTTCCGTGAGTATGTAGAGCGCCATTTTCCCAGACCTGTTTTGGTATTGTTATTTACGTAAATAAGTTATAAAAGTTGTTTTTTAATCAAACGGTCAATATCAAACAAGAAACAGGTAATGCAAGGTTGCTATATTTCACTTGATTATTATCAATACATTTATAAAACTTTAATAAAATGTATTTCTAATATTTATCTGTTTTTTTTCGCGTATATCTTGAATATTTGTTGACTTTTTTATAGTATTATTATGAATTTCTTTTTGTTTGTTCATTCGTTTTAAATTAATCACCATCCGTCATTGACACTTGTTAATTCTCTATTTGCAAATTATATTGTTTTTTTTGTTTTGTTTTTAGTAGTCATACAGATTTGATGATAATTTTAATCGTGTCCATGAAAACACGTCATTTTCTGACGATTAACCTTTTATGAATAAAAACTAGGTCCTTCCTCTGCAAGGAATATTAATCATTCGTTGATTTACAAAATCTTCTTCTGAAAACATGACATTAAAGAATCTGCCCCCTGGAACATCTTAAACATCCTTGGAGGACGGAGATCACATTGGCGTGGCCCACCGGTGGGTCATAGTTGACTGTTCCGTGGGGTGGTGTGACTCACGAGTAGATCACGCGTAACTATCCCGTTTCAGAAAATAAGTCTTTTTTTTTTCCATCATTGTCGTAATTTTTCTTTTGTTTGATAAATATTAGGCCGTTTTAAAACAAAAAAGGCCGTATTTTTTTTCTCTGCATCATATGTTGGTTTATTTATTAAATATTTTATAATCTTCAACATCCCCCTATAATGACTCTTTTCGGTTAATTTCATTTGATTACTCTTCTTTAAGAATTTTCTTTAGCCGTTCGTGATTTCTTTTCATATTTTTATTCCTAATTCTGGCAATATTAGAATCATTTTCAGTATTTTTGTAAATTAATGTATTTTTGGCAGAACTGCTAAAATCCCGCATTAAACATGTTGGAACTTTTTGTGCAACAGTGTCGCCCCGCGTGAGTGTGAGTAGCTAAGACAGTCCCATCACACGCGAAAAACGTACATATCCCGGCGTGAACGTGTCAAGAAAGCTGTAGAAGGAGACCCTCATAAAACAGTGAGCCATTAAAAATGCCTTTTTTTGAATTTCTTTCAACACTTGACGCAAAGTTTTTCAAATCTGGGCTAGGAAACTTGGCAAGCCGCTGGCAGAAGTGGATCGACATGATGGTAAATACTTTGAATTACAAGTAAGTTAGATTTGATCTCAATTTTTTATTTTCTTCCAGGATTCTAAAAGCGGTCATTTCATTTGTTACTGCCCAAAAGTTCACATATTTTTATTGACCTTTGAGTTTTAATCTCTACTGAATTCCACTTTTTATATAAGTTTCTTAATTGTTTTTATTTATGATACTAAAAATTTTAAATAAACTTATATAAACACTTTCGAAGTATACTTACCAACCATGATATACCTCTTTCAAAGGTTTCAATCTAAAAACAAAAAAGGTTAAAGAATCTTACCATTTGAAGACACGAAGTACATAATCCCTTTTACGGTATTCTAAATCAGGCTAAATGGGGTTCTGTTAAGATGTGTCTTGCTGATAAATCTTAAAATTTTGTAGCTATGAACCGATTCCTTAACTGATTCTTGACCAAGAAGCAATGCTGATGACATGTCTTAAGTATTGCGTTGGCCAGACTTCGGCAAAACTTTTTCCACATCCCCCGACCAAGTCCTGATACGATCTAAACACGTCCTTGACATCAAAGCTGCCCGGTTGGCAGCTCCGCCATTATGAATATATTTGTATGCACATAATTTTCTTTTCAAATTATTTAATGCCGTAAAAATACTTTTTATCTCATATATTATACCTTAGTTATATTTCACGAATACATATTTTGTAGATCTTACGAATTATTGTGTAACGAAAATACTGGAACGAGATAACACTTTTGGTATTCAGTAAATTAACATATCATCTTGTCAGCATTTGATAAAAAACAGATAAATATATAAGTTGAACGAATTCGATATCCATGGGAAAGAATGTTTTGATGCAATTTTTGTGTTTTTGAACATAAAAACACTAATAGATGTATAACATACGTTGGAAAGTTAACGAAGAGTTATAAAAAGCCGATAAAATAAATAATTGTTGTAAATAATAATAAAATAAATTATTTTATAAAACATATTTTCTATCCAAAGTTAACGTAATTAATTATTTAACAATTTATTTTTATCTCCAAATGTATTTAAAAATTCATTAATCGATTTTGGAGATATGTGAAAGTCGTGTATTGTGCGCACCAGATTTTTTTTTTACATTCCTTTTAACTATTCTGGTTATATATTTCATCCTTGTTTTAAAAACTTTAATAAGCTCCTAACACTTCCTCACTGTCACCAAGAGCGTCGCCCAGCCTGCTACTGATCTTGCTGTTTCTCCTTACGTTCCTTAAACACCTTGCAGATGAGTATGACGTGCTCCACTGATTTTTTTTATTCTCGTTTATCAAGTAACCATCCACTTCTGTCATAACCAGCTCCTTACGAATACCTGTTTTTCAAACTTAACCTCATTCTAATCGGTATAGGTACTTATTGCAGGTTTTCTGAAGCCCACTGTAATTTTATACTATGACCCTATATCACTCCAATGATTAAGGTTTTTTACTCCTCCCAAACTAGAGAAATTAAAACACTCAGAATAGACGCACTTTGTAAAGAATGTGAAAACCCGGGTAGAAACCAAGTTCTCAGAAGCGTTCATTTCCACATGTTCTTCTTATGATCCATCCTGGTTATACCGTCCACGATCGCTTTGCCCTTATTAGAGGATAGTTAACGAGATGAAAAAGGAAGCATACTTCGCAACTACCAGAATCCAGTTTACAGGGAAAAAAAAAGAAGCAAAAAACTATCACCAGATGTCTTGGTATATAATATCTGCAGTTATTGTATAATCATTATTGGTAAACACATACAATTTTGTGTGTTTTGTTCACGTGTAGCAGTGGAAAAATGTATTTATCTATTCCTTATCAAACATATAAATTGTTTTATTAGGTAGTTGACAATGTACTGGTTCTACAGATTTTTTATTTTATTTTATTAGACCTTTTGGAGATCAGATTGTAGACTACTTTGAAGCAGATTTCAATTTCTTATTTGTTCTTTTTCCCAATAAGCCTTCATCTACTCAGAAAACCGCTGTTTTCGTTCTTTCGCTCCACTTGATTCCCGTTCATACCTTCTTGTGTTCGACTTGGAAGCAACCCTTCATGACTTTATCTCCAAATATTTTCCTGTTCGGTATTTCTTCAATTTGATTCCAGCTCGTTCTTTTACTTCCTTAACCCAGGTTATAGCCGTTTTCATTTCAAACCGTTTGTGGACTAATTTCTTAACCATCCTGTTTCCTTCCTTTCTCCAAACGTTCCCGAAATATTTGAATCTTCTCTTTCTAATGGTTTCATCTATCGGCTCATTGTTCCGGAAAATTTATTTGTTGCTACTTAGTTTGTATTCTCCTTTACTGTTTTTAGCTGTTCCTATAATTTTCCTTAACATTTTTCCTTTCGATTGTCCCCAAGTCTGATCAGTTTTCTCTTTCCCAAAGTTAGTGTTTCCATTTTATTTTATTTTATTTATTTTACTTTTTCATATTGATAAATTTTAATTTTACATATGTTCTGAAAGGGAACAATTTTCGTTTTGTTTATAGGCTGGAGGTTTTTCGTAATGGTCATCATTTTTACAATATATACCTAAAGGCATTTGTTCATTACTTTGTCAAATAAATAATGTTTATAGGCTACTAGCATTTTATTTCTAGATTGTAACAGGCTTAAATTATTATTATTTTTTAATTGGTAAATTAGGTAATTTTATATAGAATTATTTCACTCGTTTTATCGTCTGAGTGGCAAAATAGCACTGATGATGACCTACAATGTGGGTCAAAACGTTGGCAAAACATTAGGATTTAATGTAATTTATTTTTCTTTTTTTTTCTTAATTGGGTTTTTTTAATGTTTACCAAAACAAAAAATATTAATGTACAAAATAAACTTTAGTAAATAAGTAGCGCATGGTAAATGGAATTCCTATCAATTTATTTTAAGTATGCATATGTATTCTATGCAAATAATGATTTGATATTATAAAAAAAAAAAAAAAAAACTCATATTACTGGTTAAATTTTTGTCTTAAATCTCTCAGTGAAATTTATAATAATTATTCCGCTGGTCACCTGAAATATCTTTGGGCTAGAGAGGAATATTTCCTCGGTAAATGACCTGATTTTTCTTTTACCCCTAATGATGGCCGGTGAGAGGGACCGCTCATTTGGCAGTCGTCGGACCATTCTGCGGCTAACTGTCCTCACGACTGGCCCATCATAAACCCACCCACCTCTCATAACTATGAGGGTAATTGAAGTTATTTTAGTTTTTTTTTTTTTTTTTATTATTTAAATTAATGCAGTCCATACCTCAAAAATGGTTACTAAACCATAATAAATGCCCAAACTAACTACAGTAATTATATCTTTAGTTGGAGGATGTAACTATACCTTCTTCCTTTAAATTATTACTTCCTCACTGCTGAAGGCCAATTATCCTTGTATTCGAGTAGGAAAAAATTAAATCCTTTGGGTTGAATATTTTCAAATATTTTTTTTTTTTTTTATTATTTGGTTTTTTTATAATAAAAAAAAAAGTTTGTCATCAATCTCATAGTTTTAGGAACGAGTCATTCAGTACAGGTGAAACTACGTAGCATGTTTTGAAATGTTCGATAAAACTGATATTAAGCTGCTGGTTGGCCATTCATAGAAGCAAAAAGCCATTTCATCAACTTGGATAACATTTGAAATGCGCAGGCACGCATAGTACTGCATAAAAAAGAAATTATCGGTGATAAAAGAGTATAATGGCCTTACTTAATATTCAAGGTGATACTCGGACAGCAGGGTATCTATATGAATACTGTCTGAGAAGCTATAGTTGTTAATTTTGCTATTGTCCTTTAACCGAAATATTATTTATTTATAATAAATGTTTCAAAAAATTGTTTTTGTTTGCAAATTTTCTCTTTCGAAGTCAACGAATTTCTGGAGTCATAAACTGTTATAAAGTCTAAGTCTTATAATTTATAATGGTGCATCCACGATTTTTCGTAAAAGTTTGTATTGGAAAGACTGAATTCTTTAGATGTTGGAGGTCTTTGCAGAGCCCCATAGCACTAATATATATCTCCATAATGGTTTGACGAGTACCTTTTCGATAATAATTTTGGTGTTCAAGGATAATTTTGATTGTTAGTCAAGCAGGCTGGATAATAATAGCCCATATAGTTTGTTCAGATGTTTTCTCTTTAGTCTAATGTTAATCCTAATGTCAAAGTTAAGTATCCATATCATACTTCTTCTAATAAAGGTATCGATTCAAAATTTAAATTCTGTAGTAAAATAAGTAAATATATTGCTGGACATTTAGCATGGTTGAGGGTGAAAAAATAATCAAACTCACACAAAGAACTGAAATATAAAATAGTAAATTAAACATATTTTCTTATTAAAGGCAATATATATTTTGATCATTTAGTAAAATCCAGTAGAAACTTATATCAGCAGTTTAGCTCATAGATTGTTTCATTATTAAAATTTGAATTAAAGCCTGTTTTTTTTTTTTTTTTACTTATAATGAAAGATAGAATAAATCTTTCTTATCAAATCAAAATATCTGTTTAAAATTAATTAATGAATTTGAAATATTAAATATAGGTACAATGCGTTGCTCACTCCTGCCACACCTGTTTTAACATTTTTAAATCTGCGAAAAATGCGATTGAATTTTTAAAACCTGAGATGCAATTAAGAAATAATACTATTATATCTATTCCAAACATTTTAATTATATAATGTTCCATAATGATAGGAGAATAGTTTACTATATTTAGAGTATAAGGAGAAGATGGTTAGGTCGTGGTCTTTGAACCATCACTTAATAAGTAAAATAAACACACTTCAAATAAGTAAAATTATTTATTGTGCCAACGATTCGGCCCAAATTTTCATAGCCTTATTTATTTTCATAGGTGATGGTTTAATAATTGTACTGTAACGTTGGCACGATGAATATGATAATTCTTATAATAAGTGTTCCGCGTTTATAATAAGTTTATTCGATTCAATCTATCGCTGGTTATTTAGCTTTTATCATCATAATAAATTATTAGTTCATTATCGTTGCAATAAAATTAATGCGTTTCGTTATTTTTTTTGTTTCAGAAAGGATTAATAAGAGAGTGATAAACTGATTTTTATCACTTTTTAATGTACTCATCATTCGGAAACTTCTGTTCTTTTACATCGTTTAATCGCATAGCTATTAAGGTAAGAGCAACTGTTAATTATTAATATTACTTGTTGCAACTTATAAGTTTTAATATTTTGAAATTTTAAATATGCTCTTTACATTCATAGATTAAACTTTGAAAGGTTTCGGATACCTTTCAAATGCAATAATACGAGAGCTAGCTACATTTTCGACAATTCATTTTAATATTGCTGTGTTTGTTTTTAAATATTTGTGTAATATTGAATTTTATTAACGATGGCAGCCGTTGAGTTAAATACTGCGCATCCTCTTCTTACACGCAAAAAGATTAAATTTTGTAAACGTTTATGTACAGTAACCCTAGGCTAGAATAAGGAAAACTGAAACTTAATGTGAATTGTTCATCATCCTTCCCGTAATGACTGGTAAAACTTTCTATAAAGCTTTTTAACTTTGTAATTTTTACGATTAACATAATAGTTCTATATTATTCATAAACCTTTAAAACGTCAGTTTTCTCTACTTCCTGCTATAAAACCCGACGCGATAAACGACGGAATTATTTACCAACTATTACGGAAATTATAATGAACATTTTGCAATAATTGGAGCTTTCTTTTTTTAATGTTCAGGATACTGTACTAATCAAATGTTTGGAAAATGTAACGTTTGTGCTTATACAAAGAGGATGCGCAGAAGTCAGCCAATTGCCACTTGGAGAATTCTTAGCTAGAATCAATTAGTAAAGAAGTATAAAAAAAAAAACAGCTATTCTGAAATGAATTATTTCGTGATGTTGCTGACGTACTAAAAAACAGTCTTAGAAATTTTATATCATGTTAACTGCCTCTTTATTTCTTGCAAATAAGTTGGACAGTCATTACTCTTTTGTGATTCTCTAATTAATATATTCGAGTGCTGAACAACGGATTGTTTTTTAACTATTGGATTCTACGTATACTGGGGTGTTTTGTTTTTGATTTTCCTATAAAATTAAATTTTTTCTTCTGTTCTGGTGAACATATAAGTGCCTTGATATACTTATTCAAAAAAAATAGGTTTTCTGGCCTTGTTGTTTACACAACGACATATTATAATCTTCTTTTGATAAACTAGTAGTAAACCGAAATAAGAGTTGTCTACAGGCCTTAGTGATAATGATTCTATAACCTTACATTATCCCATCACATTGATACTATCCTAAACAGGTTACAGAAGCTATGATCTTTACAAAGCGCAGACCAAACATAAACCATGAAATTCCTTAAAACGCAATCAACATTCCCTGGTCTAAATCAGTAAATTACTTACCATAGACAACTCGATGTCATTCACCGACCATATCAATAGAAAAACCAAAAGATATATTTTTAAATGATTCCATATTTTAACCTGTTAACAGGGCGGGACGTATAGATACGTCAAACATCGATCGATGTGTACATCCAAATATAAATAAACGAAAAAGTATATAATTCATTGTCTTCTTATTTATTTGAAGCATAAAAAATAATAATATGAAATTACGAATTAAATAGTTTCCTCCAGTTATATGCTGCGTAGTTAAAAAGGGTACTCCCCGGTTAACAGGTTAATAAAAAATCCAAGTTAAGCGCCTAGAACAAGCTTCTGCTTCATGAAACAGTAATACGTGCCCAGATATGTTATGCCTCGCCCGTCTGGAATGCGGCTTATAATACAAATTACAAAAAAATTGAAAAATTCCAAAACACATGTATGCGAATCATAAATAAGTACCCACAGTGTTCTAAATTGTCAACAAAACTTCACCAACGAAATCTTCCCACATTACAGCAGTTTTATTTTAAAACCAAAAAGTATTTTGTCGAAACACAAAAATACTTGTGTTGTATTTTATAGTGTGTAGTTTTTCTCCTGTTATTTTTTCTACTGTATCAGAAATTATTTTAAATTAAATTAATGTAGAACCATTCAAGTACAGTAGTTAGGCAATAATAGTTCAGTATTTGATAATATAGAGAGTGAATTATTAACAGACCTGAAAAGAAACAAAAAAGTTTATAGGTCTGATTGTAAACGGTCAAGAGGAAAAATCAAATTTCCATATCTAACCGTTGATATTCGGACTTAAGGCCGTATGAACTTTTTCGTTCCGCTTAAGGTCTAGTATTTGCTCTCACAATATGGCCAGGTATTTATGAGACCCTGAATAAGCATATAGTCAACAAATGGAGATGAGTTTTATATTACTGATGAAGTGCAAGATAATGTTTCATGATACCGTTTTGTCTACACTTCATTCTGTCATCTATAGGATTTACCACAAAAAAATATTAACAGTTACTACACCACGATAGTTGGCGAACAGAATCATAAAATAAGCCGAGTCCGGTAACTCCTTTCTTCTATAAGGAACAGAGCAGTCAATAGTTATCGAGGAACAAGAAACACAGGTTACTTTTCCTTGACGGAACAAGGTCGGCACGATCCTGAGAGCACGTGACCATTGGGGTCGGAGGGGGGAAGTGTGACCAAAGAGTAATTCTTCCGAACCACGGCCCAACGGTCACCCAAGCGATCAACGGCTCTTCGGAAATCCAGAGCAACCAAAACCCATCCTTCGGTTAGTCTGGCTTGGCACGCCTTCTAGGACGAAGGCTTATGAGATAGAATAACAATATATTTATATAAAAATTTTACAATAAGATGAGGAAGATGGTTGGGATAGGTAATACTTATTGTAATTGTGTGCCCACGTTTCGGGCCTTCATCAGGGCTAAGAGAAACGAAATAACAAATGTACCATAATGATAAAAGAAAAATTTTATGCTCGTGTTTTATTGTTATTGAAGTAATTTTTTTATTGGTCTACTCAACTTACCTAAACCTCTTTACATTTTGTTCTCCTAGTAATTCATAGACATTGATGTTGAAAAAAAAAAATCCGTTAACTTTTTTTAACGTCACACCTGCGGTACAATGGCTTGGAAAACAGCCTTCTATGACCTTGGTCGCGGGTTCATGACTGGCAGATGGCCTTAGGATTTTTTTAAAGGTAGTATAAAATCCCTAATTTTCGCTTCCTTCGATGTAAAACGGGCGTCCCCAGCCGATGCGATGGTATTGTCAAAATTTCGGGCCCCACTGTGGCATTCTACGATTACCTACAGTAGCATAAAGTAATGTTAAGCATATAAACCAAATCAATACTAACATGAAGTCATTATTTCATTCGAAACGAGTTATTTCCAAGTTTTTATATTATCTGGGAGTAAATAAGTTAAAGTAATAATATTTTTTTATGTTTTTCCCTCATGTGTTGCAGATATATTTCTGTCAATCAACTCTTAGCATTTAATAACTTTTGTATTTTCATGATAATTTAATATGAAAGTTTTCACCGTGTGATGTCATAAGTTTAGCATATCCCTTAACTTAATAATATATATATATATATATATATTTTACATTAGTTGCAAAAGAAGATTATAAATTATTTATTTTTTTTTTTTTTTTTTTTTTATTTTTTTTTTTTTATTCATTGAGCAATATTACAATCTGTCCAATTCAGGACATTTTTAATAGTGATAACGTACAACATTCATACTACATTCACACGATATATACAAAACTATAAATTTATATAATAATAATAATAAAATATACATATATACAAAATAAAATCAATAAAAATATATACAATAGTCACTCATACCTATATACAATTCACAAGCATACAGCACGTGAGTGGAGAATCTAGCCAATGCTAGAACTCCAATATACATGTTATAAGAGGTCACGAGGCCACTGCCGTTTCAACCTTCTAGGTGGGTTGTATGGATGGGTGGGGCTGGATAGGGATTGAGCTAGAGGATTAGGATGATGAATGAGATTCTGGTGGAATTTGGAAAATTTGGATGGAATCAGGTCTGAAATAAAAGGAACATTAAGGTCGTGGTGCAAGGTATAGTTGGAAACATAATAAGGAGCATTTACTATTGTACGGAGGACTTTGGATTGAAAGGATTGAATGCGTTTGATGTTAGTACGTTTAGCTGTCCCCCACAGTTCAAGTCCGTAGGTCCAGATGGGCTTCAGTATTGTCCTGTAGATTAATAATTTGTTGTCAACTGTAAGTTCAGATTTTCTGTTGAGTAGTCGGTATAACTGTCCGAATCGTCGGTTGAGTTCTTGTCTTTTAAGTCTTGTATGTGGGTTCCAAGTCAATCTTTTGTCTAATAGTAAGCCAAGATACCGGACTGTATCTGAAGGAGGAATTGGAATGGAATTGAAGTAAACTGGCGGACAGGAGTTTCGTCGAAGAGTGAAGGTTACGTGTTTGCATTTGGCTTCGTTCACCTTAATGCGCCAAGCATTACACCAGTCTTCGATAAGAGAAAGGTGTCTTTGCAGGTTTAAGGATGCTGTTTCAGGATTGGAACTGGATGATAGGATGGCGGTGTCGTCTGCAAAAGTTGCCAGAAAGGTATCAGGATGTGTAGGAATATCAGCAGTGTAAAGGATGTAGAGGACGGGTCCCAAGACGCTGCCTTGAGGAACACCGGCCTCAACGGGATAAAGGTTAGAAAATTCTACACCACAGCGAACGCGGAAGGAACGGTTTGAGAGATAGGATCGGAGAATGAGGTATAGAGACTGGGGTAAATGGGTTTTCAGCTTGAAGAGTAATCCAGTGTGCCATACCCGGTCAAAAGCTTGCGCAATGTCCAGAAACGCACCAGAACAATACTCTTTGCATTCAAGAGCTGAGGAAATATGGTCTACAACTCGGAGCCCCTGTTGAACTGTGGAATGCTGAGGACGGAATCCAAACTGATGGGAAGGAAGATTTTGAGATTCTAATATGGGTAGGATACGTTTAAGAAGAAGCCTTTCGAAGATTTTTGAGAGGATGGGGAGTAGACTAATAGGCCTGTAGGATGAAGTGTTGTTGGAAGGTTTGCCTGGTTTTAGAAAAAGTATGATAGTGGAATGTTTCCATAACAGAGGAAAATAGGTGGTGCGTAGGATGCAGTTGTAAATATAAGTAAGGAATATAATAGCTTTCTGCGGAAGTTGTCGGAGGATCTGGGGAGTAAGGAGATCGTGTCCAGGAGATTTACGGAGGGTAAGTTTTTGGAGAAGATATTTGACCTCAGAGGGATTAATAGCTTTAGGAGGTAGGGAAAGTGGAATTGGTGACATAAGAAAGTCTTGCACTGTTGCGGTGTGATTGGCGTGGGATTCCGGGTGAGGAGTGAAAACTTTGGAGAGGTGTGTGGCGAATTCCTCGGCTTTATCTTCATCAGACGCAGCCCAGGAGTCATCACCACGTCGGAGAGGATGGGAAACTTGATGGTATTTTAGGATCTTTTTCGTGACATTCCACAGGGAATTATCACGAGCTGATAGAGAGGAGAGGTAGGAATTGAAGGACTGGGAACGGAAGGTCGCCAACTCCCTCTTCAATTGTCTACAATAGAAGTTATAGGAGCGGCGATCTGTTGGGTGTCGTGTGCGCTGCCATAGTGATCTTGCTCGGCGTTTGGTATGGATGAGGTCTATAATATGTTGTGGAAAATGATTTTGGTGAGGATTTATATTGGGGTGTTTAGGAGAGGAGGCAGTCCAGACAGCTTGTTGGATGGCGGTGGTAAAGGAATAGACGGAATTATCTAGGTCATCTGGGGTTTTGAGGGTTACTCTGAGGTCAATATTATCGGTCAGGATTTGGCGGAAAAGGTTCCAGTTGACAGGGCCACGGATGAATGATGGTGGAATGGGTTTTGGAATTGGAGTGAGAGATACTTTTAGGATCAGTGGACTATGGTCTGAGGATAGTTCATCAAGGCGAGTTACAGAAAAGTTGAGGGAGCCTAATCCGCTGTGGATAAAGAAGTCGAGGATGTCAGGATTGCGGTTAGGATCGGTTGGCCAGTAGGTAGGGGAGTCAGGAGGCAGGATATTAAAATTTCGGGAGTTGAGTGCAGACAGCAAATTTCGTCCCCGAGAATTCGTGGTTCTGGAACCCCACTGCTGATGCTTGGCGTTTAAGTCTGCACCCAGAATGAAACGATTTCCTAAGGAATCCAGGAAGGATACAAATTCGGAATTGGAAATGGAATGTTTAGGAGGGCAGTATGCAGATGTGAGGGTTACCGGAAAGGAAAAAGTCTTGATTACTATGGCTGTGGCTTGTAGGAAATCATAGGTGGGAAGTGGGAGTAAATGATGAGAGAGGGATTGGTGGACAATGATAGCAGAACCGGCATGGGCTTTGCCGTCTGGGTGGTCAGTACGGTATGTGATGTATTGCGGTATTTTGAAGTACTGTTTAGTCGTTAGTCTTGTTTCAGTTATAAGTGCAACATCGATTGTTTTGTCTTGCAACAATGCTGTCAGTTCGTCAGTATGATTTCTAACACCATTCGCATTCCAAAGGAGAATGGATAAGGAGTTAGGTGAATTCATTTAAGGATTTTTCAAGGCAGGGATTAGATTTGATACTAGATTTGTAAGGAGTGATATGAGCGGCATAACAAGAGATTTGATTTCGGAGATGAACGATGTCATTAGACTGGTAAGATCTGTGACGTTTGATGGTGGAGGGATATGAGAAATTTGATGTTGAGGAGTTTTTTGAAGATTAGGTAAACTTTGAGGGATAGATTGTTGTACAATAGATTGAGAAAGTTGAGGAAAAAGTTGTTCCGGCAGTGCCTCGACTTCATGATTCTGGTTTCCACCTCCAAGCAAGTGGGCAAATGATACGTTAGAATTTACAAGTTTAGATGGTTCTCTTCTGCTTCTGGTTGGTACAGCTGTTTCATTCGGATCCTGAGGTTTTTGGTATCTGGTTCTGAGTTTCTTGTAGATTTCACATCCCTTGTAGTTAGCCGGGTGGTCCTTGAGGCACAGAGCACATACAGCGGGTGTAGATCTTGATCTTGTACATTCTTCGGTTTTATGCTGTTCACCGCATTTCACACAGCGTGGTATGTGATGGCAATAACTTTTGGTATGACCATATGCCTGACAGTTATGACACTGAACTATTTCCCTCTTTGTGTAAGGTTTTTCAACTTTTACACGGGTATAGTACAGTCTACTGAGGTCATAGATTTTTTCGACTCCTGCTGATGGTTCCAAGTCCACGAAGAATAGAGGCAGTGGACTTTTATCTTTTAGAACGTTGGTGACTTGCCTCACTTGGAATCCTAATTCTGTCAGTTCTTCTTTGATAGCTTCAACGGGTGTTGAGGAATGTAGGTTTCTGATTACGACCCTTAATGCTCTCTCTTGGCGCAGCTGATAAGTATGAAAGTCAGCTTTGGTCTCAGTCAGATATTTTACAATCTTTCTGTAGGTTTCAGCAGTAGTCGGAGATATTTTAGTATCATTGGTTCTACTTATACAATAATAACTATCAGGATCAGTTACTTTGTTATAAATTATAATCTTCATAATTCAAGTTACAACTTAAATACGTGACTTTGGAAAAAACAAATAAAAAACGAATCCATATTCCATATTTTAAAATGTTTATTCAAGCCAACTCATATTTTAAAAGTTATTAATACGTTCTCCTCCTTTTAGCTGTTTAGCATAAAGCTGAACTTCATCCAAATAAAACGTCCAAGAAATTCGCTGAGCAGATAATGCCTTCCTGGCATTCTACTAAATTTAACTCAGTGGTCTGCCTTCTTGACAAAAATTATGCATTCATTGCAGGAATAAATTTAATTTAATAGTGTGGGTTTCGACTTGAGTATCATCTTATAAATTTATATTTAGCTTATAAAATTTTATTTATTAACGTATGCCAACTGATAAATTTCACAAATACATTTAAAAATGTCCTGGTTTTTCTTCTATATGTAGCTGTTTTTTATCAATGCTTACATGATGATATGTTTTTTTTTTTTTCGAATTTATAAAATTAAAGGTATTTTAGAGAAAGATATAGGGAGTTTAATCAAAATCGTTAGAACCTGTTTGTTTGTTTTGTTTTGTTTTAGGGCATAGAACATCTAGGTCATCAACGCCCGAAAATCGTTAGAACCTTTTTTGAGAAATCATAATATTGAATCAGTTCCTCTTCTAGTTTGCAGACTTCGATGAAAAAGTTGTTACATCCTGTATATACGATCCTAAAATATGAAATTCCAGTTTTATAAAAGTTATTTTTTTAGAGCTAGACTGACCATAGACACACAGCACAAACATGTAGACCTTTTTGCGGAACTCGGTCATTTAGAATCAGAAGAACTTAAAATGTGTATTTCCGGTGAAAACTCGAATTTGAAAATGTTCACAATCGCAATACATTTCCTTACTATATATTTCATATACAGGTAAATGAATTAGTTTTTTAACTTTTAATTATTTTTTAAAACTTTTTGGGTTTTATTTTATGTTTATTGAATACATTTCGATGAGTCGTTAATTAACTTTAGTAAGAACCTTTTTCTGTTCTTACGGCCTGTATTTATAATTTATGAGAGCAATATTGTTTAGTATCATGCAATGTTAATTAGCTTTATTTTTTCACGCTTTCACTTAATTTATGTAAAATTATTAATTATTGTAGGAAGTAAAGTTAAAATTGTTTATTAAAGGTAATCATTGGTATTGAGGGTTCGAATCTTAAGGTACGTTCCTAGCGTTTTGGTTCAAATATCTGTCATCCGTAAATAAGCTCAGCTTTTTTTCCTTGTTCGTTAGTTTTTGTCTGGTGAATTAAAAAAAATATAAAGAAATAAGAACTTTGTTTTGATTTATAAATAATAAATTAAATCATATACGTTATTTTATTAAGTTTATTTATATAACAGATTTTTATATATTGGATTTCATTTTTGATCGTTGTTTTTCCTGCTCCAAGTATTTTTGTGTCGATTCGAATTCGAACTAAGTTAAAGTTAAATTCGAAATTTCATCGAAAGCTGTTTAGCAGTTGCGTGGTTTTGAAAATTCATTTATGGAATCATGATAAATCATCGAAATATCTTTTAATCAAATTACCTTGCCGTATTTTTTTCTGTTATTATTCTAGAAAGTAATAATTTATCTTTATAATCAAGAATGAAATTGCCTTTTGTAAACCTCGTATGCTTCCATTGTATATTACGAATATAAGGTTCTATTCCTGTGTGAATTCAAAATAAAAATGTACTATCAAAAAAGAAAAAGTAACAATACCTAGGAAATAATAGGCAAAGAACAATCGGAGAGTATTAGAAAGTCCTCTATTCTCTTTACGGGACATTATTGTTAGCCTGCTAATAGATAAAGGGCCAAACTATTTACTAGAGGTAGGTGCGATTTCTACCAAGTTGAGTTATTGTGTTGAAGCGAGATCAGTTTATTGTGAAAGGTGAAATGCAGTCAAGATTTTATGGCTGTTAACAAAAGAACAAAGGTTTCCATTGACTCCAACCTTGCATGACGGAGAAATTCTGCAGCTCCTTGCAAGGAGTAGATATCCACTTCCTAACGCTGTCTTCTCTTCTTCCCTCCAAGCCATCTGACCATAAATTTAGGTAGCATTGGTATTGGTGATGCGTTTCACTTTTTGCCTGGTTAGTGAGATTTCTGATCAAGTGTTGTTTTAAAGAAACAGTTATACAGCAATATTATAAAATTATTTACCTGATTTTAATGTATGGCATAATTTTCATTAATTATTCAATATTAAATGGTTTGTTTAAAAAAAAAAATGAATGAGCGTTTTATCAAATTTAACATTTCAAAGGACTGTAAATATTTTAATCCTATTAAATACTTAATAATCCCCATAAAACATTCTCTTAGCTTGTTTAATCCCATTCGACTTCTTCAAAAAAAGCCTCAGTTCAGTTATTTTTTTTCAAAGAAGGAACATGTCATTTTCGTATACTAGTAATTGTAGGACATTACTAGAAAAAAAAAAATACAGCTACAACTCATGACATTAATAAATTTGAAGGAGGTGTCCATGACCAGCGTACTCCGCGGCATTGGTTTAAAAAATTTAGCAGTGGAGAGACGACGTTTGAAAGGAAGAAAGAAGGGCTCCTTGCAACTATTTGTAGATAAAAACGAGGCTCTATAGGAAGCTGTCGCCATCTACTTTCCATAGGGAAAGTAAAAAAAAAACTGTTCCCTCACAAGCTTACTTCTCAGCAATCAGGTCATACTTCCCGTGGAATCAAAGAAAAGGTTGAAGAAATTCATAGGCTTGAACTCCTGCCTCATCCAATATATAATCCAGACTTCGCACCATCGTATTACTACTTTCGATTAATGCCCCATCTTCTTCTAAGGGAAAAATTGATGATTTTGCGGAAGTTTAAATTGCTGTCTAAAAGTTCTTTGATAGCCATCCCAAAGAATAGCACCTGCGTGGGATCGAGCAATATACGGCTTACGGCGTTATGTATATGTTGTCCCAAAACACATAAAGATTTAGTTAATATTATTTTACAATATTATAATTATTACATACTATATGCTCGCTTGTGAATATAGTCGATTTATATAAATGCCATCAACCTTCTTTACTTCACGTTTTAGAGCAGTGTTAGATCCAAAGTGAGACGGAAGCAAAAAACTTCCCTATTCCACCCGACGTGTCAAACGAAGCCAATTCGAATCCAGCCTAGTTGGGTAGAAAATGATTTCGTGGTGATCCCATTGAATGAACCTTGACCCTCCTATCCTGCTTAAAATAATTACCTGTCCTTTGATTGTTGCTTAGTTTGAATTTGTAAGAACATCAAACCTTCTCCTCTATTGTCCTAAATTGAAAACTACCTCTGTATCCGCTCCTATTTGACAATTATTATATAATTTGTAATTTTTTAATTGAATCCTTGATTTTTATGGATTTACCGATACACCTACTTCCTCACAGAAGATTGGTATGGTATTTGGATAATCTTGACTACCGCAGAATGCGGATAAAATAAAAAATGTAGCATCTTTCCTGCTAAAGTATAAGTTTGTTACATGATATTTATATAACCTGCGTGAATAAAACTGGCTGTATTATTATTTTTTTTTTTTTATTACTATAGCTCGCATGACATTTTTATTGCTATTACAAAATTTTATTTTTATATGTATTCCTATCTTTTGTTGGTTTTGCACAATTGCATTAGTAATGACAATCGTAAATTACGTAAAATGCAGTTGTTCGAACCATCACCATCTGCTAAGTATGTCAGGAATTGATTTTTCGTGGTTTAGTTTATATTCAGTTGTTGAACGTGGAGGGTATCTGTTGAACGTGGAAATGCTTAGGAACTAAACAAAAATTAGTCATTCTATTGATTTTCCGTAGCTTACATCACCGGTAGCCACCCACACGTGCTATATCTTAAACCATCAGCACGGGCTACCGGTAACTAGTTTGCGAGCTAGTTCGTCTAAATTACTTAGTTCTATAGTTGTATGGAAATGTAAGGCTTTTATCAGGTTTTAGGAAGTTCTTTTATAAAGTAATAATTTAAAATAGATTAAATAATAGTTATATGGGGTCACCTGTGGTGTAGTGGCTAGCATAGTAGCTTTCTATACCAATGGTCGAGGGTTTAAATCTGGCAAATGGCCCTACGATTTTTAATGGGAATAAAAATCCTTCAGATGGGTCGTAAAAAGATGGTTCCCAGCCTATGCCGTCAGATACTCGACCGTGATAAAACCTGGATACCCAAAATTTAGGTCCCCGGTCAGGCACAGTAGCATTAAGTGACATTTAACAAATAACCAAACAAATAATAGTTACATAATTTCTTTTAAGGTTCTAACTCACATACTTGTTGCCACTTTTGGAAACATGGAGAAAAGTATGTATTTCTATTTCACCTGTAGTTAAGACTATATATTTCATAATATATTTCATTCTTATCTAAACACATATTGTTAACTTATTTATTTTTTTATTGATTTTTCTCTTGCCATTTTTTAAAATTATCCTACTCGAAACCAACATATCACAACCAGAGTTCAAAGATCAAAATACGTTACAAAGAACTATAACGAAATAAACATGAACTAGAATATTCCGGATTCGAACCGGTGCCATTTGACTTTGTGTCAGTTAAATCATTGTCTTAGCTCGGTCACCATGGCTTAAGTGTAGGGTGTTCATCATTATATGGTTTTGAGTAAATATACCTGTTCTCCAACAAATTTATAATAACCTTGGTATCCGCACGTAAAAATAAAAGACTCTTAAAACTTAAAAAGACTGAAATTATTGTATTCCCTTTCTTTTCTTTTGAAACTTGACAAATACATTCACATATTTACGATTCTGCAACAAAAGAAGCTTATTTCTAACTGAAGATTTTTTTTTTTATTCCTTTAACCGGACGATGCTAGAGTAGATTTTGTATATCCAGGTTTAATTAGGACAGGAATCTTTAACGAGTACTCAACATCGCACATTCTCGGGACCACGTTTATGTCTCCTCCTAAGGACAGCATAACTAAACATTTTTTACTCCCATTAAGTTTTCCTCGCAGACCATTCCGTAAACTTATGCCTTGAAGATACAAAACTCGACAGGACAATAATTTTTTTTTTTCAGTATTATAAATAATTTTAAAGCATATGAAAGAATCGAACTGAACGAGTTTAATAAATGTCGAAGCATATGGTCTCATATTTGTGAATCCTGGGTTTAGTTGTGATTATCCTTCTTTTTTATATTGTATTATATTCCATGGTTTTAATTATGAAAGTTATTGTTTGAACAATAATTAGTCCCCTAGTCGCCGTCGCCGACAGGGATGCCAACGGCCTCAATTATTGAAGATAATTTATCACTATTTGACTATCCTTTGTTCGGAAAACAATGAACGCTAACTATAAACTGTATCCCATCTTGCCTGGAACAATGTCTGGAGGATTTCAACCATCACTTTTTGTTGGCCTCTCTAATTAAAGTCCGTGTCGAGTATCATTACCTTGTCGTTCGTGGGAGGATGAAATTGATTTCAAGCTAGAAAAATTATAATTCTATACTAATGCGCTTTATTAAGCTTCTTTCCAGCTTTGTTTTTTTGTTAGGCATACATCTCTCGTTACCGCCCTGACTCTGTTTTTACCCATTCTCTTTCTACATGTGTGTCCTACAATTTTAAGATATATCCTTTTTGTTACATAATCTGAGGTAATGATTAAAAATTGCGGAAATATGATGAATTTAATAACCGTTGTCATTCTTACAAGGAGTTATGTATATCGTCTTCAAAGCTTAACGGCGCACAGTTGAAAATATGACCGATTTAGGTGGACAGAATTCTGAAACTTGCCCATGTTAAACCTTTGGGGTTCCAGATTACGCAAAAAAATTATAAGATAAAATTATAAAATACTATTTTTTTTTAACTCTATTTTCGAGCGTACAGTGGTCAAACATCAAATTGCTTTGCTAAAATCTAAAACTTTACATTTTACGTTTGAAGTCCCAGAATAAGGGAAAAATGATACAAATAATCTAATTATGGCTCGGGGTTTCTGAAACCTGTTAATATATGTATTTTATATCATTTTGGAAACTCTTCAAATTATAGGTTTTAAAACTTTTGATTCAGAGTGTTGTCTGAAAAAAATTATGTATCACTCAAAACGCAAAAAATCGCAAAAATTCTTTGTAATATTCAAAGGCTAGAAGGATTAATGAAACAAATCCTAGGGGTAACTTGGGGGTTATTTAGTTTTTCGTTATTGAATAGGGGCATAATTTGCTAATTGGTAAATTAACTTAACTGGTAGATTGCAATGTATATTCAATAACGAGTTGGGAAAAATAATGACCTACCTGTCTCAGCAATGTCCATTTTTAAATAAAAGCAAAAAGACTTTGTGCTTGACACACCTTGAACACAATAAATGGCCATCGAATAAAGATAATCCCACTGCGGTTATTAGGGACTTGTGCGAACAGGAATGATTCACTCATTTAATATTTATTTGTAAACACGGTATTACGGATAATATTAGTATTAAGGGTCTTGCCAACTAATAATTAAAAAGTGAAGCACTGGAAAATTCCACACTTTTGACTTGACTTTTGTCCACCTAAATTGGTGATTTTGCCCACTGTGCGGCGCTGGTAGAGAAGCATTTGGAGATATAAAGAGTTGATACAGCTCTGTGTCTCGGTTCTGATCTAGGTAATTCAATGAGGTTTGACTCAGGTCTGTGAAGCTCACATAGTGATGAAGTATAGACTTTCCACAGACAGCTTTCTTGATTTTTTTTAAATTTATATATTTATTTATTTTTTACACTCTTCGTTTTATATTCGTGATTGGTTGAAATATCCAATTTTCGTAAGGAACAAAGGTACTCAAGTTTATTGTAATTGTCTACTTATTTCTTGAACAGTCATACCTTAAAATCATGTTACTCCCACTGTTTCAGTTTATGTTATTATTTGGTTTGTTTTTTCAAATTTACAATGCATGTTCTTTTCCCAGTTCCACACCCATATAGATATCGATATACAATCTCCTTTACATTTGAAGCATAACAGGAAACGACAGATAATTGTTTACACACATATGGAACTATTAAGGAGGAAGTAGTTATTTACCAACTGTCTGTCAGATATGGCTCATTAGTGATTTATGATTGATTCTTTTTTTTTTTTTTTATCTCAGCACTCTGTTTCTTCCGGACTAATGGTTCTGAAGGACTTTTAAAATCTAACTAATATTGATAAGAATACTCGATTGATAACTTGATAGATAAATTGAAAAGATGATTTAAAAAACAAGGTTAAAGATTGTAAATACTTCATGTTCCTATATATTAAATATCTTTCCAGTTATACAAGTATACAAGCGGCAAAGCACTTGTCATAGTTTTCGAAAGAAAGGGCTTCGGCGAGATTAGAGGAAAGCAAAAGTATGAAAATGCGTTACATCGCGATGTGAAGCCGTATTTTCTATAGAAATTCATAATTTTTTTAAACTTTTAATATAATGTTTAATTTATTAAAATGTAATATCTAAATTAAAAAACAAAACATTTTTTAATAATTTGTATAGAACAATTGTTTTTTGTTTTGTGTTTTTGTATAGTTTTATCATTTAATTTCTTTATCTTCTTTTTCAGACAAATATACATTTAATGATATTGTAGGATTTTTTTAAAAGACATATTTCATGTTATTATCCTAATTAAATATAAATAAATTTTTGTCTCCCTTTTTCAACTACTTTCGTCAATAACAAGCTCTCGCATTCACGTATTTTCATCTCCCTCTTCTCTCACTATGTTGCTTGAATCTTATCACAAAATACTTTGCCGTAGAAAGGTGAATCCCCGAGAAATGTTTAATCGCTTGCAACCTTGCATGTATAATACTATACAAAAACTTAAATATCATTGCATACACTGAAATGGTTGGTCTAACGGTAGCGACTGCTCTGGTTCTCACACCCTGCATATAAATAAAATAACTACAGACAAATTAAACGAATTACTAATTCTTTACCAGCGAACTAGGAATAGGAATTCATGTAAACATTTAATTGTTTAGGGGCTTTCGGGCTTTTGGGAGAATATGGTGGATTTGATGCACTATATGGTGGGTCTAGCTAGATCCGTTAAGGACACGAAACTGTCATGAACTGAAGTCATGACCATTTGCTCAGACCATGGAAAGTCTAAAAAACCAAATCACCCTAGCTTTACCGCTATCTAACCTCTTAATATCTCTACTCGTTCTAAATCAGTATTGCTTAAAATATTTCATGTTTTTTTTTCCTTGTGGGTAAATTAAATTGTCTACAATATATACAGGGTGTTTTTTTCAATGACCGTAAACCAACAAATTTGTCCTTAATGTACACCTGGGATTTTTTTTTTTTTTTTTTAATTTGCAATCCTCAACGGAGAAAATATAGTTTCTCATATATTTCTACCCAAAAAAATGGGTCATAAAAAGTAGGTTAAGCATATATCCCAAAGGTTGCCTTGCTGTTGACCTATAATAATCCCACGTGCTCTTAATCCTGAGCGTCCCTACACAAATGTTTACTTATCTCCATAAACTATAAAATAAATAAATAAATAAGATAGGAGCTTGAAAATTCCGACTATTTAAATGTTATCTAAACAGTTAATTATGTTATATGATACAGTCACGTTTCGGCCATTTGTTTTAACTCATTAGAAACAAGTGATAAGAAGAGGATCCCAAATGTGTCTGACCTGTTTCGATGAATTTAGTATAGATAAAATTAGACATTAAACCATTAGACTGTGCAAAATATTTGAAGCCCATGCTTTCAATTCAATGGAGTTCCGTAAAAAATAAAAATAAGTTTGCGGGCGAAAAACACATTTTTTAGTATCTCTGTTTCTGATGAAGGTAGAAACATAAGTTTGGCGTCATAATTACCCTATTTTAAAGCATTACAATCTTAAAAAATAAGTCTTTAAAATATTTAAGTTTTATGATTGGTCATAATCCTAAAAATACAAACAATCTTTCGTCGTACAACTGTAAATGAATATACAAGTTATAATATTATTATATACAACAAGTAAATGTGATGGACATAGTAAACTGACATGAAATACATGTAGAGACGCTACCTATTGGCAACACTCTAAAAATATTTTAAACTAGAAGGTATGGGGGGCCATCTTCTTTTCAGACGCCTCGGAGGATTAACAGAATCGAAGAGGATGATAGGATAGAAGCTAGTGGGTTGGAACACATGGAAAACTAATGTCTTTATGGATGAGGTTATTCCCGACAAAGTAAGGAGCGTTAAGGAACAATTTTATTTTAAAATAGAAAAAAAAAATGTTGCTTAAAAATCACCCAACCCTAAAAAAAGTATTGCGGTTTTATTAACACAATTTCAAATACTTCTCCTTCCTCACATGCTTTGTAGGTGTATTATTTGGTTATTTTACTGGTTAAAACTTCAGACTGTTGTAAATATTTTGTAAAATGTAAGCACAAAAATTATAAATTTTTTTTTTTTTTACGAGACTTGGGAAGCATGGTTACTAATATTTGGCACAGTCTGTTAATTTTTTTTTTAATGAAATCGGTGGGACATAGTTGAAATTCTCGCCTTCTAAGTAGATTTGAATAAAATATTTTAAATGCCTTCCAGTTTAATTCACTTGGCAATGATGTCTATTTGTACAATATTATAGATAGCGCAATAACGTTTTGTTTTTTTCCTTTATCAATTACTATATCAACCTTGCCCTTGCTGAAACAACCATTCATGAATTGGACGCTTCTCCCTATCCCGACCTGAGGTAAACAGCAGTAATTTATTCAGCCGCTCGGTGGAGTGTGTTAAATAGGTCTTACATCATAGGCTGTGTAATATGCTGGTCGACCAGCTGCCAGGGACCAAGGCCTGTGGTCTGGAATAGATAACTACCTTCTCAGGCCGAGTAGATATCCTCCTTATCTTAACATAAATAAACGTAGTAGGAGGGCCCTGTTAAGGATTAAAGGGATAATTAAAGATATAACACTTTTAACAGAAAACGTGGTATTTATTTCACAGAACAAAAAAAACATATGGAGAGCTACAGTATTTTAATAGAACCTTCCTTCATTACTAACACAGTGTTCACAACCGACGCAGTGTTGCCATTAAAATACAATATTATATAAATCATTGTTTATTAACACCTCCCCCCAATGATTTATATTAACGGAACTAACATTACAATTATTTCAAACACTACAATAAATAAATAGGAACTAACATTACAATAATTTCAAACATTACAATGAGTAAATAAGAACTAACATTACAATGGTTACTATCAACCAATGTTACAATGATTTGTATTAACAGAACTAACAAACTAAAATACACAATACGAACTAAACTCTATTCCAATCCTAATTTATGTACAAAATAATTATGAGAGGTTTTATTTAATGGTTTTGTAAAAATATCAGCAATTTGTTGCTTTGTAGGTATATACATAACACAAATTTCCTTACATTCTATTTTATGTTTAATAAAATTGTATTTTACGTCCACATGTTTCATTCTTTTTTGATCAGGATTACATACAGAAAATATTGTACTTTTATTGTCTTCATATATGGTAGTGGTATTACAACTAACGCCTAACTCATTTAATAATTTCCTAATCCAACAAGCCTCCAGAGCAGCTTCATTGAGGGAGTATAACTCTGCCTCAGTAGTGCTTAAAGCTACAGTGCTCTGCTTTTTACAACGCCAAATAACACTATTATCAAATACTTTAAATACATAACCAGTTATAATGATGGAGTTTTGTTGACCGTAGAGAAATTAGATGAGGAAGATGGTTGGGGGTGCGGTCATAAATTAAAACCACACAATATAAAAATAAGCGTTATTTTTATTATGTGCCGACGTTTCGGCCTACAATGTGGGCCTTCATCAGGGCTAAAAGAAACAAGATAACAACCAATGTAATTATAGACTTAATAATGCGTTAGGTATATAATAATAATATGACAGTAATAAATTATGGGAACTTTGTGTGGATTTGTGTGGATGGGTGGATTTGGGAATATTGTGTGGTTTTAATTTATGACCGCACCCCCAACCATCTTCCTCATCTAACCAGTTATAGATTTCCTATCTTTATCTACAGCAAAACTAGCATCAGCATATCCAACTAGTGATTCGGAATTACAATTCTTATTATATTTTAAATTATAATTAATGGTACCCTTAAGGTATCTCAAAATTTATAATCTAAAGAGTAATCAACCGTACAATCATCAAGATTAACATTAACATCCATGGGTGACTCACTAGCATTTGCTTCAGACATACCAAAATTTGTCAATATAGATTCCAAATACTCTTTCTGGTTAATATACAAACAGTCATTATCCTGAATAATATTAATACCCAGATATTTTAAATTTTTAGACCCCAGATCTTTCATTTTAAATTCTGCATTTAAAATTTCTTTAACATTATTTATCCTTGGATTGTCCTCACCAAAAATCAATAAGTCATCCACATACAACAAAATGTAAATACCATCCTTAAAATATAAACAATAATCACTTTCTGCTCTTTGAAACCCTTTACTTTTCATAAAATCATAAAATTTATTGTACCAATTTTTTTGAAGATTTTTTAAGACCGTAAAGTGATTTTTTTAATTTCAATACACAATTTTTATTTACATTTATACCAGGTGGGGGCTTTAAGTAAACAACATCATCAATTTCACCATGAAGGAAAGCACCTTTAACATCCATTTGATGAATTAAATAGTTCCTTTGAACAGCTAATGATAAAAGAACTCGGAGAGTTTGTAATTTCAAAACGGGAGAATAAATTTCGGTAAAACTACCTTCTTGTTGAAACCCCCTTGCAACTAATCTAGCTTTATATACATCACCCGCCTTTTTTGTAAAAATCCATCTACAATCAATTAACTTAGCATCGTTTGATTTTTCTACAACTTCCCAAGTTTTGCTATCCTCTAAAGATCTAATTTCCTCATTCACCGCTTCATACTACATATCTTTATCGTCATAAGAATCTATATCATAATACTTTTCTGGGACATTACCATTAGAACAAGATAAAAATGATGCCATTAATATATCATCTAAATCTGAAACATCAGTGACAAAATCTTGTAAATATTTTGGTTTAGTTTTCTTTCTTTGCTCCCTAGAATTAACATTATCTGTATCCGTTCCCTCAGGTTGTAATGACTCTAACTTATTATCAGAAGTTAAAATTTTCTCAGGACTACTACTACCATCCTTCTCCTTCCCATCCGAGATAGACTCCACATCAATATTAATCGTCTCAGGGGACTCTGAACACGTTTCTTCCCTGAACAATACGTTTCGTTCTATGCGTATCCTCCTTTCATTAGCATCCCATAATCTGTATCCCTCCGGAGCATATCCAACCATTTTCAATTTCACACCACGAGGGTCTAACTTCATTCGGAGTTTTTGGGGAATATGGGCATATGCAGATGACCCAAATATTCTAAAATTAGACACATTAGGACGTCTCCCCTCCCACATTTCAAATGGTGTAACATTAAGGGAAGCAGTGGGACTACGATTGGTGACGTATATCGCATATCGCAGGGCCTCGCCCCAAAGCTCTTTAGGAAGCTGTGAATCTAACAATAATGCACGCGCCTTTTCAGTCAGAGTACGATTCATTCTTTCAGCTACTCCGTTCATTTCGGGATTATATGCAGCAGTATATTGCAATACTATGCCCTTTTCATCACAAAAGGATTTAAAATTTCTAGAAATGTACTCACCACCATTATCTGACTTTAACTTCAATATACCATGACCAAAATGATTACTAGCATAATTATAATAAGTCTTAAAATATTCAAAAACCTCAGACTTGTCTCTTAATAAGTAAGCTGCGGTGAAGTGAGTAAAATCGTCTATGAAGGTAACAAAATATTTATACCCGTCCCACGTAGAAGGGCTAACAGAACAAACATCCGTATGTACCAGTTCTAAGGGTTTCCTAGCCTTATACATTTTTCCATTAAAAGGAAGGCGTGTAATCTTAGCAAGAATGCATGGTTCACAATGTCTATTTTCTAAATTTTTCTCTTTTAAATCAGTTAAACCATCAACCATATTTTTATTTACTAACGTTTTCAAACTACCATAGCTTAAGTGAGAAAATCGTTTGTGCCAAATTTCTACTGAATTACCATTGGTGTCTGATTTTGCCCCATAATAACAATCATCAAATAATACTTTAAATTCTACAAAATAAAGGGACCCTAATCTAAGCCCAACTATAATCAATTCATTGGTTTGCGAGAAAACTTTAACTTCCCCTTTATTGAAGATGATCTTTAAACCATACTTTTCCATTTTGGAAACAGATAATAAATTTTTTCTTAATTGGAGTACATAATACACATCATTTAATATAATATCAACTTTAAAATCACTCAAAAAACATTTTATTGTCCCTACACCAACAGCCTCTAAATCAACGTCATTTTTGGCAGCTGAAATTTTAATTGGCTTATCCAGTTTACAATAATTAAAGAATAAACTAATGTTATTTACAAGATGGAATGAGCTACCCGAGTCAACAACAAATTTAAAACCATTCTTATTCTGCTGTTCGGTGTCAGAATTAAAGGACATAAAACTTACAAATTTACTACCTTCAGTATTTTCATTGCCTGTTAGAAATGACTTTCCTCTACCTCTTCCCTGGGTCTGACGATGAGTTGCCTTACTGTCGTCTCGGCCTCCGTTGTACTTCCAGTCGTTACGTCCTCGGCCTTGAATTCTCCAGTCACCAGGCTTGAGTCTTGCCTGCTGAGTGCTCCTACATTGGAATTTTTTGTGTCCGGGGCGTCCACATCCATAACACAAGAAGATTGAAGACTCAAGGGATTTGGTCACTCCTCTGCTCCGTTTTTCCTCTTCCCCAAGCAGTCTGTTTTTCACAAAGTCCAGTTTCAATTCCTCCACAGTTTCCAAAGCCGTGATAATGCCTTCATAAGATTTCGGCATGGATAAGAGTAAATAGTTTACTTTTTCTTCCTCCGAGAGCTCACTGCCAGCATCCCCGAGTTGCGCAAATAGTTTTTCCAAGTCAATAAAATGTTCCATTAAAGGTTTCCGTTCGTCGAATTTCATATCAGACAACTCTCTTCTTATAAATAATTTAGATCGTGTACCTTTCTTCTTAAAGCTGTCTTCCATGTTTTTAATCATTTGATAAGCAGATCTGTTCTTTAGGTATTCAAGGTGACTGTCGGCGGTTGCCGCTATTATGATAGCTTGGGCCTTAGCTTCCAATTCCAATTGCTTGCTATCCGTAGATTTACTGAAGTCCTCCTTTTCGATCGCCTCTATTGCTCCATTATCCCGCAGGATACTTTTCAATCGAAACTCCCACGCGTTGTAATTGTCCCCGCGAAAGGGACAATTAAATATTTTTCTCTTGACATTTTCTGTCCTTTAACACTATAAAACACTATAAAACAGATCGCCGTTCTGGGCCCATAACCCTGTTAAGGATTAAAGGGATAATTAAAGATATAACACTTTTAACAGAAAACGTGGTATTTATTTCACAGAACAAAAAAAACATATGGAGAGCTACAGTATTTTAATAGAACCTTCCTTCATTACTAACACAGTGTTCACAACCGACGCAGTGTTGCCATTAAAATACAATATTATATAAATCATTGTTTATTAACAGGCCCCACTCTATCTTCTCAAATATACTAACGAATTTAGAAGAGTTATCTTATCGAACCCATGCAAGGGGTATCATTATCAGTTCAACGTGAACTGAATGTCAAGTATCGTTCTCCTATTTGGGCTTGACAAAGCAAATTATTAAGGTTTTATTTTATTTCGCATAATAATGTCTTATCAGAACAATCAGGACGTACAATGCCGTGCAAAGTTTATATTAAATGTGAGGATTGAAGGTTTCTTTGAACTTAATTTAAAGTAAGGGAAAATATTTTATGATGACGAGGGAATGAATCGTTGAAACGTCCTGCACAATCATATACTTTAATCATCAACACAATACTTAAATTCTTTAATCACCTACAAAATCATATACACAGTCTGTATCATATATACAACTATATGAAGTTGTAGTTTCATGATGTACGTCTAGATGGGATTCAAAGACAATCACGTGTTGTTTTGTATCGACCAAAAAAAAAAAAAAAAAAATCCTTACCTCCCTCGAAATTTGGGATTTTACGTTTCAAGATACGTAGAACCCGAATAACTAATCAAAAATCGTCTACCGCCTTCCGTTTCTTTTTTTTTTTTTTTTTTTTTTTAATTTAGCACATATATACTAGGCCAGCCAATGATCCTTACTCCCCGACGTTCATATTAGCCGATTTGTTTTAAATTGACATCCGTGATTAGAAATTTTTTAATTCATTGTTAAAGATAATGAAAAATATGTATAGAGTTTTCTAATCAGGACAACTCAACTAGTTGTAATAAAGAAAAGAAAAAAATTGAAATTGTACCCATACATATGCCAATACCAAAAACTAGTTATTACTATTCGAATAGAGAATCGAATTCCCTACAAAATAAAAAAAAATAAAAAAATCTGTTAATAGCTCTGATATAGCTTGTTGAGAGTCGCAGGTGTAATTGATCATTTTCCTTTTATAATAATTTATTTATTGCTTTCGATGTTAGTTAATTAATTACCTGTAAGCTGCTATATAAACTGTTAATTATTCGGATTAAAAGATTTTGATTAAACTCGCTATAAGGATATAATATGATGTATTATATAGGTTATATATTATGTAGGTTAAGGTTATGATGTAGGTTTCATTCTGATTGAAATAGTCGGACAGGGCTTAAATGCCAATATTTTAAATTTTCATTTTCCGAGGACCTTTAATTTTTTATATTTAAAAAAAATTAAGCACATTATCTTGTTAGCATTGACAAATAACAGCTACATATGCAAATTATTAAATTTAATTTAACAACGGAGGTAAGTAGAAGTCGTGTATTTTGCGCACCAGATATTTTTACTTGTGAGTGAATAACAAATTAAAGTATTTTTTATTGAATATTAGTCCTCTTTTGTACCTGTTTCTCCTTGCAATATTTTAGTAATCCATTGAAAGGTGAAGTTACTGGCTTAATTACGATTCCATTGCTTCTGCATATATCTTATAGTTAGTATTTATTATGTGGGTGAGTTGACATTTCAGGAATCTAGATAACGCATACCACTGGTGCTTGCACAAACCCTTGGGTGACCCCTGCCGTGAAAGGTAGAGGTATATAAACCGATGATAAAATAATAATATAAAGCATAATGCTTATTTTATAGCTTCAAGTCCTTATTACCATTATCTTTCGTAAGTCTGATATTAAACTACAAAATCTCTTACCGGAAGAAATACATTTTTTATAATAATAAGTATTATTGTATCGTAAAAAAATTAATAATCTAGCTGTCTGAAATGTTTTTTGCAGTATGAAGTCGAATGACTTTCTTTAATTGCTGTTTTTAATGATACGTTTTATGATAATTATTCTTATACATCCTTTCACTCCATTTGTTCTCATATAAGAAGAGTTACGTTGTCAGGTGCGGTTGTTTCTTTCATGAGTATGTTATTCCATGTTATTTTTTTTAAATGATAAAACCACTCTGAAGAAACCTTTCAAACTAAAGTGGTTTAGCGAGAAAGGAAAAAGAATACTGTTTAAGGGAATTTTTTTCCTTTTAATATTTATTTCGTTATAACATATTCAGGGGAGGCTGGACAGTGGGCGTCTTGTGACAGACAATGCCCACACATGGGCCGTTGAGACCGTGTGCTGCAATTTCATATTAGGCATACATTCCAGAGCAGAGACGTTTTCAAAACTGCGAACAAACGTGTACGTGGCTTTTCCAACGAGTCCGTTTTCAATGGGCCTCAGTAACATCAGCTCTTGAAATAGATTGTGAACAAAGCAATCGACAACGCGCTTACTAAAATTAAACAAAAAAAACAGATGAAACAACAAAGATATAATATATAAATTTCGCTGCCTTCTGCCTGTTTTAAATTTCAATCAACTAACATTATTTCGACATTCTTAACGTCTTACATAGAACGCATGTTTTTGGCGCGCCTTAGATCTTATGAAAAAGTCCTTACTTTATAGACTTTCTATAAATAACAATGATTTTTTTTATGTGAAAATCCTTTAGGCGCGACTACGGGGCAACAGAAACGGATTACAGCAATGACGCGTTTATATTGCATTCACTTTTTAAATATACTCTGTATGCTCATAATGATAATGATTTTGTTAATAATCATTTCACTAACGAATACATTTTAATTCTTATTGATATATTATTAAACCAATTTATTTTATTATTTATGCATTAAAACCATATACTATATTAATAATTTTACATATTAATTCCTGGGAGCGGCAATGTTGGTGGATAGAGCACTAGTCTACTATTATTCGGGTCCTGGGTTTGAATCCCGGCTGTGGCAGAATATTATTTATTCTGTTAATTCAGGGGGCGAGGGTATGGAGACCCTCCTGAGGCAGACCCAGCCTCTATGAAAAATATTGGGAAGAACCTAGCGGCTGAGCGTTATTAAGGTGCCGTTGGCCTAGAAAAAGTACGAATATCTATATGTTCTGTGCCCAAAAGACCTTCATGGGTTGTAGTGGTACAGGTTTTTTTATATCTGGGCCTCAGCTTGTTGCAGTATTTTCCCATGTCTCCACTAAGCTGCTGAAAATGTCTGTTCTATTTGTGTAGTATTTTTCCTACAATGTATTTTTTGTATATACATGAGATACAAACCGTTCAGAAAAACCTCAACCATTTTTTCGGGATAAACTAAATTTACCGAATAATGATTCTTCAGTCAATATAAGAATAATAATGTATTTATTATATAAAAAGCTTTATATAAATAAGTTTAAATTTTAAATTTTAACAGAACTTATTTAGTTTTAACTTAATCATCATCTATCACAATATCAAAGAGGTTTCACTTCAGTCGCGCGTTAAGGTACACACACACACACACATATGGGTGATTAAAAATTGAGAATTTTGTTGTTTTTAATGGTATTTACCTTGTAATGTAAGGGACTTATAATTAGGTCTACCTATAATATCAGGTTATTAAATCACAATTTCATAAAACTTATTTACTGTCTTTTCAAGGACTGAGGACGTCGCCATCAGATTGACCTTAGCAACATTGCATTAGCAAATCAGAAGAAAAAAAAAAGACCTTTGAGAGCCTGATGGAGTTAACGGTTATATCTTCTTCTTGCTTAAATAAGGCTATTAATCTGCCTCACTGTGTATTCTGTCAACAAAAAACAAAAGTGACTGATCTGAATTTTAAATGCGGTTACGTAAGAAGGGTGTAAATATTTGCAAGTAGTACTGACGCTGTAGCAATCTCTGATAGCTGTAGACATTCACCACTTCAAAGTCTGTATTTCTCAACAACCAAGCTATGGGTTAGATATCTTTTATCTATCCACGGTTATAGGTAGGATTTGTCTCTGTGTAAATACATATTTATTTATTTATAGATGCATTAACCAGTAATATTACTTGATCTTAATCATGATGATATAATATTTCAAGTCCTGTTAAGTGAGTACTTTAGAGACTCTTTCTTTCTTCCAATTCAATTTTCAAGTTTATCTTCTCAGTATAGGCAGTATTTGGGAAAAAATACCGTTATTTTCGAACAACTTGCCCTTCTGATGAAAAGCTTGCCTATTCTCATGCTTGGAACTCTGTTGCTACTAATATTTGATTCCTTTGTTTTTTTCCTGTGTCGGACCCATTGTAAAGAAAAAATAATGACGTTTTAAAGAACCTTATAATAATACTATGAACAGTAATTATCTGAATGTAACTACCGACGTTTCTACGTATACATCAGGAAAAAGTCATGGTCAGATCAATATAAGAAAAAGATCCGGAATCGAAATGAGTTACTTATCCTTAGTTTATTTGTATTCCTTATCAAGTGCTACTTATTTTAATGATCGAACTTGAATGGAACATTTCCGCAATTAGTCCTCAAACTTACTTCCTCATCACCTTTTAATTTCGCCCACCTTGGTCAAACCGAAGTGCCAATCCTTTCACCCACAGCTTCATACTAATTTTTTATGAATAACCTTGTACCCTAAACGGTTTGTAGGTAAATATATACATGGTAGACAAATTGACCAGTGGATTGACCTTCAAAAATTTCAATAAACTTTGGTCTATTATCAACTACGTCATTTTTAATTTATTATTATTAACTAACTAGCTGTTGCTCGCGACTTCGTCTTGGATGCAAGCCGGCCTTTGGTGTTGCGAGCGGCGTCGTTTCAGACAACCCCCAAGATTTCTTTCGGCTGGTGTTGATGTAGAGAATCAATTTTTCGTCACCAGTAACAACTCGTTTCAAAAATCACATTTTTTTTTTCAGCAGTAAATCACAACATGAAATCCTTTCAATAAGCTCATGGGGAACCCAACTGTCGTAACGACAGACGTACCCGGCCTTCTTAATATGATCAAAAACGGTCGATTTTCAGGATCTTAACTCCGCAACTATCTCACGAACAGTAATTCGTGGATTGTTTTTGATGACCGTCATAATATTCTCGATGTCAAGAGTTGAACTCTGGCCAGCCCGGGGTTGGTCTTCCAAATTGAAATCTCCTCATCTAAACCGTGAAAACAACTTTTGAACCGTGCTATCAGCAATTGAATCGCTACCATACACAGCTCGAATCTTTCTTGCAGTTTGGGATGCTTTTTTCCCTTTTTAAAAAAAGAACAGCATAATATGCCGAAAATGGACCGAACCGTCACTCATGTTAGTTTGCAATAAACTACACTACTGATCCTCAATAAAGACGAATTCAGTAAGTAAACATAGTTAATTCCATGAGGATGGATATAAAATCGATTCCTACGTGTTTAAATGTTTGCCGATGTTTTTATTTGTATATATGGTTAACAGTAAACATTTGGTTAACAATGCATTCTAAAGAGTAATTAAAATGAAATTCGATAGACACGGTTAGAACGAACAAGCTGGTCCACCAACGTCAAGTATTGTTTCTTTGGACCAGTCGAGGACTATGTGGCAGATGAGGGTTTCAGGCCCAAATTTAGACAATCTCAGGATAGCTTCATTTAGAAGACTATGAATCAGATATATAAATACATATTTATTTATGATTTGTTTTTGTTTCTGTTCTTTTTTAACTCACTGAAATAACGACTTGTATGTTATGTTATGTTGTGTATGTTATGTTTTTATTTATTTATTTTTTTGAGGTTCACAGATATACAGTAAATCATACTAACAGGGAAACATTTTTTTTTCTCAAGGTTTTCAACATTGAACGTGAAATAATTTCATGGGTGGTTTGGACGTATGCTTTAAAAACACGTTTTTTTTATATTGATTTTTTTTTTTTTTTTTTTTTTTTTTTCAACAACAACAATTTTTATTCAGTAAAATTACAATCTGTCCCAATTTGGACATTAATAGTAGTGCTGAAAGATATCATACATACTACATAATTTTTTTTTTTAATATGTTTAATAAAACTAACTGCTCGTATTAAAAGAAAAAAATCTGGTGCGGGCAAGACACGACTTTCACTTACCTCGATTTTTAAAATCAATGAAAGAATTTTCAAATACAGTTAGAGATAAAAATACGTGAAACTATTAAGGAATTAATCAAATTGAATTTATATATAAACATGTGTTTTATTAAAAAATCTATTATATTATTATCTAAAATAATCAGTTAGTTTTATCTTCTTCTCATCACTCTCTATTAACTTCTAAAAGCTTGTGTATGAGATGATATTTTTTCTAAAATCTTTAGCTTTCCAACGGTATATCATACATGTATATTACTGCTCTTATGTTCAAAAACGAAAAATTTCATTAAAAATATATTTTTTCTGTTTTCTCCTTTAGTTGGGTATCGAATTTATTCAATTTATATATTTACCTGTTTTTCATCAGCGCTAACAAGATAATCTAGTTATTATTATTGAATCTAAAAAATTAAAGGTACTTTAGAGGAAGAAAATTTAAAATATCGGCATTTAAGCCTGTCAGACCATTTTTATCCAAATAAAACCTACATGATATTAAAGCCCATTTAATTTTACATCGATATAGCGAGTTTAATCAAAATCGTCGGAACCGTTTTTGAGAAAATCGAAAAAAGGTGCAAAATGCATGGTATAAAGTGCCTCTTCTGGTAAGTTCATTTTGATGAAAAAAGTTTTGTCACGTCTCGGGCGTATAGTTGTCTTAAATATGAAATTTCAGTTTCATAGGACTTACCGTTTCCGCCCGGGAGTTACCACAGACACACACACACACAGACCTTTTTGCGGGACTTGGTTATTTGGACTCAGGGGACCCTAAAACGTGTATTTCCGTTGAAAACTGGAATTCGAAAATTTTCACGTTCGCAATACTTTCCTTACTATATATAGTAAGTGAAAGTAAAAATATAGCTATATTTTATTTCCGGAAGTTAATTTCTTCTTTCGGATTGCTTTTGACAAAACTTTAATTGCTTACAGAAAGTTTTTCAGTATTTTTTGTCTTTAAATTTTATTTATACTACGTCTTGACAGACGCTTTACTTGGAACCCTCATTCGAGACTGAAACGACTAGAAACTGCTCGACATTTTCGACTACTTCAACACTTACTAGGCAAACGTTCTTATCTTCCTTTTAACTACAAATGGCTCATCTACAAGCTGTGGGGCTCTACTAAACCATCGTATTCTTCCCGTATCCAATCCTTACAATCAAAATCCTTAGTTAAATCCTCAGTGCTTCTTACTCTGTAACAAGTAAGCTGATCCATAAAGACCAGGTACCCAGGTACTGTTCCTTTCTTGATAAAATCAATTCTCACTCTAGCCCACTAGTATGAATTCTTTCTCCCTCTCCATTCCTGATAATCCTCCGAAGCGTCTGAAAATAAGATCCGAGACATAGTTTAGAATAGTTTTATAGTGCTGCCAATAGAAAGATTCTCTACATACGTATTATGCAATTTATATACTCACTTGTTGTATTCAATAATGCAGTTGTATATCGCCAATTCAACAAAAGAATCGTAATAAATTATTTTTAAGAAATATAATTCTGGATATTAACGACTGTATTATGAAATACATCTAATAAATGTGATACCATATAAGACAGTCGTCCTTCACATGTAGGGATACTATCCATTGGCAGCACTCCCAGGACTGTGCGAAGCTAGAAGGTCCTAGGACCATCTTTTTTTTTTAGACTCGCCTCGAAGGATTGTCAGGGATTGTACTGGAAACAAAGGCTGAACAAGCGGGTTATAGCTTGTCTTGTTTAGAGTTGAAATATACCTGGTTTAGGCCAAGTCAGTAACATGAGAAACTTTAAGGTCTTTATGTATCAGTTTATTTATGATAAAATAAGGAGCATCGAGAATTTTTCGATATATTTTGGATAGTAAGGATTGGATACGAGAAGAATTTGATGGTTTAGTAGAGCCCTAAAGCTCTACTCCTCAAGTCCATAAAGGTCATATGGTAGTCATATATATGAGGCTTTTGTAGTCAAGTGGAAGGTTTGACCGTTTGTCAATTAAATAGTTTAATATTTCTTTATTTCCAGATCAGCTGCATGAGACATACTTGGGTTGTTTAAAATGAAAGAATTATAATTACAACCGGTAACAATTTAAAAAGTGGAGATATAGTCTCATACAAAAGACAGCTCTAAACATCATAGATTTATAATTATTCATAAGAATTGAATAATGAGATTAAATTGATATCAGAACGAAAAAAAAAAAAAAGAAAGAAAAGTAAAGATGTATGAAATAATAAGTTTGAGCAAAATTAGAAAGTATAAAAGTAAAATTGATTTTACTGTAAAAAAATATATAATAAATAATAATAATAATATAAAAAAGCGGATCACGATAAATCCATTTGGAAAGAAAAATAATTGCATGGGAGGTTTTACTATCAATTAAATTCGCCTGATATTGACAGTGAGCTCTCAGTCGAATGGTTGAGGATGGGTCAACTGTTTGGTGAGACAGAGGGATTTGTTCTTGCTATACAGGACCAAGTTAGTGCAACAAGAGCATACAGGAGGCACATAATGAAGGAAAATACGGTAACAGATATATGTCGCCTTTGCTCCAAGACCCATGAGTCTATTCAACATGTGACAAATGGTTGTGAGACTTTGGCTGGGACAGACTATCTGACAAGACATAATAATGTTGCCAAAATATACCACCAAAGCTTGTGCAGAGCTTTTAGAAAGTTAGATGATGAAGAGTTACCATATTATCGGTATACCCCTGAGAAACTTATGGAAAATAAAGATGTAAAAGTTTACTGGGATGAACAGATTATTACCGACCACAGAGTGCTACATAATCGTCCGGATATTTTGGTGTTAGATAAAACCAACAAAATAGCCAGAAACGTCCATATAGCTGTTCCAAGTGACTCCAATCTGTTAAGCTGAAAAAATCCGAAAATACCAAGAACTCGCTCTAGAACTAAAATCACTTAATCACCTAGAAAAAGTAACAACAATTCCAATTGTTCTCTCTTTGAATGGTCTAATCCTAAAAAACACCAGTGAGGGCACACAAGAACTTGGCCTAGATCTAAAGAATCTAAGCAGGTGTCAAGCAGAATTGTTTAAATAAGTAAAAATTCCCTGGACTTTTATCCGGGAGCTAGATGAGGTTCCAGTGATCTGAGAGGAAGAAAATAAAAATAATAATAATTATTAAGTATTAAAATAGTCGAAAACACTCATATATGTAACATAATTGATGTTTCCTTAAAACATGATAATGTCATAAATTTAAATATGTTCAGTTTTTTTAGGGTAAGACTTTCACTACTGAATATTCTTCATTATCCTTCTTCGGTATTTCTTGAGGTAATTACATCATTCCATTGTCCTACTACATAAGTCCTATTACCCTCTCAACCTCTTGTCAGTACTCCCTCTCACTTAACCCCATGGCGTGGGGGATAATACATCATGATACCCTCGAGGGGACACCTTGTGCTCGGAACTGCCAATTTAAACCTACACCGACAGCTACAAATCTTGCGCGGCCGATAGACGGGAGGTTCAAACGACAGCCGATAGACGTGAGCATTGACCCCTGAAGCAATTAGAGTGCGGTCAGCAGCCTGCCCACTCTTGACCTCTTTACCCACAAAGTCCACTTCTTCAGCTCATTGTCTTCCTTTTAGAGGATCTCTATTTACTTTCTACATCCTTACGGGAATTCTAATACTGCCATTTTCTAATGGAAAGCAACTCTTTACTCACTTCGGTTTTGCCTTTAAAAGGGTCTAGGAGGAACTCTTGTACTAACCATACAAGCTCAACAAACATATTTTCAGGTGTAAAGATCGTTACAATATCTCTTGAAAATTTTATTTTTTTATAGTCCTTGAAGTAGATAAGATATAAAAATATTTTTTGAGATGTACTCTTTGCATTAATTTTTTTTTTTTTTTTTAATAAGATCCTTGGGTACTTACACCCAAAAGCCTCACGTCTGACATCAGTACAATAAAATACATACTTACAATTCAGACATGAGGCTTTTCTGGGTGTAAGTGTCCTCTCACCTTAAGATAAAAATTGTTCTATTCACCAGAAGATAGCATTATAGCCGAAGCGTAGTGCATCATAGTGAAATAAAATAGTGGTAAGGTATAATTATATGTAACAAACCATTAATACATTCAATTTATATTCGTTGCAAATGTCCACTGCTAGTTATTTATTATTGTTTCTTTTTCGGTCCCGGTTTCCTGATTCTAAAACTTACATTTTTTTATATATTTAAAAAAAACCTTAAAGTTTTATTAAAGGCGTAAATATGAGTATATTTTACTTTCTTTCTTATAATAAATCGCGGTGTGCTGATCCTAAAACTCTTTAAATAATATTATATATCTTTATTCTGACAGTTTAAAAATAAATGGCTGATATTACGTTTAGGTGTTAGGATCATCGTAGGATGTCCTGTTATGTTTGTTCCTAATTTCAAAAAGATCGGGTTTTCTGTTATCTTGAAACGTAAGACCTTAATTTCGAGGGGCGTATTTTTTTCTTCTTAGACTAATACAGAGAGAGGTTCAAGATTGAAAATAATTAACCAAAATTTATTTTATACTTTAGTAATTCACTATTTTAAATTATTTCTTGTTCTCCCAAATTGTCAGTGGCAGATCTGGGAAATGCGATATTGCGACCTCCATCCAAATGGAACGAATCCATCAAATTATCCTATATTAGTGAAATTTACTACCTAGCTTATGATTTCGCAGTTTAGCTCCATTTTTATTTATACTTCTCTATATATGAAATATATAGTGAGGATAAGTATTGCAATAATGAAAATTTGTAGTATAAAAGAAGATCCTCTATGTGTATGTGGCAAGTCTTGCTCTAAAATAAAAAATAATGCGGTAATGAAGTTTCATATTAACGAGAAATGTTGGGTGTGGGATGTTAAAGCAACCTTCTTACCAAAATCCACAAACCAGAAGAACAAATTTATACTATGCAAAATACACCTTTTTATGATTTTCTCAACAATAGCTCTAACGATTTTAATTAAACTCTCCATAACTATGAAAAATTTAATGGGAAATATTTATTTTCATGTAGGTTTTATTCAAATTGAAATTATTTGGCATGGTTAAACAACGAATATTTAAGTTTCTTTAGTTTTTTAGTTCGCAACAATTAACTTTTTCGTGTTGTTAACTTTGAAATAAAAATGGATAATTGTGCAATATGAAACAATTTGATAACCTAATGAAGGAGACTATAGCAGACATAATTTTCTTTGGTTAATTTTTTACCGAACATAACAATAGTAACATAAATGTATAATATACTGTGGGAAAGCCAAAGCTTTGAGAAACATATTACCATAGATACTAAGTTTTAGAATCTACTACAGACTTACGATTGCTTTACTATAACTTTTTCCTTAAAAAAAAAAAAAAACATTTTATTTTATTCAACATCAGTTAAAATTCCAAAATCGATTCTAACTACTAAGAGAAGTGAAAGTTGCGCGAATTGATTTTTTATGATTTTTGTTAACAGCCAAATTTGTACAGTTAAAACTTTATTTTTGTATAAAATAAAACTATGCAATCAGTATAAAACCATGTATAATGTGTTCATCTGTATTTTTCTTCTATGTTTTATTTGTGTATAGCCTCGGCGCCTATTTTCAGTATGAAATCTTAAATTTTTTTTTGTTGATCATCTATTTTATTTTATTTTTTAATTATGTTTAAGTTAAAGTAATACAAACTATTGTTTTGGGTTCATGATCTATGATTCAAGTAAAATAATGAACGTTGAAGACGACCTCGATCAACGATCCAATAACAAGGTAGGATGTAATTTAAAAGTATATTTTGATGTAGAATAATCACTTCCTTAATTAACACAGTATTTCATTCCCATATTTATTTTAATTAATTAAATAATTTACTTATACAAAAGGAAGGGAAAATTATCTTCCTGTATTATGAAATCAAGGGCTGTGACATAACGATTACTTCTTTTGCAAGTTCTTTTAGACGTTGCGGGGGTTTTCTTGAACCGGGGGGGGGAGGACGGGGATTTTTCCCTTGGTTAGAAGCCCCTCCGGCACAAAGACGCGTACTCATAATTATTTTACCTTAAGTTTTGGTTGTCAGGCTGCAAGGCAACGCAATATAAATTAACAATATATATTTATTTATATATATTAATAATTTTATGTTTAATTTTTAAATATTTATGTGTGAAATAATAGGGAAAATATGTTTCTAATGAAATTTTATCCGAAAGACGGACTAAAACGTGTTTATATTTAAAAGAACTTATGGGAAACAATGACCTTATTTTACAGCTCTCAATATTATTAATTTTAAAATTTATAATATTATCTTTGATACTGTATTATTTAAAATGCCATACGTGGTATCTAAGTAAGAACCGTAATGCTAAAAGGAAAATTGTTTAACATATTAATAAATATTACACAATCACTTAATGTCATTGCCGCAATGTAATATTTATGTATCTAGAACGGAAACGACACTAAGAGGTAGGTACTCGTCTAAATAAGGGTAACTGATACTTCCCTTTGAAATATTTCTAATGGAGTGCTTCAAGGTTCATCCGTTCTAACTCTATTGTTTCAAAGCACTTGAGATATGTGCCTAAGGGTTTGATAAATCTGACAAGTTGAAAGAAACGGCCTTTATAAATATTCTTGTTGAACTAAGAATTATTTCAACTCCTATTTCGCAACCTAAGTATTGGATAACCTCGACGAGGAAATAACAGTTTAAACGAAAATATTTACGATTAGTAACTCATCCATAGCTTAAATTAGGGTATAATTAGAGCCTGTTTATTACCTATTGTTGAATTGTATACCTGTTGCTGGCCTTCATTGTTGACTTATCTGGTTGATGGTTGTAATTACCTATAGCCTTAATTTATTTTGTTTGTAGCATGTGGATCAAGTTCAAGGAATCATTGCCTTCAGGATTCTTTGCCCTGTTGCATCCCTGCTTTTCCACTCCATAGACGACCGTCAGACCTGGCCTCCACACTACAATAATGGATTCCAGAGCGCGGCAGTAGGCACCCATGGACAGGATGATTGGATAAGTAGAAGATTGCTTAATAAGGACTGCGGCGGCCTTGCTTATCCTTGCAGCTTTTGCTTAAAAGGTTGTTGTCATCATTTGGGCCAATCCCATGTCCTTAGTATCCTAAGGAGCCTTCCTTAGCAAAATGTTTTTTGTTCTCTTGTGCGCTTATTGACTTCCCTCTGAAAATATTTGAAGTAAATGTCCTTATTTGGAAATGATAGGATATACAAAAAAAAAAAATTATCATTCTATTCAATTCAAGGTTTCAAAAGACTGTAAGTAATACTATTTAATATTTGCCAATACTAAACATTCCCTTCAGAGCATTCTCTGAGCTTGTTTAATCCCATTCGACATCTTCAAAAAAAGCTTAAGTTTAGTTATTTGTTTCGATGAAGAAACATGACACAAACACGCTACGAAATCCTCGTAGTTTTAAGGCATTACTGCTAAAACAATTTAACAGCTGCTGAAGCAACTCGTGAAATTATTAAATGTGAAGGGAATGGTATCCTTGACTACGGCTCTACGCAATGTTTTTAGCAGTGGAGATACTACATTGGAAAGGAAGGACTCCGGGCGACCATTGTTATTGATGAGGTGCTGCTCCTGCAGAACAGCTTCCTAGCTGTTGAGTTAAATCCGTTCACAACTACTCACGAACTTGCTCGGGAGTGTGGTGTGTCGAAAGATACTGCTAGTCACTATGTACTCTCCATGGGGCAGCTGGAAAAATACAGTATGCTGTTCCCTTAAGAACTTACCTTTAGCAATCAGCCAAGATGTTATAAAATTTATTGAAAAACCCTTCTCATGAAGATTTTACCGGAAGATTGTCACCTGTGATGAAAAGTGGATATCCTGTCAAAATACGAATACGTGTGAGCAATGGCTAAACGGAGTTAACCTGGTTTTGCGGTTGATGCTAGGGGGAAATTCGAAAAAAAAAAAAATCCTTTTGTTGTGTTTTTTTTTTTTTAAATTTCGAAGGTGTCATCCATCACGAATTGGTTCCTGATGGGTGCTCTTTGAATTCTTAACCCTACTGCAAACAACTGAAAAGAAGTTTTATTCCAACAAGACAATTCTGGTCCTCACACTTCCCGTCGAACCAAAGAAAAGTTTAAAGAACTTCATGGATTCGAACCCTTGCATCACCACCATATAGTCTAGACCATCGGTTTACTATTTGTTTCTATTTATGGCCCATTTTATTCTATGAATAATATTTGATAATAAAATTGAAAATGCGGTCCAAGAGTTCTTTGACAGCTATCCCAAAGAATGCCATCAACGTGGGATCTAGCGATTGTTTAGTAGATGGCAAATGACGGTAGATAACAATGGAATATACTTGACTATTAATTATATTTTACATCAAAGAGATAATAATACAAATTTTTTGGTTGAAAAACGGTCATTTTTTTTATACATCTCATTAGCTGAGTTAATGCGTTATGCATGCGTAAACCGATTGCCTTCTGCTCTTATTCTTTAAAGGGCGACCTAATTCTTTATTGAACATTAAAATATAAAATATACTAAATTTTTATCCATAATGTTGAAAATGCCACTTTATGAACTAATGTGTACGTATTAAATCGCTTTACAATACTTTCCTTTAGATTATGTAACAAACAATTAAATATTACGTAATTGAAGTTAAACGGTCTTCATCTAGATCTATAGATATTTTGTGTATTTATCCAATCAGATTTTCTAACACAATTTTGGTTTATTATTTTCAATAATGAACCGTTGTTATCGACCAAATAATAAAACAAAAACGAATATTTTAGTTGCCTGTTAGTATCAATACTTGAGAGATATTGTTATAAATTATCTTAATAAGTGAAGCCTTATCATTCTTGTCGAAATCCTGGAATTACGAGCTAGATAATTCGCTATTTAGGAAATACTTTATTAATCGAATTTCTCGAGTGAAAAAGAAATGTTTTTGTTTACGGATTGGACTACATTGACCCATCATGATAAGTCACAATTCCGCACCGTTTCTGTCTCGGTTTTCGGAGTTCAGTCACTCCACTTCTTCAGGACTCCTGGAGGGGAAGATAGTTTGAAGAATGATACGTAGAAACTGCTAAACGTTTTTGTGAACCTGAGAAGCGGGCGGTTCAGTAAACAAAGTGGCCTCGGATTAATTGATGCACCAGTCACGGATTAGCGTGACATTTCGTTATCCATGGTTCGCGGTGACTCTTAATCAATCTTATCTCTTCTTCAGGTTTTATCCATTCATTGTTTTTTTTTTCTTTCTGGTGAGCTTTCTGTAAAATCTTATTGCGAAATGTTCAGTAATCGCCATCATTCTTCACATTTTTTTGTAATTCCTTTTTAAAAATATATATATATATATATATATATATATATATATAATATATATATATATATATAATCCAAACATATTTCGATTTATGTTTATGTGTTGCATTTATTAGATACATTTAAAAAATGCAATATAGCCAACATTGAATGTTTCTTCACGTACCAGTATTTCAACTCAGTTTTGTATTCTCCAGAACACATGTTGTGATCTGCACAAATTTGGTTTGTTCATCGCTTATTCGTTTATTCCAGCGAAGCAGTTAGAATTCGACACGTGTGCTCCACAAAGCTATATTCATGTTCAGAATTAGATGAAATGTTACTATTAATTTATTTTCCAATCTCCATAATCTGTATTTTTAGTAAAAGTACCGTTTCCCTCATTTTTGGGTGTTCCCATAATAGTGTAGATGTGCAATAAGACTGGGTTTGAGAAAATTCTTCCTAGTAGTTGAGTAGTTGAAAAATAAATAAATTTTTTAAACCTTTGTAAAAATTATTTTTCGAAAACTCAGAAACTAAACATCTCCCGAAAAAATATATGTCTCGTTTGAAAGATAATCTAATTTCTATTTACTTGGAAGTAACATATAATAACTAGTTTCATAATAAATTGATAACTAATATATTTTTGCATATTGGGCATTGTATCTATGTTTTGTTTGCATCTTCCCATGGAAACGTATTTAATTGAAATGGGATTTTAAAACACGGTTTTTTTCAAATCGAAGGCTTCACCCACGAGTACGGAAGATTCGCATTTAAGTTGCAATAGAATTATGATAATATACATAGTCCAAGATCCGAACTTGAGACGATCTGCACCGAGCTGATAATAGAATTAAACACATTTCATAACGAATTTAGTATATTAGAAAATACGTTAAGAATGGGTTGCCTAAAAAAATCCTGAACAGACTATTTTTAATTATTTTATAAAAAAATATTTTTAATTAAATGTTGCAGCATCGTGATAATAAGAAAACTTAACCTGACTTGAAGTATCAAAGCTATAGAATGTGCAGCCGTCGGGTTGCCTAATCTTTTCCTGGACAAACTATCGGTTGTCAGGTAAAAGCGGGTAAGTCGATATCCGTTATCTGCATCGGCTTGATAATAGAAACAAAATTATATCAATATAAGCGTTGTTTTTTATTGCAAACACATTGATATAGGGTTGCCTGCAAAAAACTTGGTCCTAATCTGGGTTGCCGAATTTTAAAGATTATATTTTTACGCGAGTGGAAATGCGTGACAGAGAGATCCGAGTTTAGTATAGCGTGTAATAATAAAGGACGCAACATTGCAGCCGAACGTAATCGGACATTGAATATAATATAAGAAAGTTTGATATCTTATATAAAATTACAGGACCAGTTTTTACACAAATAACAAATACCAAATTACAGGGTAGAAGTTTTCTTATTATCATGATGTTGCAACATTTAATTAAAAATAGTCTGTCCAGGATTTTTTTAGGCAACCCATTCTTAACATATTTCCTAATATACTAAATTTGTTATAAAATATGTTTCATTCTATTATCAGCTCGGTGCAGATCGTTTCAAGTTCGGATCTTCTACTAACAGCAGTTATTATATGATATACATGTGCAAACGCCGGGAACATTAAATAATATTTTTTACTAGATTGACTCCTCATTATTTCTCCCTATTACAATGATTATATTTATAAGATAAAATATATTGTATATGTGTAAGCTCTTATGCTTTTGTATTATTGTGAATTTGACAGAATAAAATGAAGATCATGAACTAAATAATAATGCTATTCGTGTTAGTAAAACACGATAGAGTAATTCATGGAACGATAGCGTAGTTATACTAATTATAGTTACTCTTACTATAAACTTACATTTGTAAACACTAAATGAATATTGGCGAGCAAAGCCGCGGGGTACAGCTAGTAAATTATAAATCTAAGATTTATTTTATGACGACAGTAGAAGTTATATTGGTGTTTAAAAATATATTACTAAGTACGAATCGTTTTGCATCATTTGTATTGCACCTAACAAGCGCGTACTTCCTTGGCCATGGAGTGTGAGTAGATCCGAAGTTATTGCTTATGTAGGCAGACATTAGCATCGTATCTTAATCCTGTAATTATATAGCGAAAATAGGTTATATTCAATTAACTGCTTCCAAGGCCAAGGTAATACCTTCTGATATATACTGATACACTGGCAACTATATTCAGTCTTCATAATTTATTGCTAGGCACTTAAACGCCCTTCCAGTCAGCTGGACGATTACGACCAATAAATCATCCATAGGTGAAAATAATCAGACCATAAACGCCTGGTTCGATTATCGCTGAGAGAGGTGCGGTACTAAGTCTCTCCGGCCGGGAGGAGGACGAGCAACAATCAGGCCAGGTGGGCGAGGCAATGCATTATCCTAGCCAGAACTAGGCGTGGGCATGTCCTGCCAAATCGGCTGCTTGCCGTCCTCCGGGTCTCTCTTCTCCAAGCCGGCTATTTTAGTCACTCCAGCAATGCTCCGGAAATCGCTAATTGACCTTACTGGTACAGTGTCGTCTCAAGCGGGTCGGCATTCCCAACGCTACACATTCTTAAGGCTTCCGTTTAGAACTTTGCTTACTGTGGTGCAATCCTCGATTTCATTATTCAGTATCTTTATTTTATTTTTTTTATTGTTTCCGATAATTTTAGGAGATAAAGAAAAATATGTTGATAGTTTTAAAATCCGTATATATCTACATACTGGCTTCTCTGATTGTACAGAAGCACTTAATACTCCTACAAAATTGGTACTCTCTTTGGAAAATTCGATTAAATCATGATAAGTCAAATCATGTAACGTTCACACTAAGACAAACCACTTACCAAATTCCCTAGACCAACTCTGCACATTACCCAGGACTAACACTCGATCGAAGGATAACTTGGGGCCCACATGTAAGATGAAAAGAAAAACTCTCAACCAGTGACTGAAATCATTATACTCTCCCCTATCTAAATCATCAAAACTAAAAAATATACAGAAACATAATACGTACACATACCTACTTAAACCTTTATGAACTTAAGCCTCACAGATTTATGGCTCAGCAAACAAGACTCGCATACAAAAACTCTAAACAACATTACAAAGACTCATAACGACAGTTCCTTGGTACGTGAACAACAATACCTGTACCACTATGTATGAACTCACAACCAACACATGCATGCTCTCTTTTAACGTTTTCATATTAAACTGCAAGAACACGACAATACGCTTATAAACGGCACTTCAATAGCTGTAATGCCTGTTAGAATAAGGCTGAAAAGAACATAGATGAGAGACCTCTGATAAATTAAAGCATAGGAAGAGGTGCTGCAGAAGCTACAATACATGCAGTACATTTTCTGATATTTAGATAGCTTCTGACAGGTTTGAAGAGAAAAATATAACGAGAAAAAAAAGAATGGATATAGCCCATGACGTGGTTATTTTTAAAGATAAAGTACAAATGAAAGCGTTGATTTGACGGTAATTAATAAATTAGCATTGCAGCTGGTTCGTCTTTCTTGAGCCTTTCGAATAACTGGTTGTTATACAAATAACTTAATTGCCTATTATGCTATATAAATTGTAATGTCATAATATTCGGAAATATACCATTGTGTATTACAATAATTTGATGGGTTTTGATTAAGCATTAATGTTTACAATCCCTAAAAAAGGATTAGTTAAGGTGCTTTTATGTATCAGTTTCAACCGAGACTCCTTATCTTTAAGTGGTATTTTTCTTGCTTAAAATGGAAGAGAAAAAAAATCATTGAATCATTTTTGACTTCCGAAAAGGAAAATCCGCTGCACAGACGTTAACATAAATTTGTAGTATGTATGGCAATGATGCCTTAAGAGAAAGCAAGAAAAGGTCCGTCTGTGGTTTGCTCGGTTTAGAACCCGAAATTTTGACTTTTCAGAAGATGCAGATCGGACTTCTGTTCAAGTTCTGGGAGGACGGAATAAATAATTACCTGAAAGATGGCAACATGTAAATGGTCAAAATAGACATAAAATATATTTAAAATATTTGAAAGAATCTGAAGTTTTTATTGAAATCACCAGTAAAAATGCTGCGAACTTATTTCACAGCCATTAACTATTACATGCTTTCAAAGAAGTAAAAAGTCAATCATTCAAGATTATTTCTGGAAAAGTATATGTGAAAATTGCATTTTAAGAGGGATTTCATTGCAATAAATTGGAGGTAAAGAAGGCGTTTTATTTTATAAAAATATACCTTCTATGTGGATTGTTTGGAAAAAACAAAATGCCTTGCAAAGTAAGGTCAGCCTCTGACGTTTACGCTTTTTATCCTATTAACAATATTTTTATATATTTTTTTTTGTGATCCTAGAAATATTTAACAGAATTATTTATAATAGGTTGACGGTTGTATTAAACAAAAATTATTTGCCCACTTATTTAATCAGAAATAAGTAGGTCCTTTAAAAATATTCTATACACGAGTATTACTTCACTATACATTATTCTATGGATAAATAGTATATATATATATATATATATATATATATATATATATATATATATATATATATATATATATATATAAAGAGAGAGAGAGAGAGAGAGATTAATTCCTTGGTTATGCCAGAGGACGTAAAATGGTGGTTCAGAGCAAGTTAGCAGAGTTAAGATCCCAATCTTTATTAAACCTGGATAGATAAAAATTAGGACCCTCATCGTAACATCATTCTATTGGCCACAGTATCTTGAAAGTAGCATAAGTATGAAAGTTAAATTAATAAATAATAAGATTATTAAATAATAAAAGTATCGTTAAACGACTAAATAAATCCTGTGGAATATACATATAATAAGTATAGCATTATTAGTATATATATCATATATATATATTATATTCTAATAATTTTATACTTAATATGCTATACTTATACTTACTATGTATATTCCATAGGCTTTATTTATCATTTAACGCTACTTTTATGTTACTATGGCCAATCGGACGATGCTACAATCTACAAGAACCCTGTTTTTTGTCTATCCAGGTTTAATGAAGATAGGGATCTTTAACGAGTACCTCACATCGCACAGGCTCTGAACCAACATTTTATGTCCCCTTCGAAAGACGGCATAACCAAAGACATTTTTTACTACAATTAAAAAAATCATAGAGCCAATCTGCCGGGTTTGAACCTGTAAACTTGGGTATAGAAGGATGGTGGGCTAGCCACTACTCTACATGTCACCCCATAAACATGAATTATTTACTGATTTCCTAGACCAGAAAAGAAATCTTAAGGTTTTGTAATAGGTAAACTGCTTATGGTACTTTTAAAATATATATACGAGTATTACTTTACTATACTATAAATTAACTATACTATAAATTATGCAATTGATATATATTAACACCATGTATCCTTACAAATATTAAATCAACAGTTAGGCATGTGATACTTTACCCAGCCTCGCCGGAATCATACAGATCGGCCGTACGCAGTTTAAAAAAAGTGAACGCCGATTTTCACACTTATCAGTTGTCAGAAGATAAGAACCCGAGAGTGGTTATTAAGGGTCTCCATGCATCTACTCCAGAATCGATTATCAAAGAGGAATTAAAAACATTGGGGTATGACGTTTCCAACGTTACCAATTCCATATCAGCCCGAACTAAATTGCCACTAAATATGTTTTTTGTTGATATAACAAAAAATACATATAATGAAAAAATATTCGACTTAAATTATTTTATTACACCAAAATAAAAATTGAAGAGGTCCGAAAAAAGAGAGAAATTCCACAATGCTTTCGGTGCCAGGGCTTTGCCCACACCAAATCTTACTGCTACCACCAGCCACGTTGTGTACGATGCGGGGAGGCCCACGAAACATCGGCATGCCTCAAAACTAGAAATACTCCTGCCAAATGTGCCAACTGTGAAGGGGCACACCCAGCCAATTACCGGGGATGCCAGGCTCTCAAGAACCTGAGAGCACAGCGAGCCCAGAAGTACCGTCCTCCGCCGGTGACTGTCGAACCTCCACCTGACTTAGAGCAGTACCCACCTCTACCAAACAGCCCTTATCAACAGCAGCCTTCGGAACCTTTCACTTTACTTCCAAGAATGGAGCGCCCGAACTGTCCTCGACCGAACTTAGAGACTCATCAGCCTAAGCCATATCCAAGATCAGGTATGAGGGAAGATAGTTGTCAGCTGGTGCAACCAGCTGCGTCTTTACCTTCCCAACAAACAAATTTATTAAATAATTTAAGTGCCCTCATCCAGCCCCTTTTGACCCTAATGAATCAAATATCACAACTAACACAAGCCCTAAGTGCTACTTATGGACATTAGTTCTCTGACTGTTGGCTCCTTGTCAATCCTTCTTTGGAACACAAACGGAATACTTCGACATAAAACTGAACTGGAAATTTATATGCAACAAAAACGTATTGACATTGTACTTCTGACGGAAACACATCTAACTTCACGTAACAAACTTTACATACCAAATTATACTTTGTACAGAACAGACCATCCAGACAATACTGCCCACGGAGGGACAGCCATACTAATTAAATCTAACCTTAAACATTATCCAATACACGTAAACTCGACGGCTCAAATACAAATAACAGGGATACAGCTACAGACCAACCACAGAAACATAACAATTGCTTCTATCTACTGTCCCCCTAAATATATTTTAACAGAGCAAATGTTCGTAGAACTCTTTCAATCATTTGGTAGAACATTTCTTGCTGGAGGCGACTTCAATGCGAAACATCAACACTGGGGTTCACGTTTATGCACACCAAGAGGCAGGAGACTCATGTCTGCTGTTACTCAGTTGTCATTAAATGTATTTGCCCCCGACAAACCAACTTACTTACCAAATTCTCAGTACAAAAAACCTGACGTACTTGACATATTTGTAGCCAAAGATTTGACAACTCTACCAATTACCATTATTACCGAAACAGATCTTGGCTCGGACCATTTACCGGTAACCCTGATGTTAGGGGTAGAAAAATTCTTTGCAGAAAGGAGACCATCACTCACTTACGGCGTCATGAATTGGGACATCTTTAATGAATATATTAATGACCAGCTTACCGTGCCTAAAGCATTAAAAACCGAAAAGGATTTAGAAGAAGCGGTTGAACTTTTCACCTCAACCATCCAAGAAGCTGCCTGGTCCTCACAAGAAATAAAAAGAAGGCAAGGAGTAAGTTTACCGTCCTACCCTCAATACATCAGGGACCTAATAAGAGCCAAGAGACGATCACGAAAACAATGGCAAACTAACAGACTTCCTTCAGACAGACGAACCTTCAACAAACTTAATAATGAACTGAAGCGAGAAATACGAAAATTTAAACAAACTAACTTTGACAAATATCTGGAAAACTTGACAACGGACGACAGCAGTCTTTGGCGACATACCAAGCGCCTCCTAAAACATCGCGAAGTGTCCGTCCCATTGAGAAAAGATGATGGTTCTTGGGCTGTGTCGGACAAAGATAAATCTGTAATTTTTGCTGACTATCTTTTAACTGTTTTTAAAACTCACACAGACTTAACAGACATACAACACGAAAATTATGTGCAGAAAGTCTTAGACACACCTCTTCCTATGTCCTTTCCGCCAAAAACCTTTACTCCTTCTGAAGTATCAAGACAGATTATGAAAATGCCAAAAAAGAAGACTCCTGGTTATGACCTTATCACTGCTGAGATACTACAAAAAATCCCCAGAAAAGCTTTAGTCTTCCTTACAACACTGTACAATGCTATACTTAGGACAACTAAATTCCCTATCCAATGGAAATATTCTTCAATTTCAATGGTACATAAACCTAACAAAGACAAACATAGACCTGACTCTTATAGACCTATTAGCCTTCTTCCGGTATGTTCGAAAATATTTGAAAAACTGTTGTACGAACGGATTATTAACATACTGACAGACCACGACATATTACCAGATCACCAATTCGGATTTCGCTCTTTTCATTCCACAACACAACAGCTACACAGAGTTACCGACTACATTACTACTGCACTAGAACTAAAACAGTACGCATCTGGGGCTTTTTTGGATGTTACTCAGGCTTTTGATAGAGTATGGCACCAGGGTCTTCTTTTTAAACTAAAACCTATACTTCCAAGCACATATTACTTAGTTTTACAATATTTTCTCTATGACCGTTTCTTCTCTGTCCGACATGGTTCTGAGACCTCATCAATAAAACCAATCTCTGCAGGTGTACCCCAAGGTTCTATCCTGGCCCCTCTTCTCTACTTAATATACACATATGACTTACCAACAGACCAAAACATCTTAACTGCGACATATGCCGACGACACTGCAATTATTACGAGAAACACAGACCCTATACAAACCAGTATGATATTACAACACCATTTGGACAACGTACAAAACTGGTGTAAGAAATGGAAGTTAAAAATTAACCATGACAAGTCACTACATATTACATTTACACTTAGACGCGGAATCTGCCCTTCAGTTTACATAGACAATCACCCTTTACCGCAAACAAATACAGTAACGTACTTAGGACTAATATTTGACAAAAGATTGACATGGGGTCCACACGTCAAGACAAAACGTAAAACGCTAAACTTTCGACTTAGACTATTATATTCAATATTACATAGACGTTCTAAATTATCCACCAGACAGAAACTAAATGTTTACACTTATTTATTAAAACCAATATGGACTTACGCTTGCCAAATATACGGACCCGCTAAAAAGACACACATACGAAAAATACAAACCTTTCAATCGCAATTTTTAAGACTAGCAATGAACTCACCACCATATGTATCAAACGATACCCTACACACTGACTTACGTATTCCAACTACAATAAACCACATTCGACTGACTTACAAACGATTTCACGACAAACTAAATGGACATAGAAACAAACTTGTACAAAACATGGCTACAACTGACATACCATACATAACTCGGCGTAGGCTGAAAAGGAGTTGGATGAGGGACCTCCTAGCCTGAAAAAATAGTTTGTTTTTCGAATGTCAGGAGTACGCACCGCTGGGTACTATCTCCCTCATGCCAACCCATGCTATGTTTATCAAATAGAACTCATTTGCTGATTGTAACATATACAGGTGCAAATAAAAATATTAAGTTTAAAAAAAAAAAAAAAAAAAAAAAAAAAAAAAAAAAAAAAAAAATGTATCCTTACATATGTATTATTTCTATTAATCCAATTAAAATTAACCTTATAGTTTTTATAAATAGCAAGCACAGGTTACAGGGTTAAGGTTCAAAGCTAGACTATTTTACGACCACAACTAGTTCCGGAATAAAGATAGCCAGAACTAAGTTCATAAGTTAAACCGAGGTTAAACTTGCACTATATTTTCTATCTGGCTTGAAATAGTCTCGAGAACTACCTTAATAATACTAAGGGTCATCGATCTAAGTTAAGTTTATTTTCGTCTCAGGGGTGTCCCAAATCATCAATGTCCTTGTTCAATATAATTAAGTAATTCAATGTAATTTTCAAAATTATTTATTTGCTTTGTTGTATAATGAATAATTCAATAAAAGAACTAAATCCACCGGTAATAAGGGAAAGTTTAAATTTAAAACTAATGTACTAACATCAGTATATTTAAGTATTTAAATAGTAATAGGAAGGCGATGTAATTTTTTTTTATTAATTTGTGCTTACTGTTAGAGAAAAAGTTTGGTAAACTTGCCATAAATATTTATTGTTTGTTTTTTTGTTATTTTTTGGAATTTAGAAAATTGTACCTTTAATTTTGTAGATTCCAAAAAAAAAAGAAAAAGAAAATTCGAATATTCGGCATTAAGTCTCTGTAAGACTATTTCAATCAGCATGAAACTTACATTGTATTGAATGAAATCCATTCAATTTTACATCGATATAGTGAGTTTATTCAAAATCGTTTAAGCCGTTTTTGAGACAATTGTAAAAACGTCTGCAAAACACATAGTGTAAAGTAGTTACACGGTTGGCCGATTTTGATTAATAAGTTACAGTAACATTTCCGATATATACGCTTTTAAAATATGAATTTTCAATTTTATAAATCTCACCATTTCTGAACTGGACACACACATAACTTATAAAAAAAAATTTTATTAACGTATGCCTACTGATTAATTTTACAAATGCATTAAAAATGTCCTGGTTTTCTTCTATTTGTAACCGTTAGGAGGGCGATGAAATTGTTTAATCCATTTGTGCTTGCTGCTAGAGAAAAAGTTTAGTAAACTTGCCATAAATATTTATTGTTTATGTAATTTATGATTAATGAGTATTTTATGTTATATTGATGTTATATCCTCAATTTTTATTTCCTTTAGATATTGTAAAATTAAATTAAACGGTTAGCAATATAAGACTTAAGCCTCAGATGTTTTTGCTCATGATAAAGTTATTATTAAGGTATATATCATATTTCCTTGAGACATCTTCAATTAAATATTATCTTTAGCAGTTAGAAACTGCATTTAAACATTAAAACAACGCAATATATTTTGGTACATTAAAAATCAGTCATGCTTGAAAAATTGGATCTTTTTAACCAAAGTTCGATTTATAGCTGAAAATTCATCAATATTATTTTCAATTATAAAATACCCAATATTAAATAATATTTTACATTAAGGGAGTATTTATTTTCTACCTGATATGATATCATCAGGAAATGATATAAATGTTTACCGACTTGGAAAAGTGGATCTTTGCTTGAAAAATTGGATCTTTTTAACCAAAGTTCGATTTTTAGCTGAAAATTCATCAACATTTTTCCCAAGTATCAAATACAAACTATTAAATAATATTTTACATTAAGGAAGTATTTAATTTCTACCTGATATGATATCATTTCTTAATTATCGATTCTTCGCCGGTTCAGGAATGGATTTAAATGTTTCCCGACTTGGAAAAGTGGAACTTTGCTTGAAAAAATTGGATCTTTTTAACCAAAGTTCGATTTTTAGCTGAAAATTCATCAAAATTCTTCCCAAGTATCAAATACCAAATATTAAATAATATTTTACATTAATAATGATAATAATAGGCTTACCTAACCCGAAGGTTCGATGCCGATACCACCAAAGTTCGCCTGCACAGACTCGTCCAATGTTCACCGGTCAAGCCCAAGCCCCCGAGATCAGCCTTAATGCAATCCTCCCATCGACGCTTCGGCCTACCTTTCGGACGCCTACCAGTCGGTTCAGCGAATACCAACTTTCTCGGAATCCGCTCGTCATCGAGCCCAACAACTTTACGCGCCCATTTGAGTCTCCGCGATGCTATCAACTCAATTATATTCACAGGGTACAAACTCCGCAATTCTCCGTTGTGCAACCTTCTAAACTTCCCAGTGGCCTCATCTCTCTTCGGACCAAATATTTTACGCAGTACCTTATTCTCGAAAACCTTAAGCCGTTGTTCATCCTTCAAAGTAAGCGGCCACGTTTCGCATCCGTAAAGAACCGTTGGAAGAATAATAGTTTTATAAATTCTAACCTTTAAGTTTTTAGACAGAAGCCGCGAGCTAAGTAATTTAGCAACTGAATAATAACACGCATTTCCCACCTTTAACCGGGACTTTATTTCTTCCTGGATTTCATTTTTTCTTGTTATCATTGAACCTAAATACTTGAATTTCTCAAGTGTTCAAAAGTATGACCTGAAATATTAATATCATCAAGATCGCCACCATTTCTGCAACTAATCATATATTTCGTCTTATCGGTATTTTACATTAAGGAAGTATTTATTTTCTACCTGATATGATATCGTCTCTTAATTATCGATTTTTCGCCGGTTCGGGAAATGATATAAATGTTTGCGACTTGGAAAAGTGGATCTTCGCTTGAAAAATTGGATCTTTTTAACCAAAGTTCGATTTTTAGCTGAAAATTCATCAACATTCTTCCCAAGTATCAAATACCAAATACTAAATAATTTTTACATTAAGGAAGTATTTAATTTCTACCTGATAATGATATATCATCTCTTAATTATCGATTCTTCGCCGGTTCAGGAAATGACGCAAATGTTTCCCGACTTGGAAACGTCGTAACTATTTCAGTGTAGTCGATTTCCTTGACCAGGAAAATTGACGTATTAAAGATGATTATTTTTCTAGCGATTGTCCATTGGATATTTCTTTCTGATTCGACGTAATCTAGGAAATTCCCTAGTTTCTATCATTAAGTAATTTGAATATTTTAATAATTATATATTTTTTTTTATATATTTATTCAAATTATTAATTTGCATATTGCTAGATCTTATATCGACTACAAAAGCTGAAAAAATTGACGTAATGTTTCTCATGATCCTTTTTTTAATGTGCTTTTTGGCTATAAATTTTAAAAGGTCGTTCAATTTTGGTAGTCCCTGTTCCTATGTATGATCTTTTATTTTGGTGCGCCTGTTATTAAAGAATCTATTTATTAGGAAACTCCAGTGAATGAATTAAAAATTAATATTAATTGTTTTGCCAAACTGATAATTGTTTAGGTGATAGATTATCGGTAATAAACGTGTTCTAAGATTGTGTTTTAGCGTTATTCGTGTCGCTGCTTTTCCTTGATCTCTCAATACAGATCATTTCTTATTATTGAATTGAACATGAAAAAAGTTCATTCAACGAAGATTGATTGTCATTATCATTTCTTGAAACAGTATTTTTTTTTTTTTTCGAAAATATATGGAAAAATGTTTTCTGTAATTTTCGAAAATGTGTAATAATTTAAGAATTGTCTTTAAAAACAAAACAAAATAGAAATTTGAATAAAATTCATTTGGTTTCATTTAAGGATAAAAAATTATAATTTTGGAGTTATCGGGAGCTTGGTTTTCAAATAGTCCCTGATAAACAAAGATATCTTTATTTGAAGATGTTGAGATGACCGAAAATATTTTTTAAATGCATCGTCTGATAGGAAATCAGTTACCGTAACATTGAATCGTTCTTGATAAAGATTCGTTAAAAAAAAAAAAAAAATGATGTTTAAATGAAAATTATTAGCTTGAGGTAAGTAGGATTTAAGACTTTAGCCAAGAAACCGAATGGCATATATTAAATAATAATATCCTATACATTTATGAAACTTTGTTGTATATATTATGGTATTGTATATATTGGTATATGCATTGCAATGAATCTATGTTATACAAGTGATTGATAAATCGATTGTATTGATTGCATTATCATATTTTACATGCATGCAATAATTCGTTCTATGGATAAAAATATTTCAAAGAGGATAAAATGTATTTATAATTTTTTTTTTTAAACTCCTGAATTAGGTGATAAATTTATTATTACCAAATATGGGCTCTCTGTACATGCATTTAAATAATTTTGCTATTTATATTTTTATTATATTGTCAACTATTAAAGTGAGGCCATCTGACAAAGCACCGGTATTCCGAGCATTAATCTTTTCCCCGCTAGAGGCCTAAAACACTCGGTGCTCTATAAATCATTTTCAAGATAATATCAGCCAGCTAATTTGCGACACGAAAGAGAATATTTATACACTGTCTTACTTCCATTATCTTCGCCAACACTTCCTTAATTTGGGACAGCAAGGAAAATGCCTACTAATTTTATAATTGTTTCTGAGGAAAGAATGCGGTTTGTTCATATCTCAAAAAATTTATTGTTAAATGTAAAAGAAAGTTAGGTAGATGTTAAAAAAAACTTCCTTTAATTTCTTCTTTAGCATAAATTATAAAATAAATGGTTATTTACTTGTTAAAAAGTAAACATAATTCTTAAGTGTTTCATTACTTTAAATAAACTATTGCTATTGTGTTTTTATTCAGAATTCAGACTAAAGACTGTTGACCCCGATTATTAACATTTGTAAGATGAAAACCTAAATATTATTCACGTTCACATTAACGAAATACATTTACATTTAAGTCGTAAAGAGAAAATAAGTGGTCATAAAATTAATTTTTGTTATAAAAAAGCTAATGGCCCCATAAATTATTTAAAACAGGGCATAAAAACGCAGTTAGATGTGAATCATGGCATTTATAGCTGGTCTAGTGCACGGCTTTCTTATTTTTAAATTTAATTTTTTACTTAATAATAATAATAAATCTGGTGCGAACAATACACCCCTTACCTCGGTTGTTAAAATCAATTTAAAAACTATTAAAGAAAGTTGAGTTAAAAAAGTTTAAAAAAATATATACAGTTTTGTTGAAAACTTATGTTTTAGATTAAAAAATTTCTTTCAGGACTTGCACTTATCTCCGTTGTTACAAACCATTTAAAAAAATTCTAAGTTCATTTAGAGATGAAAATAAATCGGTAAAGAATTAATTACATTAAGTTTCAATACAAACACGTATTTTATTAAAATTTAATAATCTATTAAATTATAATCTACAAAAATTAGTTAGTTTTATTGGTTTTTCATAACTCTCTTTTAACTTTTACAACTTTGTCGATATAATAATATTTTTTATAAAATTATTCTCATTCCAACGGTATATTATACGTCCATATTACTGTTCTTCTTATCAAAAAACTAAAAATACATTTAAAAAAATATTTTTGTTCTTCTCTCCTTTAGTTAGTCTTCAAATTCGTCCAACTTGTATATTTAGTCGTCCTTAATCAAAGTCATTAAAATTATATGGTCAATCATTTACAATGTACAAAGTTAAAGGTAGTTTAGAGGAAGAAAATTTAAAGTACAAGCATTTAAGCCTGTCAGACCATTTCAATCAGAATATAACCTACATAACATATTAAAGCGTTTTAGAGAAAATCTTAAAAGGTGCATATTGCATAGTATAAAGTAGCTCTTCTGGTAAGATGCTTTTTATGAAAAAGTCGCTGTAATATCTCGGGCGTATAGTTGTCTTAAATATGAAATTTCGGTTTCCTACGACTTTTCGTTTTTGCGCTATGCTTACCACACACGGACACACACAGACCTTTTTTCAAGACTTGCTCGTTTTGACTCAGGAGACCCCAAAATGTTACTTCCGTTAAAAACTGATATTCGAACATTTTCACGATCGCAATACTTTCATTTACCCTATATATGAAATATATAGTAAGGGAAAGTATAACGATATATTTTTTTTTTTTTTATTTATTTATAGTAATTTACAACTGTACTAAAGAATACAATAAGTAAATATGTAGAATGAATATAAAAAGTCATGAAAATGTCTTGAGAAAGAACCACCCAGTGGTAGCACTTCACTAACTATTTTAATACAGTAGGTCCCGAGGCCACCTTCTTTTCAGTCGCCTTGGAGGGTTATCAGGGATATCTGAGGAAGATAAATTACGGACAAGTGGGTTTATATTTGCAGGGAGTTTAGAATGGAAAGAGGAGTATCTATCACGGGCTATGTCTGCAACAAATGGAATGTTTAGGTCATTATGGAGGATTTGATTTGTGACAAAATAAGGAGCATTCAGGATTTTGCGAAGGATTTTGGATTGTAAGGACTGGATGCGGGAGGAATTAGATGGTTTCGTAGAGCCCCAAAGCTCGATTCCATATGTCCAAATAGGTCTGATAATTGTGATGTAGATGAGTCTTTTGTAATGTACTGGAAGTTTTGAACGTTTGTCTAGTAAGTGTTGTAGTAATCGATATCTTCGAGCAGTTTCTTGTCGTTTCAGTCTTGTGTGAGGATTCCAAGTAAGGCGCTTGTCAAGATGGAGACCTAGGTATCGGATTTGTTCTACAGAAGTAAGGGTAATGTTATTAAAGGATACTGGGGGGCAGAAAGTCATCGGTTTGCGGCGAAGGGTAAAGGTGATTTGGTGGGATTTATTTTAATCCTCCAATTTTGACACCATTCTTCAATGGCTTTGATGTGGGACTGAAGGGTTTGGGATGCAGTAGTTGGATCATTATGGACTGATAAGACACACGTGTCATCAGCATAAGTATTGAGGACAGTGCGAGAACAATATAATTTTTTTTTTTTTTTTATATATTTATTTATTGGAATTTACAACTGTATAACAAGTAATACAACAAGTAAATTTGAATGAAACATAAAAAAGGCATGAAACACATGTAGAGAAGCTTCCCAATGGAAGAACTCTAAAAATATTCTAAACTAGAAGATCCCGGGGCCATCTCCTTTTCAGACGCCTCGGAGGATTGTCAGGAATTGAAGAGGAAGAAAGGATTGAAACGAAAGGATTAGGGTGGGAATGGAGTTTGTCAGGGAAAGGATTGATACCTCGTACGGGCCAAATCAGCAACATATGGGACATTAAGGTCTTTATGGATGAGTTTGTTGGTGACAAAGTAAGGAGCATTGAGGATTTTACGAAGGATTTTGGACTGAAGGGATTGGATACGAGAAGAATTCGATGGTTTAGTAGAGCCCCTGAGCTCAATTCCGTAAGTCCATATTGGTCTTATGATAGTCATGTAGATGAGTCTTTTGTAGTTAAGTGGAAGATTAGAACGTTTGTCTAGTAAGTGTTTAAGTAGTCGAAAACGTCGTGCAGCTTCTTGTCGTTTCAGTCTTGTATGAGGATTCCAAGTGAGTCGTTTGTCAAGGTGCAGTCCTAGATATCGGATCTGTTCAACCGGGACAAGAGGAGTATTATTGAAGGAGACAGTAGGGCAGGAAGTCATAGGTTACGACGAAGGGTAAATGTAATTTGGTTGGATTTGTTGGAATTTATTTTAATTCTCCAGTTCTGACACCATACTTCAAGGTCTCTGAGGTGGGATTGGAGAGTTTGAGAGGCAATAGTTGGATCAGTATTGACTGATAACACACAAGTGTCATCAGCATAGGTAGAAAGGAAGGTGTTAGGATGGGTTGGGATATCAGCTGTATAAACTGTGTAAAGGATGGGTCCTAGGATACTACCTTGAGGAACACCAGCAGACTGACTAAAAATGGACGAAAATGAATTATTATGATTGATTTTGAAGGATCTGCCAGTGAGGTAGGACTGGATAATAAGGAAGTATGTAGGGGGAAGGAATTGGCGGAGCTTGTGAAGCAATCCCGGGTGCCAGACTCGGTCGAAGGCCTGTTCCACGTCAAGGAAGGCTCCCGTACAATACAAGCCACGCTCCAATGTAGACGAGACAACGTCAATATAATTTAAAATATAAATTTGTTTTTTACAATTATCACCTAAGTTTATTCCCTGTTCTCTTAGCGTTACAACTTTGTATGTAACTTTTAATTAAATAAAATGAAACTTGAAGAAAGTTAATGGATTACACTGAACATCGATGGAAACTTAAAATTAAATAATCCAAAATAAATCATTATCTACAATAATCACTCAGTTTTATACGCTTTTCGTCGCTTTCCATTATCTTATACAACTTTGTAAAACATTTCTTATCAAATCTTTATTTTTCCAGCGGTATGCTGTGTATCTATATTTCTGTGCTTATGTGTGATTCAGCTTATGCCTGAAAAATGAGTGGTGGGGGAGGTAGGAATAATACAATATAGTTTATTGGGTTATAACCGTAGCATTTTATATTGATACCTACAGCATTATAATCAAGATTTAGCAATTTATATTGATAGTATCGTTAAATTTTTTAAAAAAAATTAAATTGTGTTCTATATTATTTATTAATATATAGTAAGTTATTCTTATTAAAAATATACTGCCACATTCACTGTTCACAGCGTAAGGTTGACCCTTAAACATTTAAGAGCAGCAGTGAAAGCAGTAAGGGGTCAGTCAGTAAGTTCACTTCACCTGGTGGTTGGGATTGTCTTATTCCAAAGCAAATGATTAATGTTTCAAGTACTATATACCAACAATTAATGTTTTAAATCATGATGTTAATATCTCCCTAATATTCGCTTTGACAATAGCCTAATTGAAACTATGCTAAATTATTGTTTAGAAACCTATTGTGCACAAAAAAAATTTCATGATTGTGAAATAAATGTATGTGTATGTATGAAATGTTATTTCTACAATTCTTAGTCTACCTCAAGAGTAATTAAAAATCGTATACATCCATCCTGTTACAAATTTAATGCTCTAAAAGATTGTTTCTTATGTATTTTGCAATAAACTACACACCAAAATAGTTATTGAAGCGAAACCACCGAATTTTCTGACATTATGTATTTTTTTTTACAATTTTGCCAATATTGACGTCCATGTATGGTAAGTGTTCCGCTTTTTCCAACATGTTACGTATCAAAAATGGAAAAAAAGGAATTTTATTGTTCTTTTAAATTACTAACGACGAAGTTCCCTCTAAAAAGTGCAGGAAGCAATTTAGAAGGAAAAAACTAAAAAAAGTGCTTTTTTAAGTTTTTTTCATTATGACGGAAAACGCACCAATTGGTGTAAATTTCACGGACAAATGATGCTGGGAATAATAACTGAATTATTATAGTATATATAATAAATAGAAAACTTTATTTTATTTCTAAATTTTAGAAATTCACATAGAACAATGTTTTCCAACTTGTAGTTGGTTCATAAAGCGTACGTTTAGCATATACTATATTAGATTATTTTTACCAATGTAGTTTTATCGCTGTCCATTATTTCAATAAGAAATGGTTACTGTTGGATTGGATACGCCTTAAAATTAAGAAGATGATTTGTAATACGTATATTGTATATCCATTTTAGGAAATATTCAGAAGTTTTACTTATAACTGGATTATTTTTGCATTGATATCTATAATGTTATATAGATTCTGACGGCCAATAGAATCATTAGCTTAAAATAAGATGTATGTTATTAATAAAATACAAAGACATTGATGAAGATAATTTTAATTATTTAGTATATACCCAATTAATCTCAGTTTTTGTATAATTACATTAATCAAATATTCTGTAAATTTCGTTAATACAGCTAAAAGAAATTTCATTTTAACGAACAAAATCTCAATTTATGTATAATCGGACTTTGATAACTTTCTAAATATACAGTTTGATTGTTTTTACAATTTTCAATGATACTTTTTACAAAAATAATAATAATAGAAACGCATTACACCTTCTCTTGGTGCAATACTCCGTCGTCGTAAAACCATATTCATAAGAAAACGCCATAGGATTTTTATCTCTTCCTTTTTAGGAAGAGCATTGTACTCTGTCGAAAATAGAGCAAACAAAACTTATTGGCATCTCGACGCTCCTCGGAAGAGAACGGTGGACAGCCAATTATTTACACTTATTCTTTATTCAATTGCTAATAAAAGTTCCATTGCTTCGGCCATACATTAAGAATAAGAAAAAATTAATCTGATAATTGGAAAGCTTGTATGTTGGGGTTTCGGATTTAATGAGGAGAAAAGGGTAGTGTCGAATCAACAAATGAAAAAAAATAAACTATTTAGAAGATAAGAAGTTTCTTAAACTTGAACCACAAGTTTCTCAATCTTTCCTTTAACGTATTGTGATGGGAATGCACGAAGAAATCGTGAAATGTACTGGAAAGTGAGACATTCAGGCAGGTCTAAGGTGATAGTTCAGCGACAAATCTGCTTCAGTCGAAAGTTTCTAAACACTGAACTTTTATCTTGCTGTGTTTCCAAGATCCAATAAGCTCTAGCTGGATATTATCTGCAAATTCCTTTCTGAAGCATAATTGAACAAAGTATACAGTTTGTAGTACTATATAAAAATTTATTAGTATTCAAAACTCAAATGTTATCCCTTTTATTCTTAGTTAAAATTAACTATTTAAAAAATTTGATGCCAATAGGTAAATTATATTTGATTTGTGATTAAAATTCTAAAAAACATTTGACTCTTTAAACGTTATTTCTTAAGAAACTGTTCCTCCTAAAATGTTTCAATAGTCCCAATAATTGTCAAAAATCTCGATTATAGTACTTATTGTTTCATTTTGATGATATATCTGAGGAAAAGCTCTCAAGACTATAGAGATATCATATAAATATTATATTGTTTCATTTTAGTAATTTAATATCCGCTTTTGATCCATTATTTTAGTTTTATAAAAAAAAAACAACAAAAAAAAACATTATTTTAAATAACGAATTCTGTTAAATTCCACTTTTTTTATAAAATCGTTTTATCTGAATAATGCTCATTAGGGGTGGGCATAATTGAATGACGATTATCGGATCATTCGATTATTCCAATCATTCGAATTAATCGATTATCGGATTAATCGGTTTGGAGAAACGAACGATCATTCGAATTGAATTGCTCAACGATAATTGAGGTATCATAAGGAGCTGAGATAATCGAACTACCTTTTTTTTTTTTTCTTTTTTTTTTAATCACATAAATGATATGGATATTTGCACCTAGGCTCAGCCATTATAGAGATTGCATATTAATCATTCGATTATTTAAATCATCGAAGTCCGATCATCCGATTATGCCCTCCCCTAATACTCATAATGTTTGTTTATTTATTAATTTAACGCCTTTTAATGCAGCTTTGGGTAATCGGCCGATAGAGTACCTGACAATCTTTAACGGTCTCGGGACCACCATTTTACGTTACCTCCGAAGCACGGCAGCCAAGGATTTCTCTCCATCTGCCGGCTCTGAAGCCATGACTTTGTTCATAGAAGGGTATAGAAGGTTGTTATGCTAGCCAATGCAACACATGCTATCCTTGCTTATAATCTTTACAACCGGTTTATTTTAATATTTAAACCATTATATTTTTGTTCGATTTAATTTTCTAAAATAAAGCTTATATTTATTATATATATATATATATATATATATATATATATATATATATATATATATATATATATATATAAAATATTTTAATGTATTAAAAATAACGATTCGGTTTACATTCTATATATTTTATCCAAAGGTGCTTGTTTTTACATCTAATTTATTTTATTAAAACAGCAATTACATTTTCTAAATAAAGTAATATATTAATAATTATTATTATCATTGATGATGATGATGATTCGAGTTTATTAATTAATGGTTTCGTGGATAGATTATTATTCTGAAACATAAGGTTATAACTAAGCTGTAATATAAACAATTAATACCCTTATAAAATAAATTTGTTTGCGGATAGTTTGTTTCCTGGTCGTTTTCCAAACTTCAATTCACCAATTTGAATTATTAAAAAAAACCAACTTATTGGACCGAAAATTTGTAATAACATATGAGTGGAGAATTCAGGTCTCGATATTCTAGCACTGAATTAGTTTATTTTAGTATAGTAGAATTCTATACTATCACTGTGCTGATGAAGCTCTTAATTTTCTTAAAGCAGAATTCACTTAGGAAATATTTATTGGTATCTTTAATATTGGAGTTTTCTCAAAAGCACATAAACATCCTCCAGCATCTTACAAATCCTCCAAGGTCTGTAATGTATGAGAGAAACTTTCACCCCTACTTTGGAACTACGATACAAAACATCTATGACCTTTGAAAGAGGATCGAAGGCGAAAATGTGCTGATAAAGCGTTGAAAAAAGGAAACCTAAGAATGTTTTTTTTTTACTGCTCAAGCTGGTTTTTAGCAACTCTTTTCTTATCAGTTATTAAATTTAAATCGTGGCTGAAAAATTATAGATTCTATCTATTGTGAAATAATGAATTATAGTACTTTACTCTTGTAATTATTTAATATCTCACTTACGTGCAATCCTAAACTTACCTTAACTGAGCAGATATGATATAAAATGCTCAAAATTTTTTTTTAAGCTGTAGTTTCTGTTTCTTTAAGTTTGTTAGTCTTTTTAATGAAAGTATCGTCTTATTAAAGTATGTCCCTAATGTAACAAGTAAACAAAATGTCTTTGTGAATTGGACTAGTCACAATGCCTTGCGAATTCGGGTTTTTTTTTTCTTTTATCTATTTATAAATAAATATATATATATATATTATATATATGTTTTTATATATATAATTTATCTATAAAAAATTAATACACCACAAGAATATAAAAAATGTTTTACTATATTAACTTTTTTTTTTTTTTTTTTCCATGAATGGATGGCATTGGCATACACTACTATATTAACTTAAATTACTTTCTAACATTAACATTAACTAATCTTGTCTAACATTTCTTTCGAAGTAAACCGACTTATATGATACAAATAATGTTTTGTTTGTTTATTAATATTACCGTAACTTTTATGCTGCTGTGGCTAATCGAACAACGCTGCAGTGGGAGTTCTATTTTCTTTATATCCAGGTTTAATCAGAATATGGATCTTTATCGAGTACCTGATATGACCCATCCTTGGGATGACCACCTGAAGTCCCCTCTAAAGGGCGGCATGACCAAGGATTTTATAATCTCTTTGAAAAATTATTATGGCATCTGCCGAGTTTGAACCCGCAATCGTGACCTTGGAATGCTGTTATGCTAGCCAATACTCCACAGGTGACCCATAATGATAGGTTGAGCCTGTACTCACTGGAATTTTATTTTTAAATTATCTACGACAAAAGCAAGTATATATGCTGCTAAATAAGCGTAACGAAACACCAGTGATGTTTTAACAAAACACTCACTACAATTCTATTATAATAAAAAGGTATTTTGAAATAAAAAAAACTTGTTTTGTTTTGATGTTCTTAACCATCAAAGTAGGTTAAAAACTACTAAAATAATGGACCAACTTCGCCTATAAGTATCAGATCTGCTGCGAGTGGTTTTGTTGCTATTTATCTTGAGTTTTTCAGGTTTTTGAGATTACTTTAAATTTAGGGGAATACATTTTTTTATAATTCTGCTCTCCAAAGAAAAGTATGGAATGATCGTAGGTAAGTGGTCTGTCTCACAGGTGAGATAATTTCTCAAAGCTATCTTACTTTTTCCTGCTAAAAGATAGGACTTCATCTGTGGGATTGACCTAGATATCTACCCCTGGATAGGGCTGGATACCCTACCCCAGATACAGGATGGGCACCGGGACGATGAACTTGGTAGGCACGTGGCGGGGGAAGGCTCGCACTGCCAAGCACCAAGCACGGTACTTATTGATCCACCCGCTAAGTGCCCAATCTTCGCCTTCTTTCAGGGAATAAAGGATAAGGGGCATCAAAGGAAGGTGTCATCGGCTGAATAGGCAGGTGTATAGGGGAAGATAGATAACCGAAATACATCATCATTAAAGTGTTGTTGTCCTCTCTAAAAATAAGGAAATGATGGGTGTTGTGATCTAAAATAACACACGCTATAACGAATTTTAGTGTTTATTTCAGAATTCCAACGTTCTGCCTTTACTATAAAAAGGTAAGGGAAAGAGAAGAATTTAAAGCTTCAAAATAAGAAGAAGTTTTAGAAGAATTTAAAATAAAGTTTCAAAAGAGCTAGAGAACGCTAAACTCATAAAATAAGATGGTCAATTAAATAAATAATATAATAAATCCATTATTATAACTTTCACTTACCTATATATGAAGTATTTATAAGGGAAACAAATGCAATCTTAACATTTTTAGCAAAACGCCGGGGATGTTGCAGCATCCCACATGAAGGACTACATTCTCCAGAATAAAATTATTACAGCCAGTAGATTAATGATCAAGTAATAAAAAAATCAAAGCTGAGTCTCTTTAAAGTTCATAAAGAAAAAGCATAGAACTTTATAAAAGTGTAATTTTTTTTATTGATTTTTGGGAATTTTTAAACCATTTAAAATTATGTAGATAATGTATTGTGAGGACAATAAATGTCAAGCACACCCTTATCATACATTTAGTTTTTGTTCTGATTTGATATCTCCCAAATTACTAGAGTTAAGGTTTTTCCGATACTTTTTCAAACGCGAAGCTGACTTAAAATGACTGTTATACTAAAAATATTAGTAACAATGTATTTTTATCAACTGATTTTCAATTGAGGAATAGATAGAGAATAATTGGTAAATTAAGTAAATTTTGACGATTTATTATTTTTGCTTTGTTTCCTTTGTCAGGAAAGGAGTATTTAGTAGCCGAAATGGTGGCGATCTTGAGAATATTACTATTTCGGGTCATACTTTTGAACACGTAGAGAAATTCAAGTATTTAGGTTCAATGATTACAAGAAAAAATGAAATCCAGAAAGAAATAAAGTCCCGGTTAAAGGTGGGAAATGCGTGTTATTATTCAGTTGCTAAGTTACTTAGTTCGCGGCTTCTATCTAAAAACTTAAAGGTTAGAATTTATAAAACTATTATTCTTCCAACGGTTCTTTACGGATGTGAAACGTGGCCGCTTACTTTGAAGGATGAACAACGCCTTAAGGTTTTCGAAAATAAGGTATTGCGTAAAATATTTGGTCCGAAGAGAGATGAGGCCGTTGGGGAGTTTAGAAGGTTGCACAACGCGGAATTGCGGAACTTGTACCCTGTGAATATAATTGAGCTGATTATATCGCGGAGACTCAAATGGGCGAGTAAAGTTGTTGGGCTCGATGACGAGCGGATTCCGAGAAAGTTGGTATGTGCTGATCCGACTGGTAGGCGTCCGAAAGGTAGGCCGAAGCGTAGATGGGAGGATTGCGTTAAGGCTGATCTCGGGGTCTTGGGCTTGAATTGTGAACATTGGACGAGTCTGTGTAAGCCTATTATTATTATTATTATATTATATTATTCCTTTGTCAGTCGTTTCTGATATAGCTGAATCCAAGTGCACATCACTTGGCGTTATCATGTGGATAACGCAAAGTGTTTTTCAAACTATCTATCTAGTTCCCCTAAAACATTCAGGAATTACGTGGATTGGAGCTTATTCGGTTGGTTTTATATCAGTTTCATAACATTCTGTATCTTCTAATTTTGTTTGAGCATTTATATTTCGAAACAGCTCCTCTGATATGGCCCAAATTCATGAATAAGGCGACAATCGTAAATTATTTGTTTCAGTGTTAAATGCTGTGAGGAATATAAATCCTATGTCTTTTTAGAAATTAGTTTAATTGCATAATAATTAATATGGTAATGTTTGATTATTTCAGTTTTTACTTTCACTTACCTATATATGAAATATATAGTAAGAGAAACTTTTGCGATCGACAAAATTCTCGAATTTTAGTTTTAACAGATATACACGTTTTAGGTCCTCTGAGTCTAAATAACCATGACCCGCAAAAAGTCTGTGTGTGTGTGTCCGTGCCCCTGTGTTGTTAGTCTAAATCTAGCGCAATAACGAAAAGTCGTATAAAACTGAAATTTCATATTTGAGACAACTGTTAATCAAAGGATAAGCCCGAGATGTTACATTAACTTTCTCATCAAAATCGGCTTACCAAAAGAGTCCATTTATACCATGCATTTCGCAAACGACTCTAACGTTTTGATTAAACTCGCTATATCGATGTAAATTTAATAGGCTTTAGTATCATGTAAGTTTCATTCTGATCGAAATAGCCTGACAGGGCTTAGAGTAGATATTTTAATTTTTCTTTCAAGTACCTTTAATTTTGTAAATTTTATAAAAATAACCATATAATTGATTTTAGCATTGATAAAAGACGGATAAATATATAAGTTGAACAAATTTGATTTACAATTAAAGGAGAAACAGCAATATAGATTATAATATAACGTTGGATGGTTAATGAATTTCCTGAAAAAATTATCTTATATACGAAATGTGAAAATCAAAGGAGAGTGATTAAAAGCCGATAAAACTAATTGATCGTCGTAGATAATAATATATTATTTAATAAAACAAATGCTTCTATTCATACTCAATGTTGTCAATTCTTTAACAATTTATTTTTATCTCTAAATATATTTAAAAATTCTTAAATTGATTTTAACTACTAAGGTAAGTGAAAGTCCTGTGTTGCCCGCACCAGATTTATTATTCTTAAAATCCATTTTCATATATTATTTTTATGATTTATTAATTACAACATTATTATTAATTAGAAAATAATTATTCGTTCTCAACGACAGGCATAATAGCCGTTCCTAACCTCTTTATTCCCCCGTCAATTTAGGTTGATGAGGTTGTCAAGGAGGTGAAGACTGGTTCTGGAGGTTGCATCCACACGATCAGGTTTGAATACAGCAGTGTGAGTATTAATTAGGCAGCTACTGTTATATCTGTCATTGATTGCTTTGTTTTCATTGAATACCGTGTTGCCGATATTTGACTTTGATAAATAATTATTTTCAATCAGACTGTTGAATTTTCCAACCGATAATCTTTAAGATATAGGTAACATATTGATCAATAAATATTTGTCAGATAATTAAAAAGGACCTGAAGTTATTGAACTGATACGGTGAAATAAATTAATATTCTAATAATTCATAAAAAATAGTTTGAACTGTTCGTTTATTCATTTAACGTCACTTTAGGGCTACTGTGGATGTCAAGTTTAATTAGTATAGGGATCATTAACGATTACCTGACATGGCACATACTCAGGACTATTTAGATATCATATAAATATGATATTATTTCATTTCAATAATATAATATTTACTTTTACTCTATTATTTGACTTTATTAAAAATAATTATTTTAACAAGGATCCTGTTTGAACTTTGTTAAATTTAACCTATTTTATTAATAATTTTAATCAAAATATTGTTTATAATTTCTGTTAATTCATTTAACGTCACATAATGCTTCAGTGGATAATCGGACGATGTTACAGAAGGAGATCTAAATATAACATATCTATGTATAATAAGGGTAATGATTTTTAACGATTCCCTGACATCGCACAGATTCGGAACTGCCATTTTACGCTCCCGAAGGATGGCATAACTAATGATTTTTAATCCCTTTAAAAATTCTGAGGCCATCTGCCGGCTTTGAACCCGCGATCTTGTGGTTAGAAGGCTGTAATTCTCGCCACTAAAGTTAGATTCCAAGGCAGAGATATTAGAACGAAAGTTTATCGCTTTGGATTAGAAGTTCGTTATAACGACAGGTGCAGTTAGTAAAAAAATATTCATTAATATATTTAATCATCGTCTGAAATCAGAAACTTAGATTAATCCATAAATTAAAATAGGTTTAGTTTATTTGTTTGTTGTTTTGAAGTGAAACGTATGTTTGAAAATTTATCCAGAACTTCTATGAGCTCTAGCAGCTTTTGGTGAGTTGCTATCGTCAAATTTTGTTCTTCTCTGCCATGTTATTATGGAATGAGTTTTGTACTATGTTATTCGATTCATTGTTATTTTATATTTCAAATGACCTATTTAAAATATATTTTAAAAAATTTATTTAGTTTCCATTGGAGTTCCATTTAATTTACTCTAGAATATCTGTTTCCATGAATAAATGGTTTAAAAATAGAAATAATTAATGGTAATGTCGGTTTATAGATTTTTAACAATTTTCCATTTATTTTAACTACTCGTCTGAAATCTTGAGTATGGAATAATATAACCTGTACGATGGCAAAACTGAATCATCTTAAAACCTCCTTTATATCATTACAATTAACATGTTCATTACTTTATGCGCTTGTAACAACTTCCCATTAACTTGTGCTACTCAAATGATCTAACTTGCTTAAACGATGCGGAGATTAACTTTTCGAAGATCTTGCGCTTTCCAACGGTATATTATACGTATAAATTACTACTCATAATTCAGGAATAATTATGTAATGACTTGATTGCAGAAAAATTAATTTTTCCTTTTAAAGAAAAGCTTAATTGCAATGTCTTTAGGAAAGAGGGTCTTGAACTATAGTGAAAACCGTCAAAATTCGTTGCTTGGTTTAGAAGCAGTTAGCGAAAACCAAGAATTGCGATACCATTTTACGTGTGTAGAAATAATTAGAATTCATTTACTCTCAATGATCCTTTTCGAATTGAATATTTTATGTTTATGCTGATGAGAATTCCCGATCATTTTGTATTGAGGATGAGAATGTTTCGTTGAGTTGTATGTAAACAAGTACACAATGTATACAAATCCTGTTTGCGTCGTAGGGAAATAGGGATCATGGGATCAACGACCCGATTTAAACATTTATAGCCTCAATGTCGACAGCTTAACGTGAGATCAGCGTAGGTATGTAATCGCTGTATTCAATATCTTGAGGAATCGTGTCATCAAGAGGCATAACAAGGAAGCTGAAACATCTAAAAATATTTTTCGTGTGTAAAGGGTTTTGTCAGATAATATTTACAAGACAATATATATCTTTCTTCTTCTTATATCTACCAGTCTTTGTTTTGCCCAAGCTTGATTCTCATTATACTTAAATATTCTTCATATTAAATAATATTTCTGGAAAAGCAGTATTTGTCTAGTGTAACATATTCGTCCGAAATGGATTGTCTGGTATTAGACATAAATTAACGTTTAGGTTTTGAAAAGATATATAGATAACTTACTCTTACTATAACTAAGATAATTTATTCAGTTGGATGAGTTCGCCCTCCAGTGAAAAATACGCATTTCTAAAGAAGTTACCATGGTATATAATGATTATGTTTTTAAGCAAAAATATCATTTTCGATAATCACGGGTATGGCTACTTGCTACTGGCATGTAATTGTAGATTAAACTGAATAAAATTAATATCGTACAATCAACAATAATATTTTATTTTTATATACATAGACATAGTTAAAAGTTAAACATAGTTAAAACTCACTGCTATCTTTAGTATATTTCTATTGTATAACCTTACCCAACATAGTTATTATAAACAATTTTCTTAATTCGCAACAATTAAAAAAAAAAATAGTCGCGCGCAAAGCCGCGGAATACAGCTAATCATAAAATAAAATAAAAACTATTGGAAAATAAATAGTTATTCACTATTATATATATGTATATATATAATATATATATATTTATATATATATATATATATATATATATATTTAGACCAACCGTAGTAAAAGTTTAATTAAAAAATAAGATTAAGAAACCAAAATCATTATCAACGATTTAGCTATTATTTAATGGAATGTCTTTTAATCTTCAATAGAATGTAAGTCTGCGTCTATATCTTTTAATAATATAATCAATAATATTCTTATAATATAAGGTTTGTCTACTGCCATTGTTATTGCTTGCTAGTACACGTAGTTCACTCCATACGGAAGATTTAAGTTATAAAATTGTGATAAATTATTTTTAAAAAAGTATTTTTCAGAACTTAACTTTATTTATTAAATAACCTGATTCGATATCTTGTTTTGTTTTCTTTCAATTCATCAGCTATCAAAGTTCTATTTGTTTTTGAAAAATTTATATTGAAATAGTCATCATCATAGTATAAAAATAATTAAGTTTTTTTTTTTTTTAATATTAAAACTCCGATCCATTTGTATTATGATTTTATTTATTTAACGTCACTTTATACTACTATGGCTAATCGGACGATGCTACAGTGGGAGTCCTAAATTTTTCCTATCCAGGTTTTATTAGGATAGGGATCTTTAACGAGTACCTGACATCGCACAGGTTCGGGACCACCTTTTAACGTCCCCTCCGAAGGACGTCGTAACTAAGGATTTTTTACTCCCATTAAAAAATCCTAGGACCACCTGCGGATTTGAACCCGTGACCTTTGGCATGGGAGGCTGTTACGCTAGCCACCCAGCTACAAGTGATTCCGTATTATGATTTTATTAAATTATTTGCTATACTGTAATTAATAGCAATTCCAAAGTAGAGCTTTAAGCAATGAATTTAAAAACGCCACTGACATTTTCTGAGAGGCCCTTGAACCCGCTGTCGATACACTATTGCTGTGAGGCCCTAATATCAGCTGTGACGGAAAAACTGATCAATGACCAATAAGACTTTCATTATCTGTATGGATATAAACGTATTATTTAGAATATGAAAATTTGTTTATTCATTATATGCTACTGAGTTCTTATATTTTATAATTAATAATTTTCATTAATGTTTGAAAATATTGATGAATTCAAAACAATAAGCTCTTTGGTAAGTATGTTGTGTTAATATTTCTTCATGCATTGCGGACGTCTTTAACATGACAACTTAATCATGCATATATATACACACATATATACTATAAAAAAAACACGTAATTGTCTATGCAATAGCTTTAAAAGCAAATTTTGGTATTAAATTTATTAATTAAGACAAACGGATTTTTTTTTCATTCGTTATTAGGATTCTACGCATCTTGAAACGTAACCCCTTAAATTTTGAAGGGGGGATAATCTTTTTTTTTTTTTTTGGTCGATTACAAAGGTTCATTTTTGAAAATAATAAATCCGAAGCATTTATACTAGACTGCATTACTATTTCCTTTTCTTTCCTTTCGACTTTCATTTAAATAAAATTTTCTAATTCCAGAACACCTTACATTTTTTCTCTATCGCCAATAATAACCGAGTTATCAGGGAGTCACATCTCTTAATAAGTTGTGGCTTGGCCATATAACAGTTTCTTTTTTCTTCTATTAGATTTTTCTCCATCTTTAATTTTTGGTGCAATTACATATATTATTATTTGTAACCTCATTCTATACTAATCTAAGATATCTAATATCTTGGATATCAGTTACAGGTATCTATGATCTAATTACACTTGACCGACTTCTTGTCTCGTGAGATATGATTTTCAACTTCTTAGGTGTCCTATTCTGCAATCTTTATCTTAGGAGACAGGCTGTGATTTGTGAAACCCGAGATCCATTTCCCAGGGCCCTACTCGAAAACGGGAGGATTACATAAATATCATCATCATCATCACCTCATGAGAAGTTCTCACGACTTGAGAATAGGAAACGGTACCGATCGGATCTGTTCTTTTCCCCCGGTGGACCCTATCGTGATGTGATGGCTTTCTTTGTCCTCGGCTATCTAGTAACTGGGTTATGAGACGGAAAAAAGGTGCATTTTTATTGTATTGCAGCGTACCATGATTAAAAAAATGTATGCATTCTCCCACTAATGATAAATAGTTAATTTGGTGTTGATTGTAATAAGAGTGCCAAAGATTAAATTTGTACAATCTGAAATTTAATTTAGGGTTAAACCTCGATTCTTTTCAAAACGAAAATATCTTTGTATTTGCTTGACTATCATACCACCTTCAAGGATTTCGGATTATTAAATACGCTAATTATAGTTGCTATTAACTATATTAATACTCAAAAAGCTTATAAATCGTATTTTTTTTTAAAATATGTTATGAGTTTTTTCGTTGGTGACTTGAGTAACAGAAATCTCCTGACCGAAGGCTACTACGACATTATGCGCTCAGAGCTTCCAAAACGCGCTTTGACCTTTCCCGACTTATCGCTTCATTCGAGCGAGGCGGATATGTGACTATAAATTCATTAATATCACTTCAGATATCGTGCCGAAGCTTTGAGATGGGTAGTATTTGCCGTCCAGGCAGATAACAACCTACGAGTAATCTTGTATTAGGCTGTAAATGTGTTGATGTAATTTACAGTTGCAATGGGCGTCAGTTGTCAAAGTCCATTTTCTTCTCAATCTCTATCTAAATATTTATTGAAACTTTTTTTTTTTAGGTCTTAAATAATTACCAAACACCCATGAACAAAACTATGCATGATTATAAAGCTATTTTTTGTACATTTGTAAAATTAGTGGTTTTATGTTTGGAAGAAACATTGGAAGTTCGTTCAACTTGCTCCTCTCAAAACAAAATATTTTACACTATTCATATAATGTGTTTATATTTTATTTGTAGTTTATGTTGAGTAACTGTATGTGGAATATATTGTGATGATAATGAACCTAAGAACCAGCCTGCCGTGTTGTGTCAACATTGATGGCTTGCCCTCCGCGGCCTGCACAGTGACTGCTCTGACCTACATTGCTCAGTCCCGCTTGTAGTTGAGCGTTTAACAGAACTCAATCTATTCCATTTCGACAATCTTATCATGCTAAAATAATTTACCATATAATTTTTATTATCTCGGCGTATCAGCAAATCCCCTAGCTTGCAGGATTCGTCGTGTTTAAAATTGACCATATGTAAAGCGATACATTAGAGTTAAATATAGAAGTGAAATTCTGAGATTCAGGTTTTTCCTTTAAAATGATATGTAACTGAAACTAGGAAATGTACATTTTTTTTTCCTAAAACTCTGAAGGTGAAGTTGCAAAGTTATAGTTTTCTACGGAATACGTGTAAAACGAGTGCTACTTACTTATTACTATTACTTAGCTCGCGTCTTCTGTCAAGAGACGTGAAAGTTAGAATTCATAAAACTATTATTGTCCCTTTTTTACGGATGTGAAATGAGGTCGCTTACTTTAAAGGAAGGATCAACAAATCCTTAAGGTTTTTGAGAATAAGGTACTACGTAAAATAGTTGGTCCTAAGAGGGATGACTGGGAATATCCGTCAATGGAAAAATGCTCAACAACTTAAGATTTGCGGACGATATATGTCTAATATCTCCGGACATAAACGGCCTAAGGCGGATGATAGAGGAAATAGTAGGCATTAGCAAAAAATATGGACTTAATATAAATACAGCAAAAACTAAAATTATGACAAACTCAATAAAAATACCAGTTTATGCTAACAATAGTGAGATAGAATATGTAGAGGAGTACATTTACTTAGGGCAGACATTGAAAGAAGAGTTAAGCTCGGGTGGTGCAAATATTGGTCTCTCCAAAAGATCTTCAAAAGCAATCTATCACTAGATCTTAAAACCAAAGTTCTGACCACATGTGTATATCCCACGGTTCTCTACGGGGCTCAAACCTGGGCACTTACAAGAAAACTCGACCGGAGGCTGAATACCATGCAAATGCAGCTTCTAAGAAGTTTAATGTTTATTCAGAAAAGGGAGAGAATAAAAAACGAAAATATTCTTCAGAAAGTGAACGTTAAAAGTCTAAGGGTTGAGGCACATCGATTAAAATGGAGCTGGATAGCTTGCACGGAGTGGATCCCGAGAGAGGACAGCAGGCATAGGGGGCGACCACATCGCAGGTGGAGAGACGAATTGACGCAGACTGTTGGCGAAAACTGGTGGCTGGTTGCGAGGGACAAATCCTGGTGGATAAACGTTTTAAAAAATATTTAATTTGTGTTTGATTTTGGTGTATTTTTCAAGGAATCTGTTTTGTTTTGTTTTTTTTGAGTTTTGTATTTTATAATTATTTGTATTTGTATTTCTTTGGATTATTTGCTTTTTTTCAATATTTTATTATTTCAAACTATAGCCAACTTCTATAAATTCCTCCCTATGGGAGAGGCTTTTGTCAATATGATGCCAATAAAGCTATTATTAAGAGGGATGACTTCAGAAGGTCACACGACACGGAATTACGGAACTTTTACCCTATCAGTATAATTGATTTGACAGCATCGATAATATTTTGAGGCATACCTTGAAAAGATCCAGGAAACCCATGTAGCATCCTCTCATCAGTGTTTATGAAAAATCAACTTAATTAAATACACGTGGGAATTACCAATAACGAGCTTGCGGACCGGGCAGCTTAGCAGGCGCTCACACTTCAAGGGAGAGGAACAGTCATCTTGATCCGTCTGATCTCAGCCATATTATTCATTACACCTGAATAAAATTGGACTAAACCCAAATATATCAACAGTGACTGGGTAATAGAGAGGAAACCATTAAATTAGTTTTTAATTTTCTCAAGGAGCAATTATTTTTATCTAAATTATGAAGACTATATTCATAATTAAATATGAAGTTATTAATTAATTATATTTATTTATTTTTTATGTTTTCTTGACTTTAAATTTTATTTATTTATTATTTTTGTTTATCATTTCTTTGTCGTTATACTATTTTATCGTTTTAAGTACTGATCATCAATTTTTTTTTTTTTTTTTTTTAAGTATTATTATTTCTTTATTTTTTTAAAAACTATTGTTTTACCTAATAATCATTTTTTTCTTAATTACTTATTACCTAATAGGTCTTTCTTATAAAGTTTAAATATGCATATAGTATCTAGGCGTTGATGACATTAGGCTTTTACCCCTTAAAGCCTAAACAAACAAACAAAAGTTCAAAATGTTTTGATTTTTAGAAAATTTTACTCATTGAAATAATTAAGATAATTGATCTTATTTGAACTATAACCACCCGAGTTAAAATCATTATATTTGATACTAATTTAGATTTTTGTTGATAGAATGTTATGTTGCAGTGGAACAGGACTGAGTTCTGATTATTTTGAGAAGCAGCATGTCCCCAGGATAATCCGGGACCAAACGGCAGGTAAGACTAAATTATTCAGAGTTTTAGAATAATTATATTATATTTGAAAAATAACTGCATGTACTGGGTTAAAAAAAAAAAAAAAAATTCTCCCTCCATCAATAGTTGTGTTGGTCAGTCCTAGATGTTCGAAAGTAAATGACGGATGGAATGGGTAAAATACACTCATTTCATGTCCTATTTTTTTTATTAATCGAAGATTACTTAAATCATTACTCAAATAATAGATTAATATCGGATATGTTGTCTGAAGTTATAAAAAGTTTCGGGATTTTTTTGAAGAAGTGTTAAGTGAAGTTACCTTAATGGTAAAATCTGGATGGCTGAGTACTATTATTTTAAAATAGCATAGCCTTATAGACTTAGCCTGATAAAATATTTTAATTATAATTAAAATTTTAGTTAAATTTTATTGTTTATTGATGTTATGCTTTTGAGCCTTGAAAAGTTTTAGTAGAATCAGGGAGTGTCTTATCTTTGACTATTATATAATTTGAAATTGGACAGATTCGCTCCGGTCTGACGGTCTGAAAGACCCTAGTTCTATTAATTTTTTTTTTATAATGTAATATGCTAAAATAAATTTTTAAAAACTGTTATCTCTCTATTTTATCTACTCAAATCATAGATTTAAGCCAGCTAGATTTTTTTTGTATACATATATACAAACAATTAAGTTAAGTAATGAAAACATTATTAGGGCTTGGTCTATTCACAGTTACCCCGGTGTTGGTTGCCTGATATTTTAAAAGCAATAAAATAAAAACAAACTCTGTACGCAATAAAATAAACTAAACAAATACTTCGTATCTGAAAAAGTCAAATTTCCACTTCAAATATTTATAATTTTAAGACTTCATAAATGATTTACGTTGTATAGTTAGATATATTAGATAAAATAAAACATTTTATGCCGTAAACCGACTTAACTCAGACCTCATATGACAATATCTTCTAAAACCTTGGCTTAATTTCAAAAAATATATATACAAAGCATTCATTGTTCCGCCCTTATATTTATTAATAAGTTTATACATAGCTCATTCGTTTTAAAATTGGATAAATAAGCATTAATTTTTTCGGTTTTATTACATCGCAATTCATAGGCTATTCTTTTTTATTTCTTACATTATTTACCTTTTCACTGTTTTTGGTGTTTTTCATTACTTTTGTTATTGATTTTATCGATTTCAATGGCCAGATGTTGTTGCACCATCTGTTCACACAAGTATCATCTTACTTGCATCCTTCCTTCTTGCATTACAGTTTCTTCCGATCAACTGGCATTCATTACCAAAACTATATTGTTTATTGTTACGAAGTAAATGTTGTAATTCATTCAGCTTAAGTTCAATATTATTGGGTTGTCCTGAAAATAATTCAAAAGATAAAGTTTTTTTTTTTTTACCTCTATAGCATTTCGCTACTTAGAAATGATTTCAGTCTTTATTAAGATGTCAACACGCGAAATATTTTTTTTGTTTTACGAGTTTAAACCCACCGGAACAGGCCCAGACGACCAGAAACATCAATCATGTTTAGGGTGAGGGCAGCATTAATAAGTGAACTGTTAATCGGTAGTTCAAAAATTTCAGGAGTAGACTTCTAGCTTGAAGGCAAATAAGGTCGTGGACAATGTTGGACGATGGCCTTGCTAGAAGAAAATTCCAGAACAATTGTTCGAGAAATTGCAGGGAAACTTAAACTTAGCAAATCGACTACTATGTAGAACAATCATTAATCTTTCTTTTTTTATTTTTTACCCGAAATCGTCTATTATTTTCCGAAATAATTGAATAAATAATAATAGAACAACACCAAAAGGTTGTTGCTACACATTTTCCCTCTCTAATTCTAGATAATTTATTTAAGTAATCGCAAATTATGGTAATAAAAATGAGGGAAGAATTTAAGAATAGTTAATTTGATGGACAGGGTAAGAAAGCTTTTTAACAATATTTAGCTGAAAGCTCTTTAACAATATTATTTTTTTAAGAACATAAGATTTTAGCGATATCATCGTTAATTATGTTCTAGTGTCTTGATATATATATATATATATATATATATATATAAAAATATAGAGAGAGAGAGAGAGAGAGAGAGAGAGAGAGAGAGAGAGAGAGAGTTTTGATGATAAAAAGCTTGGCTTTTAAGCTAAACAATTGAGACGTTGATTTCCAAAAGGTACTATATCCATTCTAGGAAATTTTACAGGAGGCGCGAAAATCACTAAATATTATATTATTAAATTAGCTGATTTGATTCTTTTACTATTTAAATCCAGAATCGTTTTTTTTAGTATATTAATAACATCATATTAAAGATATGAAATGAGATGTTTTGGCATAATTTGGAACGAAATTAAATGTGCAATTATTTCCTTTAGAAAATAATTAGATTTCTAAATTGCGTGTATAAAGTGCTTGGGTGTTCATTAGATAAAATCAAATAGGAGATTTAGATATAACTAATTGATGAGAATAAAAATATGTAAAAAAATCAATTTTGTAAAAAATGTCCTTCAGTACTTTTTGAAAATCAACGTCTCAATTCCCTTCGTATCACCTCCTATTTATGTAAATTTTTTACTGCACGGATCGAAACTTAACAGTAAAAGTAGGTGAATTATCTGACATGAAGTCCATCAAGTAGAAGTGCCTCTATGCAGTTTTCCTTATACCATAATTTTTCACTTTCTACACGTATTCTTTACATTTTTTTCATTGTTTGACACGCTGTCCTACTCTTATTACCATCCTAAGTGAACGGCTTCGACCTACCTATTTTATAACTGGATTAGTAAGGTAAAAATTGATTTTGTGAGAGGAAATAAATTACTATTCGCCCTGGCTTGATTCTACCGCTCTTTCTCGGTCACCACAGTCTTTTTTTTTTTTTTTTTTTTTTTTTTTTTGTTTTTTAACAGTAATATTTCATGTTAGTGTACTTTTGCTGATGATACCACCCCCACCCATCATCGAAATCTCTACACTGGCGTCAGGTTTTTGAACAAAAAAATCAAAAATCGTTACAGTCAAACCTGATATTAACACTGATATTGTAGCCTAATTTATAAAACATACATTTTGTTTATAATTTAAAGTGAAAAATGTATAATGATGGTATTAAAGATATATGTAAAGACAACTGATCAGACTGCTTCAATGCCCAAAACTGGCAGATGGTTACAGGATTCTTTAATGAGAGTAAAAAATCCTTAGTTATGCCGTCCTTCAGAGGGGAGTTAATAGTGGTCCCGAGCATGTACGATGTCAGGTATTCGTTAAAGATCCCTTTCCTAATTAAACCTAGGTAGGCAAAAATTTGGACTCCCACTAGAGCATCGTCCGATTAAAATTGTTATTAATAGCAAAAGTTCATAAATAGGAACTATGAAGAAAAGAATTGGAGTAGAAATAATTCCTCATGATGAAAATATACTTACGGAAATATCAGGAATTTAGATAAATTGAATGTTAACAATTAAAGTCATAGAATTTTACTGACAGTGACGAAAATTTTTATGATGGAACGAGTTGTTAGTTAATAATCATATTCTGTACTTAATAAGTAATAAATAAATAATAAATCTCTTTATTTGTTTTCGGGCTAGCCCATACAAATGGAGTTGAGTTGTACAAAACAGTTAAACATAAATCAAAGAAATCTATTACAACTGTACTAAACAAAATACGCTTCCTTAACTAAAACAAATACATAACAAAAGGCAAAATAAATTGTAACTGTAGAAATATTAAACAAATAAAATAATCATAAATAGTTTAACAAATTCAATTATTGTTATTTTAGTAATGTGCTTAAATTATTCTTGAATAGACAGATACAAATTTCTTAGCTTTAAACATTCTGTTACATAATAAAATAAATTTTCAAATTTCTTTTTATTTTCTATTTGCAACAAAAGTTGTACTATGAGGTCATTGCCTGACATATTTTCAATATATGTCGTCAAGAACTTATTTCTGGACGGGGAGTAAACAGGGCATTACAACAAAAAATGATTTAGATCTTCTGGTTCGCCTGAATTACAAATAGGGCATTCAACGCTACTATCTGAATAACCATTTTGGAATCCGTAACTGGTAACTTTCAGTTTATTGGGTTGACATAGTCTTAGTTGACTGTTCAATCTATGCTTCCTCATAGGTCCCTTTATTTTTAAATAATATTCCCCCATATTTAAGCTACTAATTTTCCTAAAATTAGGATTAAACTTTGAGTGTAATAGCCTGAATATCTCGGGAAAGATAATGATTAACTGTATTTTTCAATAGCGTTATTTAATTCCCTTTCAAATAAGGCTTTACTTTTGATATTTAATGTCAGCCGCGTCTATAATTAACAATTTATTAGTAAGTTGCCTATACCAATTGTACCTCACATTGACCCTCTGGTTCAAGGAATATTTTTTTAAAATGTTTAGACATATTTTCGGTAACCGATCATCTTTCATGAAGTCTACCTTTCGGTACCAACGTTCTGTACTTAATAAGTTATGCCAATATAAGTAAAATTTAATTTCCAAAGATATACATATATGTAAAAAAATCAGGGGTTCTTTAACATAATGTATTACTTAATTTTTAAGTTACATAAATTATCTTTTACATACGAGTACCTGCTTCCTTCTTAGCATGAAATATATATCTTTAGCATAAAGTAACGTTAAATGAATAAACCAACTAAACAGTCTGTATGGATTAATATTTTAGATATAATAATCCATGTTACTTCAATTAGGCCAATGATTATTTTAAACCTTCAAAATTACTCTTGCTGCTTAGCTTGGGTGATGGGAAAATGTGGATCGGACTTCAAATATTCAAAGAATCCTCTCCGTCCTAAGGATTGCGTAAAATAGTGGACCAACTAGTCTTTATCAGAATGACGTAATATTTTAGGACTTGGGCGTCCAAATATTTTCAAATACTGGATTGGAAAAACCAAATAAATATTATTGAGACATCACATCAAGCCTGAGTAGGAGTGGGCTGAAGATATATATGAATAGCCATTAGCATCAACAGTACCGTTAATATTTAAATCGTTTATAGGATAAACAGCCAACAAAACGGTTTGGCCATTAGTTTGTTTATTAATTTAACGTCATTTTATGTCATTGTTGCTAATCAGATAATACTACAGTGGGAGTCCCAAATTTTACTCCCTTTAAAAAATCCTTAGTACCATTTGTATGCTGAATTGAAGCGACCTGAAAACGCTGTTGTACTAGCCTCTAGGGCATAGGTGACCTCGCTTCTCCTCCCTCCAAAGAACAATTTGTTTCCACTTACAATTAACACAATCCCATCTTGGATATAACTCACTCAAAAAAGTTTCCATACAGAACGCTTTTATTTTACAGCTATTTATTTTCAACTTAAAAATTTTCTAATGTACAAATTATTAATATAAAACCAGGTAGAATGTCATTTGTTAATGTTGGGTCAAAAAGGTTTCCATACACATTCAATATTAATCCTATTTGAATGAATGAATGAATGAAAAAAGAACTTTATTCTGGGACTAGGTCCCTTAAGAATAACATACAGGTACAAACAAATAAGTATTATGACTGACCAAAGAACGCATAAAAAGAAAAACAAAAAAGACTTATAACATTAATGATTACAATAAATATATATAAGTATTTTAAATGATAAAAACAGAAAGAAATGAAAAATAAAAATTAAAAAGATTACAATAGTATCTAAAAGTAACATAGGGCTAACAAACCAAAGAAAAAAACTTTAGAATAATTAAAAATAATAATGAAAACTTTATAACATTTATGACATGAAGTGTGGACATTTCTCACATAGCTCAAATTTTTATACTGAAATTAGTTGGCATCTGGTTGGGAAGCAAGAAGGTGTTTAAAAAGGAGCGATTTGAATGAAGATTAGGAAGGAGCATGACGGATGTTTGATGGGAGAGTATTCCAGAAAAAAGTGGACCGGGCTAAAAAGGAAAATTCATATTTTTTGGTTCGATGGGAAGGCGTATAGAGGTCAGAAGGACGGGATCTGGTTTCCTGAGTATGGATTGTGGATTTAAATTTCAGGAGACTATAAACGTAAGAGGGGCGATGGGAGCGGATGACTTGATAGAGAAAGGAACCAAGGAAATATTGCCTTCGAATAGAGGGAAATAGCCAATTTGACTCGTCATAGAGATGTGATACATGCGACCGTCTAGAGGTACCGAAGACAAATCTTATGAAACAGTTCATGACTCGTTTCAATCTGCCCTCAAGCACCTTCGAGAGGCCGCCATATACCGCACAACAATAGTCAAAATGGGGAAAAATAAGAGAGGATACAAGGAGCTTCCGGGAGGATTGTGGGGGAAGGTGACGGGACCGTTGAAATAGTTTTAGTGTACTTATCGATTTTTTGGAAATTTGGGCAATATGGGGTTTCCAGGATAGGTTTTGGTCAAGGATTACGCTAAGGTTTTTGACGGAGGCGCTGAAGGTAATAGGGTGATTATTAAGCAAAAGTGAAGGAAGGGCAATAATAGAACTAAGGAGGAAATTGGAACCGATTGAAATGGCCTGGGTTTTCATAGGATTAAGCTTTAGACTATTCAGGTTTGCCCAGGAACTGATCCTATCTAGGTCTGCCTGAATATTTGCAAAAGCTAATGATAATTCGGAAGGAGGGAAGGATAGATAGATTTGGAGGTCATCAGCGTATAGGTGGTAGGAACAGTGATGGATTGAATTAGGAAGGTCATTGATATATATTTGTTGTACTATGACCGTCTTTTCAGTGTAATATGTATAAATCTTATCTCCATAATCAAATCTCAGTTCAGTATTAACTTTACTTGGACCTGGGAAACTGATTTCTTTTCAATATGCACGTTTCTCGTGATTTGAGAGAGCTCATGGTTCGCAGGGCTTATCTATAAGGAAAATTACACATCTGTTCAATAAGTCACATGCTACGGTACAGTACAAAGGCATAGAGAGTTAAAATTTTGGGGGGATAGGTGCTGGAAGACAGGAGACTGGAGAATCGTCAGGGGCGATCCATCCCCCTGAAGTCTATCAAATCCTCACACTACCGACTCCTCAATGGCCATCAGAATAAATAGTTACTATGGGATTCAAGTCCACCCAGAAACAGTCAAAAATATTCTAAGAAGGGAAGGATGCAGTGGTCGTGTCACAAGAGGAAAGCCCTCCGTCAGTAAGTTAAACCAGAAGAAGCGGCTGTAATTTGCTAGGGGGTTTGTAAATAAACCCAAACATTTCTGGGAACGGATCATATTCTCTAAGAAATCCAAATTTAATAATTTAGGGCCAGATGGAAAGTCAAAAGTGTGGAGGAAATCAAACTCAGCTTTCAAAACTAAGTATTTAATTATGGGTGTATGGAAACTTTTTTGAGTTAATGTATATACCTTTCCTCTATGCTCTATCAATTACTTATGGCTGAAGTAAAATAACTTAAATTATGTTTAAATTCCTGTTCTTCCTTGTGTTAATGAATAATTATAATTTCCAGTATACAATAATGATAAATTATTCCACTGAATTCGTCATAAATTGTGGCCCTTATAACAAAAGTCAAATTATAATCCATCAATCTAATTGTGTTCGGACGACCATTGTTCTCCGGAATAATTCATGATCGTTTAATACAATTTGCTTTGACCAATACACATTATTCATTTTGCACCAATTATTCAATTTTCCTCTTGACTTGGAACAAATTGACATATTGTTTATATATGTTAATAGTGCGGATGGGACTATATTTATCAATAAACTTCAATGATCCTACACAGGTCAGTATGACTTCACATTACTTTAGACAATGTACAAAACTGGTGTAATAAATGGAAATTAAAAATTAAGCATCACAACTCACAACATGTTACATTTACCCTTAGACGCGGAACCTGCCCTCCAGTTTATATAGACAATCGCCCGATACCACAATCAAATACAGTAACGTACTTGAACTAATTTTTGACAAAAGATTGACATGGTGCCCACACATAAAGACAAAATGTAAAACTCTAAATTTTCGACTGAGACTATTGTATTCGATACTTCATAAACATTTTAAATTACACATCAGACAGAAACTTAACTTACACACTTATTTATTAAAACCAATATGGAATTACGCTTGCCAAATATATGGAGCTGCTAAAAATACAAACCTTTCAGTCGCAATTTTTATGACTAGCAACGAACCCACCACCATATTTTTCAAACTGATTCAATAATTCTTCATACTGACTTACGTATTCCAACTACAACAAAACACATTCGATCGACTTACAAATGATTTCAGGACAAACTAAATAGACACATAAACAAACTTGTGCAAAACAATGCTACAACTGACAACCATTCATAACTCGGAGTAGGCTGAAAAGGAGTTGGATGAGGGACCTCCTGACCTGAAAATATAGTTCTCCTTAATGTCAGGAGGATGCACCACTGGGTGCTGTCTCCCTCATGCCTGCCCACGCTATGTTTCCTTTGATTTTAGCACATTTGCTCATTTTAATTTTTTTTTGCAGGTGTGAATAAAATGTTAAGTGAAAAAAAAAATTCGCAATAGTTAATATTTGCTTTTCCATTAGCTCTTGAGGAGATTCTAATGGAAAACTACTGAAGTGACGAATTGTTGTTTTATGTTTACCTTGTATCATTCTTTCCATGTTGATGTTCACTACAGGCAAAATAAAGATTGATCATATTGTCTTTTGTATAATAGGTTATTGGAAATATACTGGTCAAAGTAGAGTTCAGTTTATCAAATGAGCCATGAAAACGCTAACGCAGATAAATCCAAATTCTAAAATTTTTCAGAAAACTTTTTTTTTTATAAAACACTTATTTTTAATTTATCTATTCATGATTATTTAAACTGTATTAATGAATCCAACAAGTAAATTTGAGGAGAACATTAAATAATGACATTATACACTTGTTGAGAAACTAGTAATATACTAAACGAGAAGATCTCGGGGCCATCTTCTTGATCCTTCATCTCGAGGATTATCCGGAATCGAAGAGGACGTTAAGATAGAAATTAGTGAATTTCAGAGGAATGGAGTTTTTTATAAAAGATTGGGATATGATATGATACCTGTTTGGAAATGTTATTATTGATGGGAAATGAGTTGATATAAAATATGAAAGAGTTTGATAATCAACTTACGGAGAAAAATGCCGACATATTTTTTCCGCAAATAAGAATATTAATATAGGTGTATAATATACCCTTATCTTAGGAATTCTAAGGATTTTAGAAAAAAGGTCATGTAACGTAGAAAATTGTAGAAGGTAATGGACGAAAGAGACATACAATTAAGTGATTGTTGATAATAATTTATATTGTTAAATTATTTTTTCTAAATACCTGTTTTCTTGGAAATAATATTTTTTTTTTTTAAATTAAGTTTATTTAAAATTTGATTTCACAAGGAGAGGTAAAGGATAGTTGTGTTGCGCGCATCTGATTTTTAATATAATAAATTAAATTAATTATAATTAAACAAGATGTCCAACGTTTCGAGGGATTATTAATTATATAAACTGTTTGCTATATTCTCATGAAATACATAGTAAGGGAAAGTATTGCGATCGTTAAAATTTTCGAATTACAGCTTTAAACTTAATTACACTTTCATGGTCCCCTGAGTCAAAATGGCCAAGTCACTTAGAAAGGTCTCTATGTGTGCGTGTGGTCAGTCTTACTCAAAAACTATTATTTGTTTAAGACTGAAACACCACATTTTAGAAACGTATATGCCTGAGATGTTTAAGCAACTTTTTCAACTGAAATAAGTGAACCAGAAGGGCCACTTTACACCATGCATTTTGCAACTTTTTACGATTTTCTCAAAACCGGCTGTAAGGATTTTGATTTAACTCACTGTATCAGTGTAAAATTTAGTGAGTTTTTTATAACTTCTAGGTTTCATTCTAATTGAAATAGTCTAACAGGGCTTAAATGCCGATATTTTAAATTTTCTTTTTCTGAAGTATCTTTAATTTTGTAGATTCGAATAAATTATTCATTTCATTTTGTTAGCATTAATAAATAGCTTGTGAATATATAAAATGAAAGAATTTGATAACTATCCAAAGGAGAAAAAAAAAAATGAAAAAAGTATTTTACGTATTTTTTTTTTTTTCCGAACATAAGAAAAGTAATATAAATGTATAATATAGCGTTAAAAATCTAAAGATTTTATAAAAAATCTGGTGCGGGCAACACACGACTTTCACTTACCTCCATTTTTAAAATCAATGAAAGAATTTTCAAATACAGTTAGAGATAAAAATACGTGAAATTATTAAGGAATTAATCAAATTAAATTTCTATAGAAAAATGTGTTTGATTCAAAAATCTATTATATTATTATCTAAAATAATCAGTTAGTTTTATGTTCATTTCATCACTCTCTATTAACTTTTGTTAAAAGCTTGTGTATGAGATGATAATGTTTCTAAAATCTTTAGCTTTCCAACGGTATATCATACATGTATATTACTGCTCTTATGTTCAAAAACGAAAAATTGCATTAAAAAAATATTTTTTCTGTTTTCTCCTTTAGTTGGGTATCGAATTTATTCAATTTATATATTTACCAGTTTTTCATCAGCGTTAACAAGATAATCCAGTTATTATAACAAAGTTTTAGATTGAATCTACAAAATTAAAGGTACTTTAGGGGAAGAAAATTTAAAATATCGGCATTTAAGCCCTGTCAGACCATTTTTATCTATATAAAACCTACATGATATTAAAGCCCATTAAATTTTACATCGATATAGCGAGTTTAATCAAAATCGTCGGAACCGTTTTTGAGAAAATCGAAAAAAGGTGCAAAATGCATGGTATAAAGTTCCTTTTCTGGTAAGCTCATTTTGATGAAAAAAGTTCTGTCACGTCTCGGGCGTATAGTTGTCTTAAATATGAAATTTCAGTTTCATAGGACTTACCGTTTCCGCCCGGGTGTTACCACACACACACACACCTTTTTGCGGGACTTGGTTATTTGGACTCAGGGGACCCTAAAACGTGTATTTCCGTTGAAAACTGGAATTCGAAAATTTTCACGATCGCAATACTTCCCTTACTATATATAGTAAGTGAAAGTAAAAATCATATTATTCAATCTAAAAGATATGTTTCCAACGAAACTGAATATAATTCTTTAAACCTTTCTGAACTTTATTTAATTATTCTCAAATTGATTTTAACAACCGAGGTAAGTGAAAATCGTTTGTTGCCTGCACCAGATTTTTTTTCCTCTCCCCGATCATGAAATAAGTAATATAGATGTATCATATGCCGTTGGGAAGTTAAATATTTTAGAGATAAAAATTTATCTTATGTACAAAGTTGGCTAAGGCTATGGAGAGTGATGAAAAACGGATAAAACTAAGTGGCCACCTTTGGTGTAATGCCTTGCGTATATTGAGGAGAATAGCCTACATTCTAACTAATGATATTTATAATAAAAAATCCATCTCCAGAATCCGTGGCACTCCATGCTGCTGAATGTGTCTCAGAAGAAAAGGTAACACCCAAAAACTTGAAAAAGAAGAAAGAAAACCCTGGGAACCAGATAAGAAAACTGTATCGACACCTTTAGTAATGATGAAATTTGTAAAATATGGAAAAGATCACAGAAACAATTTGAAAAAAAGGAATAGCCTTTAAGCCGAACTCAACAGAATGAATCCAAACAGACAGATTCTCAAAACCTTTAAAACATTCAATGATAAGAAAATAAAGTATGAGTGGTTCGTAGAAGTCAAGAGAGACATGGGAATTTAAAGATAATAACTCAGGATATGGAAAACAGAACGGAGTTAATCGCTAAATTGAGAGTTGGTGTATTCTCGGGAGAGAAGAGGAAGAAAACATGGTCTAAAGAGAGAAGGATGGCTATCGGTCAGCTGGTGGAGAGGTAGAATAGGAGAAAATATGTCAAATGAAGTAGTGAAGTGTGGTCCTTAGAACTCCTGTATAGAAAAAAAATGCAGATAAGTGATAATACATCAAACACCATAGATAACAAGGATAACTTAATAGAAATGTGGATTCGCCCCAAAACAGTTCAACGTATACTGAATCGCGGTTTCTTTTAATGTAGAATGCATGTTTATGATAAAAATAAAAAGAGCAATAAACATTAAACGGATTTATTTCAACTAATTGATTCGATTAGACTCCTAAACAAAGGTTTACAACCATTTTCTACGCGCTAACATTTCCACAGACCTACTTTCCTGGGGCCCACACAGGTTCGAGACTGGCCTCACCCACACACTTCAGGTTGAGACAAACAGTGGAACATTTTATCTGCGTCACACAAGGAATTCGCTTAATCATTTCAAATAAAAATATAAAATAAAACTATTTTTATCTTAAAATTGATATTTTAATCTGTTTCTTAGTATTCTTTTTCAAACGAGTTACTAAGTTCTATAATCATAAAGTAATATCTTCAGGTATCGTAAATAGTTATGGTGCGATTATGTATACTGATTTTTTTCCGGATCGACATATTTATCCCAATAATAATTTATTTATATGATGAAATTTCTAATAATATAATAAATAATTATCTAAAGCTAACGCCAAACTTAATTCACAAGTCACTCTCTATCATCTTCAGGTTTGTTGTATGTTAAATAATATTTCCGAAATCTTTGGCTTCCCAACGGTATATTATAAATGTATAATAAAAATATATATTTATAAAAAAATATCATCGTTGAAAAATATTTCTCATTTCTCTATATTTCAAATTCTTCCATAGTTATTATTAATATATTTTTATTACGATAAACAATGAAAGGGAAGGGAAAAAAATCTATATGCTCAAGTCTCAAATTATAAAATAAATATTTCTCCTATTACTCGATCGTTATTGAAGATAGAGAAAAAAAATGTTCTGGAATCACTAATTTTTATTTTTATTATTTTAATGATAGTTAAAAGAAAAGGAAACAGTAAAGAAGTCTAGTATAAATGGTTTTGGTTTATTATTTTTAATAATGAACCTTTGTAAACTAACAAAAAAAAAAAAGTTCCCTCCCACAAAATTTCAAGATACGTTAAACCCTATTAACAATTTAAAAAAAAAAAACCGTTTGTCCGCCGTAAGAATTTATGAATGCCAAAACTAATTAATTGTGTGTAAACAGCTATATAAACTGTAATACCTTGATATAGTGATTTGAAAATAATAAACTATTGTGTTATTATTTGCAGCGTTTCTTAACGTTGGCACGAAATTTCATGTAGACCTGCTCCTTGGGGAATACATTCGCGATTCCTAAAAGTAAGTTATAGATGTAGTCTATCTTTATGAGTGGCAATAAGTGGAATGACGCCACTCATCCACGGACTCCTCATTAATTAATAAGATTAATTTTTTTTTTAAATAATGGTACATCAAAGAAAGATTTATTAAATATTTGACACTTAAGCTCTGTCAAACTTTTTCAATTAGCATCATACATTTCAGGTTTAAAAAATTATTTAAATGTATACTGACAATGCTTTGTCCAAAATCATTCAGACCAACCATTAAGGCATTAAGAAAAGTTTAAAAAATGTGCAAAGTCGTTATTATATAATGACGATTTCGTTGAGAAAAAAATTGTACCATATAACATATGCTCGTATACACTAATGTCATTTACGTGATTTCAATTTTGTGCGTTGTTCCGTTTTCAGCCTAATTTACCACGTTCACATAGACTGTACATCGTTCTTTGGACTCAGAGGACTTAAAAACCTTCATTTCCGTTGAAACATCGAATTCTCACGACTGCCGATACTTTCTCTTAGTCAATATTTAAGTGAAAGTCAAAGCAACTATATGAGGAAATTATAATTTCGACATATAATCCAGCCTTCAATTAGACAGACATTGTGACTGGAACTTGTTATCATAGATTATTTATAATCTTATCAATGACAACCCCTAGCTTTGTTCGCAAAACAGTGAGTCAGTCAGCCGGCGTGAATGCTGTTCTGAATTTGATAAAATATATTCCCTCCCACCTTCAACTTTCTTTTAATTCAGGAATTTGAAAATATTTCTTACCAGTTATTACCATTTTTTTTTTTTTTTATCACACAGTCTCCACTGACAATAGTGCGATATTAAGTTAGACATGATATTCTTAAGTAAAAAAAAAATCTGGTTTGCTATTAACGTCCCCAGAGTCCAAACGACCAAGTCCCACAATAAGATCGGTGTGGTAAGTTTACCTCGAAAATGATAATTTGTACCAAACTGAAATATCATATTTCAGAAGCGTATGTGCCTGAGATGTTACAGCGACTTTTTCATCACCAGAAGAGTCACATTATACCATAAATTTTGCTCTAACAACTTTGATTAAACTCGCTATATCGATGTCAAATTTAATAGGCTTTAATATCATGTAGGTAATATTCTGATTAAATTAGTTTGACGGGCTTCGATGCCGGTTTTTTTTTTTTCATTTTCTTCCTCTACATTACATTTAATTTAGTAAATTCTTAAAAATTAACCGTATCATTTGTACAAAATCGTATGAAGAAATGAAGAATGCTGGAAAGTGGATAAAACTATGTGTGATTGTTGTAAATAATAATACAATAGATTATTACTCTAATACAAATTTAAAATAAAAAATTGAATATATAATTCGACAAATGTTTTTGAATTCTTTTATTAGTTTTTAAATACTTTATCGACCGACGTAAGTGACAAAGGTGTGTTGCGCGAACAAGATTTGTAGAAATCTGGAGAAATTTTGTAGTTCTTGGCTTGCTGCACATTTATAGTACATTTTTTGGGATAAGGGCTTATATATAGGCAAATTAAATAAATTCGTTTATCATATGAAGACTTTTTTAAGTTTATACTTATGATTGTATAATGATTGTTTATTTTCCAACTTTGTATTTATCTCAATTATAGGTTGTTATTTTGATTTGTTTTTATTTATTTATTATTATTTTATTTTGCGTGTATATATATATATATATATATATATATATATATATATATATATATATATGAATTTATTTATTTTCTATTTTATGAAATTTGATTCTATAATTATTTTCTGTATATATTGTATGAATGTGGTTTCATATCACTATCACTACTGTTCATTTTGAAACAAATTGTAATATATCTTAATAAATAATTTTTTTTTTTATTTTTTTAAACATTTTATTTATATTTACAATTGTACTTACAATAAGCAGAATAATTAAATGGGCTAATTACAATTATGGGCTTGAAAATGTCTTGTGAAGAACTACCCAGTGGTAGCAAAATAAATCTTTAAAAAGAAAGTTTAATTAAACATTCTAACATCACAATATTTTTTATTTATTTAGTTATTTTACATTCTGTCTGATAAGGGATACTGGTAATAGTGATAAAATACTTCATTCACACAAAACAAAACAATATAAATACACTCGAGAAAAGAATGAAAAATACAACATTAAAATAAACACAAATAAAAGTTTTAAAAATAAACATCTTGGACACACACAACACCTTCTTGAACACCTATGGACAATATTTAAGGTTTTCTGGGAGAATCCCGGACCAGACTCACGTTAGGAGAAAGAGTAGAGACCGAAAGATCCCAGCGCTTTTCTCTCAGCTGCGTTAAGGTCTGGTAATTATAATATCACATATAAAATCACACTAAGGGGATTATATATTTTTTTTTTAATTAAAGAATTTTTTATAATTTTATTTCACATTTTAAAAATTCTCATTCATTCTTAAATTATTATTATTAATTCTCATTTCGAGTCTAAGTCAGGTTTTTTTCAAAAAGTTCTTCTTATACCGAAAATGTCAAATTTCCTTAACATATCAAAAATCGTATCGCTGTCTGATTATTTGTATTAGTAATAATACATTTGTAATACCTGTTCTGACATTTTAGTTATATATTACTGAATGTTAGATGTATTATTAGAAGTTTCAGAGGTTGAATGAAGGTTGTTATTGAAGGTTATTCATCTTGCAGCGTAAAAGATTATGACATGGCTCAGAGACCTCATGCGTAAGCTAAGAAAATGATGGCCTCAGCCATCGCCCAACTAACACGGTTAAAACCGAAAACTCAGTAGTTATCCTTAGGTCTTTAATTACTTTTTTTTTTTTTTTTTTTTTTTTTTTTTATTCTATATCTGTTCATGATTTTATGTCTTTTATTCGTTACTTTTTAGTTTAAATATGTTTTTATTTTAGATATTTTCGTATCTTAATTAATTATTAATAATAATGGCTCAGATTCGCATGATGTAAAAATTATTTTTGAATATAAAGCCATACTAACTACTTGATAAGCTTATGAACACAGGCTTGTCACATTGGGTCACACACCCTCATGTCACACTTCAACAATACCGTGTCACGGTTAGATGTCTCATGCCCTACTTTGATTAAAAAATAGTTCTGTAAATTTCGAAACAGTTAATATATATGTGGGTTTTACCTAGTTAATATTCAGTTTTGTTTTAATTTTTAATCAAAATGGGATTAATAACTACACTGGATGTCAAAAGTATTGGTATTTCTTTTTATTTACTAAATATTTTTTATATGACATCAACTGTATAATACTTTTTAAGTAATATATTATCTAAAGAGAATTCGTTGAAGTAAAATCACTTGCCAAATAGACGAAAAATATATTTGGGGTAGAAAAAAATTGGTCTTGTTTTTAATTTATCCAAAAAACATTTTTATAAGAAAAAAAAACAGTGATCAACGTTTCAGAGTACCTTCCCCATCTTCATAAATTCTATAAATATTTTCAAAAAATCACTAAAATATCTTTTAAAACGATTATTATAATACGAATAATTAAAACATTCTTGTTAATTAAAAAAATTACTGAATTTAGGCATCCCAATCAACAAGGTTACATGAACAAAGGTTACATTGTGTATAAATACTGGATAATTCAGGGTCGAAAGTATTCCGAAATGTTAATATCCTCTTGTTTTCTGGTTGGTCAAATGCTCATATCCTTTCTAATCCTCAACATAACTTATGTTATAAAAAATTCTCCTGCTGATACTCAACCCGGGAAAGGAAAAATTTCAAAATTTAATATTTAAAGTAACTAAGTATGGTATATTTGCTCTAAATTTGTTCTAATAACTTAACTATTATCGGGGTCACATGTGGTCCTATGAGCTAGAAATGTATCTAGAGATCATGGTCGCTGATTCAAACTCGGCAGATGGCTCTAGGGGAGTAAAAATTCCTTGATTATGCCGTCCTTCGGAGGAGATGTAAAATGGTGGTCCCAACCCGTTTAATACAATACGATGTCGGGTACTCGTTAAAGATCTTCTATATTACTTAAATTTGGAAAGACGAAATTTATAGCTCCCACTGTAGCTTCGTCCGGTAAGCCACAATAGCATAAAGGGGCCTTAAATTACTAAACAGCAACAACATAACCATAAAATAGTATGACGTTTCAATAATGGTATGATGGATGGAACATTAAATTAGACTCTCGTTATACTTCAAGTATATGAATAATCATATCTAATTGTTATTATCTTCCTCAGTGAAGCGGATGTAACTGTATCCAATGCGAGGGGGAAAGTGGTCGGAAGTTCAGAACCGGAAGGATACTGTCTTTTCAAATGACGCCTCCCATTGAATAACATGGTGCATCAAGGCGGCATTACCGATGCAACGTGTAATACCTTAACTTCCGTTGTTTTTTCTTGAGAATTTTCCTTAGATACATTTTACAATTGCCAAGACATACCGAATGGTAAATTGATTTCGTAAACATCTCCATGGATTAAATTAAAAAAACAACAACTCTACAACCTATCAATTGGATTCAGTACTTATAGAGGCTCTTACTGTTTCACAGCCAAAGGCTGTGCAAGAAGGTAAAACCTAGATCACGCTTGGCCGCTTGGTCTTTTGTATAATTTTTGGGTACCCACTTTACAGTGGCTGGGTCTGCCCACGGGGTGTCTCCATGCCTCAGTATCGCTTATCAGAACAGTAGACTAGTGTTCTATCCCCAAGACCACACCACTCCCATGGATCAGATAGTCATACTAAACAATTTTTGGCTTTCAAGTCACCTAATGTCTCATATCTTAACCTTTTTTTTTTTTTAAATTACGCTCGACATTACACTAGATTCCATGTTTGATATCTAAAAAGAGCATATTTTTTTGGAAATCAGAGATCCACTGGTCCTTACCATTTGTTTCATTTGACACTTTAAACAATCCAAGGAACAATAGCCGCAAACTTCAACGGACTGAAAACATTTTATTTTCATTTCACTGTTTTTTTAGTAGGAAGAAACCCCTGAACATGATGAATTACCCCTTTGTCTTGGTATGAAGTGCTACCATAAGCTTAGAATACAACGATTATTTGCCTAATACACAAGAAAGGAACTTTACTGAAAAAAAACTAAGCGTATAAAATCTTCCACATACTTTACAAGTATCTTACCGCATGTCGGAAATATCCCTAGCAGTATATTAATGTGTTATCATTGAACATAGTCGAGAGAATCTGTGTACAGATTCTCCCGCAGTATTTATTTGTGGATTTCATATCTCCCTTCGAAAGTGTTTCCTATGAAACTCTATTCCAGGCCATGGAATGTTTCTACATCTTAGCTAAACTGACACAATGTAAAACACCTAGAAATATATTAATTATGTGATGTTTGTTTGAGTTAATCTCTCAGAAGGGAATTTTATCTGTTAACGGAGTCTTTCAAGGTGTCTCCCTCACACTGTATTATTTGTCTTATGTATCCTGGGCTCTCAAATAAACGAAAATAATGATATTTCGGCTTTAATAAGAGGAAGGATAGGATATTATAGATTTAAAACGTTTTATAATTTTAAATATAATCATACAGCCATTGAGGAATGGTGTCAGAACTGGAGGATTAAAATAAATCCTAACAAATCCCACCAAATTACCTTTACCCTTCGTCGCAAACCGATGACTTCTTGCCCCACTGTATCCTTTAATAATACCCCACTCATACCTGTTGAACAAATCCGTTACCTAGGACTCCATCTTGACAAACGTCTTACATGGAATCCCCATACTCGACTTAAACGACAAGAAACCGCCCGTAGATACCGACTACTACAACACTTACTAGACAAACGTTCAAAACTTCCAATTTATTACAAAAAGCTCATTTATGTTACCATCATCAGACCCATCTGGACATATGGAATCGAGCTTTGGGGCTCAACTAAACCATCTAATTCCTCTCGCATTCAATCGTTACAATCCAAAATCCTTCGCAACATCCTAAATGCTCCTTATTTCGTTACGAATAAAATCATCCATAAAGACCTAAATATCCCATTTGTCGCAGAACTAGCCCGAAACAGATATGCTTCTTTTCATTCCAAACTCCCAACCCACACGAATCCTCTTGTACGCAACTTATCATTCCCATCTATTCCTGACAACCCTCCGAGGCGATTGAAAAGACGATGGCCTCGAGACCTACTGTAATTAAATTGACATTGAAGTGCTACCACTGGGTAGTTTCTTCACTAGACATTATCACGCCCATAAGTGTAAATTAGCCCATTTACTTGTTGTATATATTATATGTACAGTTGTAAATATCAATAAAATGTTTAAAAAAATATATATAATCATAGTTAGACTATGTCTATAAGAACAGACTTGATAGCTCTGTTTTTTTGATCTATCAGACCTGAAGAAAGAATAACTATTAAATTGCAAATAAAGCAAGCAAATGAACGTGAGTAGCTAATAAAAACCTTGTTATAGCTAATTTGTTAGTCGTTGGTGAAATCGAGAGAAAACGATTCCTGGCTTTATGTCATCAGTTTAGTTTTTCTTTTCAAATGTCTAATGACCATCTCCTGTCTGTTTCTTGATCTTCAATAGTTCCTTAGTTCAGCAGAGCTCAAAAGTTGAGTAGAAAGTTGGTTTTGTCTAAATGGAGTATTAATGTACGCTCTGGTTTGTTTTATTATTGTTATAATTCTCTTTTAATTATTTCATTTTTGCATAAAGATGTCTTTCCTTCTTTAATATATTACGCCATATTATGTGAGTAAAAATAATCTGGATTTTCAATTACATCATACCAGCTGAGCTGAACAAATCCATTTAAATATGGTAATGTAATGAACATGGTGGCGAAGAATAGGTTGGTATTTTGTGTCCAGTCGGAAATAGACGTTTTAGGGTCCCCTAAGTCCGAATGAACAAGTCCCGAAAAAAGGTCTGTGTCTATGTGTGGTTAGTCTAGCGCAAAAATGAACTCGTTCGAAACTGGAATTTCATATTTAAGACCATACGCCTGAGATATTACAGCAACGTTTTCATCAAAATCGGCTTACCACAAGGGCCACTTTATACCATGTATTTGGCACCTTTTTACAATTTTCTCGAAAACGGCTTTAACGATTTTGATTAAATTGTCTATATTGATGTAAAATTAATTGGACTTTAATATCATGTAGAATTTATTCTGATTGAAATAGTCTGATTGGGATTAAATTCCGAAATTTTAAATGTTCTTCCTCTAAACTCCCTTTAATTTTGTACATTCCAAAACATTAACCATATCATCTTAATGCCATTGATAAAGGGCGGTTAAATATACAACTTGGACAACTTTGATGACCAACGAAAGTATAAAAGAGCTGAACTATTTTTAATGTAATTCTTTTTTTTTTTTTTAGAAAAAAATGTTATCTGATTCACAAAGCTGTAAAAGGAAATATAAAGTTACGAATAGGGGATAAACTTATTACTGATTAACAATTTAATGTTGTTATATTATTTAATCTAAATCATATGTTTTCAACGAAAATAAATACGCGTTTTATTAAAATAGTATTATAAGATTACGAGGTATTACAATCTGCCACCATCTGGGGCAATGAGTATTACAGATATAAGAAATCATTCATTCCATATGTACATTGGAAATAAAATAAAAATAAATAATTAATAAAGATCAAACAAAGAACAAAGAAAGAAAAAAATAAGTATATATATATATATATATATATATATATATATATATATATATATATATATTCACAAATTAAATAAATACTATAAAGAAAATAATAATAACAATCTTGTTCACATTCATACCTATTTACAATATTTACAAACTGCCCCTGGAATCACCGAATCAAACCTCGAGATCCACTAGTGGATGTCGAGGCACAATGCCAGAAGATCCCAGCGCCTCTCATTCAACCGCGTCACTGGTCTTGAGAGTCAGTGGAGGTCGAGCGAGGGCGCTAGAGCCACATACACTCAGGGCATGAGTGGAGAAGCCAGCCATTGCCAGCACTCCAATGACATATTTACAAGAGGTCTCTGGGCCACTGCCGCTTCAACCTACGAGGAACTTTATATGGATGTTTGGAACTGGATAGGGAGTGTGCCAAGAGATTAGGAAGGTGAGTAAGCTTCTGATGGAAGATTGAGAATTTTTGATGGGATTAGATCAAGGACAAATGGGATATTCAGGTCATGGTGTAAGGTTTTGTTGGTGACATAATATGGGGCATCGACTATTGTTCTGAGGACTTTAGACTGGAAGGATTGGATACGTTTGATATTCGAAAATTTTGCTGTTCCTCACAGTTCAAGTCCGTAGGTCCAAATGGGTTTAAGAATAGTCTTGTAAATGAGTAGTTTGTTGTCCGTTGAGAGGTGTGATTTCCTATTTAGAAGTCTATATAGCTGGCCATATCTTCGATTGAGTTCTTGTCGTTTGAGTCTAGTATGTGGGTTCCATGTCAGTCTCTTGTCTAAGAGGAAACCAAGGCACTTGACTGTGTCAGAAAAGGGAAGGGAGATAGAGTTAAAATGGACTGAAGGGCAGGATTTGCGTCGTTTTATTAAAATAGATTTCGATTTAAGAGTCGGGGTAAGTGAAAGTCGTGTGTTGTCCGCACCAGATTTTGTAGGCTTGGGTTCAGGATATACATAAATAGCTATTAACAGTAACAGTCTCATTAATATTTAAAACGTTCAATAGATAAACAGTCAACAACATGGTTTACGCAGTAATTTGTTTGTCTAATCATTTAACGTCACTTTTATGCTACTGTTACTGGTCGGATGCTACAGTAAGTGTTCTAAATTTTCTCCTATCCAGGTTTAATAAGAAAAGTCATCTTCAACGAGTTCCTAAAATCGCAGATGCCCGAATCCGCTCTTTTACGACCCGTCCGATGAACGGGTAAACCAAGGATTTCTAATTACGTTTGAAAAATCATAGCCCCGTATGTCGGGACCTAGGGCTTTTATGCTAGTCACAATAGTGGTTCCCTAGATTTGGTCCGCAATGGGTCATTGGGAAATAATTTTAAATTATCATAACGTAACATATTTGTAAAGCTTGGACTTTTAATAAGGATCATGCATGTTCTATCCCAGAAAATTTCAACATTCTAAATTATATAATTCCTAGTGTTTACTTACAAGTAGTGACTGCTACTGCACAATCACATTTTTAAAATTGGTCATTTTCTTACATTTCGCAAGCAATGAACTTAAAGGATGTAACTTCGCATAAGATAATGAACAATATTTGGCTTCTTTATCAGTATTTGAACAGATACCTATCTTGTATTAGTTTTAAATTGTAATAATTCATGTTTTGCGGAATGAAGTAAACTCTTAGTGCCTGGTTCTTTTTTCATCATTTCCATTTACTCTCCTTGGATATTTCTGAATTACAATGGTTTTGTTACAGTGATATTTTACATGAAATTAATATAATACTGTGTATCTCACGAAAAATTTAAACATATATTTGATAAGTCATCGTGTTGCGGATGTAACCTTCTCTGCTTTAGAGCGCTAAGTACTGCACGGGAGCCTTTCTCGACGTAGAGACGTCATATTTCTGTCCCCCAGGATTGCTTTATAAACTCCGTAAATTCTTTCCTCCTATATACTTCCTCATTATCCAGTCCTATCGCATTGACAGATTCTTCAAAATAAATCAGAATAATCCCAATTCGTCTCTTTTTTTCACATGCTGCTGGTGTTTCTTAAGGCAGCATCCTACGATCCATCCTTTACACAGTTTATACAGCTGATATCCCAACCCATCCTATCACCTTCTTTTCATCCTATGTTGATGACACTTTTGTGTTATCAGTAAATAATGATCAAATTCTGCTTCCCAAACTCTTGGATCCCACACCAGAGACCTTGAGCAATGGTGTAAAAATTAGAGAATCAAAATAAACTCCAAGAAATCCCATCAAATAACCTTTACCCTTCGTCGTAAACCTATGGACACCCTGCCATGCAGTCTCCTTTAATAACTCTCCTCTATCCCTGTTGAACAGATCCGATATATAGGACTCCGACTTACTTGGAATCCTCATACAAGAATAAACGACAAGAAGCTGCTAGACGTTCAACAGTTGAGGACAAAGATCTGAGCAATACTCTTGCTCAGATCTGATGTATTTAAATATTGACTTCGTTTTGACTATTTTACCTGGCTCAATGTGTGATTAGTGAAAATGTTGGAATTACCGAATATATAACAAGACTTCTGAAGATGGGAGAATATCCCGAAACGTCATATTGATGAAATAAAAGAATGAGTATTAATGGAAGAATTATTCAGCCCAAAATCAACCTTAAGAATTTATTATAATATTTAATGGTTTAGGGAATCCATAGCATTAAAATAATTATATGAAGGGGTCCGCATATTATTAAGGGATCGGACATAATTTATCACTTCGTCTAATTAATTAGCTGTTTAGTAAGAGTTTTAGGACCGCAAGAAATGCAATTCTGTAATAAATATGGTAGAAAGAAATTTTTAAAAATATTTCTATATGTATGTTCGATAATGTAGTCAACTGTCTACCTAGTCAAATATTATCTGATATCGGGAGCTTGGGCTGGAAAGATTATCGTTAAACGAATCTGTGTAGGCGGTATTTGGTGTTATCGGGATTGAACCTTCTGGTTCGCTAAGCCTAAATTATTATTATTATTATTATTATTCAGCCATTAATACTTTCTCACTAATATACTTTACACCTCCTATCCACAGCCCTATATATGTAACATGTGCTGCATCGGAGCCGATAGGAAGAGCAGAGGCCTCGTGTGGTTAGGTCCTTGGTTCCGTGATCTGCCAAGGTAAGGCACGGGGAAGGTCGTTCAATGACGTGGAGGTCGCCAACTGTCGGGGCATCTGTTACTGCGTCAGTAGTGGTCAGGGCTTCGCTTAAATACATAATCCAGTCCTATATCCTCTCTGTTTTCTCTTGATATTTAATAAGGATTATTTTTCTCAGCCCGTAAATATATATATATATATATATATATATATATATATATATATAATATTAGATCTGTTAATTCAACTCTTTGCTCACGATTATTTAAGAAGTTGATTTCCAAAAGGTCTTCTATTATTCTATTAGTTTAGTTTTATCGAAATTCGTCATCCGATTTCATCCAAAAAACACACAAACCCTTTAAAATTTAGACCAAAAATTAGTGCTGTTCCCATTGGGCAGTGGTTTCCCAACTAGTGGTCCGCGGAATGACTTTGACAAATTGTGTTAAATTAACTTGATGGAAAATATTTGCGAACCTTCCTTGGCTTGTAACAAGCACCACTCACACATTTGACAGACTAATGATGTTGCGAGTAGTAACTGATAGTGCACAGACACCTATATTGTATTTCTAAATTTCAGAAATTCACAGAGAACAATGTTTTTCAACTTTTAGTCGGTTCATAAAGCTTACGTTTTGCATATACTATCTTGGATTATTTTTACCAATTTAGTTTTATCGCTGTCCATTATTTCAATTAACAAACGGTTGATGATGCGCCTTAAAATTAAGAAGATAATTTGCAATACGTACTATTATATATCCATTTTAGGAAATATTCAGGAATTTTATTATTAACTGAATTATTTTTGCATTGAATTCTAGTTTTTAGGTTTATTATTTTTAATATAAACCTTTGTAACCAACTCCCCCCAAAAAAAAAAAAAATTACCCGATCCCCTCCCCCCTTAAAATTTGAAGGAATGCGTTTTAAGATGATTAGAACAAGTATAACGAATAAAAAAAAATTCCGTTTGAAATTATCACAAAAATGCAAGCCTGATCCTAACACCTAAATGTTGATATCAGCTGGTTATGTTTAAAATGGCGGCCGATTAAATGTGATTTAATTTAATAACTCAGTTATTTTCGAAGATAAGAGAAAAGCAGATTTATGTAGTGTTATTTTACCGAAAAACCTGCATAATTATTAAAAAAATTGAAATTGTATCCATATAAATACGCTTCATATAACTCAGTTCTTTATTTGCCAAATTTACATAGAGAGTTTTAAAATTTCTACAAAATGAAAAAAAAAAAAAAAAAAAAAATCATTTAAAGTTAGTACTAGAAGATTAGCAGTGGTGATGGCTATTTTCCTTTGAATTATTTATTGCTTTTCTTATTAATTAATTGCCTATCTACAGCGCTTTAAACAGTTATACCTTAATATTGTTATTTGGAAATAATAAACCATTGTATAAAAATTTACAACTTAATTTTTTTTTCTTTTACTAAGCTACAGTAAGAGATGCTTTTGAATGAAATTAAATATAAACCAAGTACATACATATATATATATATATATATATATATATATATATATATATATACATATATATTGTTTGATCAGTTCTCGACTGTTGATAATTTAAGTTTGTGTTGTTCTTAGGTTTCAGTCAATGAATAAACAATTTTATCTATGCGACGTTTCGAGAATTTATTGTTCTCATAATCATGCAATTTTGGACAAAATAGTGTCTTAATTAGGCATGTTTAGCCTACAAGCTTTGAAAGAAACAATGTCGTGAACCTGATACAACTTTGAAAGAACAGTTTATTCATTGATGAAACTAAAACAAACACAACTTATATATATATATATATTTTTTTTTTCTTTATCAATTTCAAAGGTTTATTATTGTAAATTATAATACAGAACTATACAACACAAAAAGAGGAATGATAAAAAGATAAATCGATTCTAAAAAGGCATTTTTTTATACATACCCTGCTTCATTGGATGTAAGACATAACTCCTGAAGGATGATGACTTACTTTTCTTCAAGTCATCTAAACGGACGTTGTTATTATTATTATTTTTTTTTCATCATGTACTTTTTATCTAACGAGGAGGCCATGCGTTTTAACTTCAGATATAAATTATGATACTTTTATTTATCTGCTAAGACTAGATAGGGCTTGAAAATATACAAATGTACCTTTTGAAGTATTTTAAAAATTTATTATAGTATAAAATTAACTGATTTGCGATATATCCTTCATGTTTAAGTTATCTTGGCAATGAAATTGTTTCTTAACTATTTATTACCGACATTTTCACAGACATTGTGTAGGTCTTCATCAGAGAACCTGGAGGCACAACAGTTAAATAACGTTAGCTATTAGTAATTAATACTATTTCATTACATTCCCTACTATCTTATTTCATAATTGAATTGAAAATGACAAATCAGTAGATATGACTGTTGGAGTATTTAAATCAATAAGAACAAGCTAATAATTTCAAATATTTTTTATAGTAGTACGCAGGATAGGGATTTGGTAGTTGAACCGTCTCTAAAACTGATCAGAACAAAAAATATTATAACAATTAATTAAGTGAAAGTGAAAAAGATATGGTTACAGACTACTTTTACGTTGTTGCTGTTTTTTTACTTTCACTTACTATTTATAGTAAGGGAAAGTATTGCGATCGTGAAAATTTTCGAATTCCAGTTTTCAACGAAAATACACGTTTTAGGGTCCCGGGGGGAAACGAAAAGTCCTATGAAACTGAAATTTCATATTTAAGACAAATATACGCCCGAGACCTCTCAAACTCTTTTTTGTCAAAATGAGTTTACCAGAAGAGCCACTTTATACTATGCATTTTGCACTTTTTTCTTTTTTCTCGAAAACGGTTCCGGCGATTTTGATTAAACTCGCTATATCGATGTAAAATTTAATAGGCTTAAACGTCATGTAGTTTTCATTCTGATTTAAATGATCTGGCAGGTCTTAAAATTTAATGGGCCTTAATATTATTTAGGTTTCATTCAGCTTAAAATAGTTTGACAGGGCTTAAATGCCGATATTTTAAATTTTCTTTCTCTAAAGTACCTTTAATCTTGTTGATTCTATAAAATAACTATTTATCTTGTTACACTGATAAAAATAGGTAAGTATATAAATTGAATGAATTCGATACCCAACTAAAGGAGAAAACTGAAAAAAAAAATTAGTGCAATTTTCGGTTTTTGAACATAAGAGCAGTAATATACATGTATGATATACCGTTGGAAAGCTAAAGATTTTAGAAAAAAATATTATCTCATACACAAGCTTTTAAAAGTTAATAGAGATTCATGAAAAGCTGATAAAACTAACTCATTATTTTAGATAATAATATCATAGATTTTTTAATAAAACACATGTTTCTATAGAAATTCAATTTAATTAATTCTTTAATAGTTTCACGTATTTTTATTTCTAATTGGATTTGAAAATTCTTTTATTGATTTTAAAATTTGAGGTAAGTGAAAGTCGTGTGTTGCCCGCACCAGATTTTTTTTGTTTGTTATTTTTTTTTGTTGTTTTTTTTTGGCCATGGAAAAGTCAGGAAAGCTCTTTGAGCTGATTTGCTAACACCCTGTAATATTTAAAGAGAGGTTTTATGTAATTCAAATAGTCATCAATTTGGCTTTAGAAGAACACTATATTTAACCATTTTAACTGGAACATACTTACCGTTTTGACCCGGGAGTTACCACACACACACACACTCAGACCTTTTTGCGGGACTTGGTTATTTGGACTCAGGGGACCCTAACACGTGTATTTCCGTTGAAAACTGGAATTCGACAATTTTCACGATCGGTACGATAGGTAAAAGTTCTTTATTATGGGACCAAGTCCCCTTAGAACAAATAGAATGAACAAATAAGCTTATGGTCTAGTTACTTTTTAATAAAATGTATCAGGTATTCAATGTAAATCTAAATCTTTGCATTCTTATACACACTTCATTTCATTCATATACACATATTTATATATTTTACAATGAAACGGAGTATTGAGATTCGAGTAGGTAATAGGTAGGAATATTTGATGTTTGAAGGAAGAAAGATAGTTATTGTGCAGCGAATTCCAAAACAATGAGGAGCGGAAATTTTACGTGCTTGATATTCAAATGTATAGTCGCTATTTTTATTAGCTACGCCATATACCCAGCACGAAGTCCTTGTTTTTAAAACCGCATTACATGCCTCTATGGCCTCCCAGCGCTTGCCAAGGAATATCTCTTCCTCGAGATGTTTAAATCCTTGTCATGTCTTGAGGGGAAATAAGGTACCCTATTGTTCCTATGTTCCTCTGATGAATCTAAAATAAGTCCCGTTTTCTAAAATCATATAACATTCCAGATTTATTTTTTTACTATTAACCTATTAACTATTCACTATTACTTCTTTTGAGATTAATCAGTGGTAAATTTATAGTCCATTATCAGTTCCATTTGTTAGGTTAGGGGAAAAAAGGAAATATAGAAAGGAATGCTTTGTATTATCAGTTGAACGAAATTTCTCTACTTCAAATTTTTATTTTGTTTTCCTCTAACCGATAAGATACTTGCGAAAACAGAGAAATCGGTTCTCGGAAACCATCGCTTTCGATCTTTGTGGTTTACTGAAATACAAAGGAATATTATGTGTTTAACCGTTCAAGAAACGAAATTTATTCGGCGAATAAATTTATTTCTGTGCGGTTTATTTTATGTTACAAACTGGCTCAAAGAGCCAGAACAAATTAACTCTAAAAATAATAAATACTCTATTAACCCTAGTGAATACTTTTACAACCTCTTAGATTTAATTTGTTTCATTTTGAAGTACATAAGGCCTTAATTATTTTTAAACCTTTATAATGTCTTGAGAGGAAATAAATTATTCCAATGTCCCAAAGGTTATCTGATAAATTTCAGATATCTTCCACGAGTCTGTGAGAGGTTAATAATTAAAAAAATAAATAAAATGGAAAGTAGAATACCTTATAATATAAAAAATACATATATATTGTCTTTCCTTTTAAGTAGTGCTCTTTAATTAAATAATTAATTAACCTTATTTTTTTTCTTCTTTTTGATGGAAAAGTAAAGATTTTTTTTAAATATTATGTAATACACAAAGTTTTACAAGGTATTAGAGATAAAATAATGAGAATGATAAAAAGCAGATAAAACTTAGTGATTGTGGTAGAAAATAATATAACAAATTATTTAAGATCTGAAACACACTTTTCCACCGAAACTCAACGTAATCCTTACCTTTTTACTTTCACTTACTATATATAGTAAGGGGAAGTATTGCGATCGTGAACATTTTAGAATTCCAGTTTTCAACGGAAATACACGTTTTAAGGTCCCCTGAGTCCAAATAACCAAGTCCCGCAAAAAGGTCTGTGTGTGTGTGTGTGTGTTGGGTAACTCCCGGGTGGAAACGGTAAGGCCTATGAAACTGAAATTTCATATTTAAGTCAACTATACGCTCGAGACGTGACAAAACTTTTTTCATCAAAATGAGCTTACCAGAAGAGGCACTTTATACCATGCATTTTACACCTTTTTTCGATTTTCTCGAAAACGGTTCCGACGATTTTGATTAAACTCGCTATATCGATGTAAAATTTAATGGACTTTAATATCATGTAGGTTTTATTTGGATAAAAATGGTCTAACAGGGCTTAAATGCCGACATTTTAAATTTTCTGTCCCTAAAGTACCTTTAATTTTGTAGATTCAATAATAATAACTAGATTATCTTGTTGACGCTGATGAAAAACAGGTAAATGTATAAATTGAATTAATTCGATACTCAACTAAAGGTGAAAACAGAAAAAAATATTTTTTTGATGTAATTTTTCGTTTTTGAACATAAGAGCAGTAATATACATGTATGATATACCGTTGGAAAGCTAAAGATTTTAGAAAAAATATCATCTCATACACAAGCTTTTAGAAGTTAATAGAGAGTGATGAGAAGAAGATAAAACTAACTGATTATTTTAGATAATAATATAATAGATTTTTTAAGAAAATACATGTTTCTATATAAATTCAATTTGATTAATTCCTTAATAGTTTCACGTATTTTTATCTCTAACTGTATTTGAAAATTCGTTCATTGATTTTAAAAATGGAGGTAAGTGAAAGTCGTGTGTTGCCCGCACCAGATTTTTTTTTACTCTAACTGTGCTAAAATATCAAACATATGAACACCTACATTAAATTAATATTTTCAATATCTTACTTCATATAAATTCTACTGTTCTCTGAGTCCTGGGTTCGAATTCCGGCTATGACAGAATATTATTTATTCTTTTATTTCAGCCGGGAGGGGGGAGGACCCTAGTGTATGGAGACCCGCCAGGGGCAGACTCAGCCTCTTTAAAGTGAGTACCCAAGTTGAAGGAAAACCCTGGCGTCTAAGCGTGATCAAAGTCTAATCACCTCATTGCACGGCCGTTGGTCTAGAAACAGTACGAATCTTACTTATGTACTGAGCCCCAAGACCCTTCATGGTTTGGTGTTTCAAAATGAGTTCGAATCTTTTAGAGCCGGTTTAGGTCTTTGATAATAATATTAATGTTACTCTACTTATTCCATGAATTTTTATCCTGACTTGAGTTCATTCTTCCACAACTAAAATAGATTATAACAATAATTATTTGTTTTATTTTATTTACTCCAATCCTTATTAAAGGATATTTTTAATTTATATTAATTTCCTCTAGAATTATTACCGTAATTCATTTATTCCCACTAGGTCCCCTCACACGTCCAACTTCTCGTGACGAATCAATCTTGCCGCGCGAAGACGTGGGTCTCTTCAAAACGGTTTCTCCGGTGGGTTTCAAATTTCATCCGTCGTTTTCAAGACCGTTTTTAGAGGTAGCCGTTAAATATTGTCTGGAAGTATGGAACTGCATTCACAAATGATAAAGAATTAAAATTAATAGTTTTCCAAAAAGCTTCTCGAAAATTTAGCAGACGATTTAAAAAAATTGCAGAAACTTCAATAATTCCCTGAAAAATGTACAGCAGAAGTTAGAGAAGAAACATACTTAGGTAGACATGTATATATCTATAAATATTATTATTTTACAATAAAGCATTGTTCGTATGTTTTAATATGCCTTTTTGGTTTATTATTTTCAATAATGAACCTTTGTAATCGAACAAAAAAAATTACCCTCTTCAAAATTCGAGGGCTTACGTTTCAAGATACGCAGAATCCGAATAACAAATACAAAAAATTCTTTTGTCCGTGGTACGCTGTCCACTGCTTAACTCTTAAACTACTGGACCATTATTTTTTTAATAATTAATTGGATTCAAAAGTACTAGGGCATCCAGCGATGACCCCAACACCTAGACGTTGGTATGGGAAAAAAATTAAAATTTTACGCATAAATACGCCTATAACTCAGTTATTTTTGAAGATGGAGAAAAAATTGTATTAGGTATTAGGATCAGGACATCCCGACGCATAGAAAAAAAAAATTAAATCTTGCCTAAATATTCTCTTGTAACTCCGTTATTTTCAGAGATAAAGAAAATATTCTATTGAGTTTTAGAATTTGTACACCGCTAGCGTTTTGAAATTAGCAGTGGTGATATACCATTTTCCTTTGAATTAGGGTTGGGGTATTGGAGTAGGTGCACAACCACTTGGTTATTAGCACCGAATAAATTTGTAGTAACAGATTTGTTTTACTCTTTTTTTTTCTTTTTATTTATTTATTTTTCCTTCCATTTTTTTTTTATTTATTATTGTTTATTTATTTATTATTATTATTTTGTTGACACATTCTGAATTAGTGAATTTATTCTATTTTTTTTATTTATTTTTTTTTCTTATAGTTCCGGGAGCAGAAAAGATTCTTTGACGAACCTAATCAGTGAACTAACTGTTTCACTAGAGTCCTTTGAATTATTTATTGCTTTTAATATTAGTTAATTCCCTTTAAACAGCTATATAAAGTCTTACCCTAATACAGTTATTTGGAAATAATAAACCATTTTATAATAATTTGCAGCGTTTTTCGACATTGCACTAACTTTCTGTAAAAAAAAAAAAAATCCTGTACCTCTACCACCCATGAAGGGTCTTGGGCTCAGTACATATGGAGATTCGTTCTGTTTCTTAGCCAACTGCTGTGCAATGAGGTGATTAGGTCTTGATCACGCTCAGCCGCCAGTTTTTCCACCAATTTTGGTACCCATTTTAAAGATGCTGGTCTTCCCAGGAGGGTCGTCCCCCTCTCCTCCACCCCCCTGGATGAATTAACAGAATAAATAATATTCTATCATAGCCAGAATCGAACCAGGACTCGGAGAACAGCAAACTAACACTAAACAGTATGCCGCTCCCTTTCTTACTAACTTTCTTTAAATTCAAATTTTAATTTTTTAATGGTTTCTACCAGTGTCTTTTCTGCTGCAGTTAAATACAGAAACGACATAGGTATGATTTTACTAATCCCAAGGCTATCTGGAGGATGTCATTCTTTTTTTTTTAATAATAGTTTGCTGAGATGGAAATACTGGAATAATGGAAGTACTGGGTACTGACTGGTCGCCCTTGCCTCAATACTTAACCATTACGTCCTCCAGTTACAAAGTATTTAAGATTATGGAATCGTAATCGTATCTTTATCGACTTTTCGTTAGTTGGAATGATGAAAATCTCTTGTAATTTTTGCAGATAAATATATGTCTATTGTCATATAGTTTAATCGAAAATAAGTTTTTAAACGGAAAATCAATGAAACCTTTTAAAATGTATTTCAACTGAAGAAAGTATAAGTTTCCTTAAGAACGCATCAGATTAAAAAATTAATCTTATAGCTACTCGGTGTGAGAGGTCGGTGAAAATTGATGAGAGCGAGGTCTTATGAGAGTTTACGAAAGTAGTGGGAGGGGAAAGGAAAATTATTTTTATAAATTCAGATAATATCAAATATTATTTTTTAAAAAATTCCTATAATATCATTAAATATTATTTTCTAAAAAGATAAAAACAAATAAATGATAAAGTTGTATGTAAACAAACAATTGCCAAAAAAAATATTGTGTATGTTTATATTGTAGAAACTCCATTTTAATAAATTAAACATTCAATAGAAGTTTTAAAAAAATATTGTTTTATAAAGCATAAGGCTATTTAATATTTATTATAATACGTTTAAAAATTTGAGAGTGTATGATAGTTAATCACGACTTCACATTAAGCCTACACAAATTTTCATATTTTACTTTCATCTACTCTTACATGTAGCGTGGCATTATAGACAATCACTGGAGTCAGCTGTGTAGTAAGTAGCATAACAGCCTTCTTTGCCCAAGGTCGCGGGTTCAAACCTGGCAGATGACCCTAGGATTTTTGTAATGGGTTTTATAAAATCCTTGGTTATGCCGTCCTCAGGAGGTGATTTAAAATGGTCGTCCCGAGCCTGTACGATATCCTAATAAAACCTGGATAGGCGAAAGAGACTTCCAATGTAGCGTCCTCCAGTTAGCCAAGTTGCATGAAGTGATGTTAAATTTATAAACAAACAAACAAAGACAATCACTTCTGTGTGAGGGCTCTACTCTTACATATGTTTAAATTGGTCCAGAGAATTCTATTTCAAGCTCAAATGGAACCCTTCCACATCAACATTTATAGACAACAATGGAATATGTGACCGACCTCACGGGCAGTCTTGAGTGGCTGCCAACCCACACTTAACCATTTTAATGAATAGACGATATTTTCATTAATAATTAACGTCTTTATACGCCTGTGAATGGACGGTTTTTAAAAAAATCTCTTATGACGGATGTAAAGATAAGATGCTATCACCTGAACAAGGTGAGGCGATCGCCTGGTCTCCTTAATGTCAACAGCTGTCCCTTTCCCCCTTCCTCTTCTTGACTTTTCCAACTCATTTCCCATCTCTCACGTAGGATTTTCCTCCCTTGTTAAATATTTCTCTTGTATCTATGACATAATATGCTTCTATAACTTAATTAGAAATTTGAAGTGTATTTGACGGTTTTCTACTATTTAATCGGAATGGTAATTTTTATTATTTAGTAAAAAAATCTAACAACCTGTTTCGTATTTATTAATAATGCTGATAATCAACCTTTTTTTTTTTTTTTTTTTTTTTTTTTATTTTATTTTATTTTATTTAAGAGACATTTTAATTATTATATTAGCTAGATTCGTAAACTTGTTGAAAAATGTTTTTAATTTTCGTTATAATTACATCGAATTTATGAATTTCTCACATAATGTTTTATATTTTAAAAATATTAGTCTAAATAACTAAATATACCTTCTCTTGCTCAAATTATGACACTAACTTACAAAGGAAACGTTACTCTTCGAAATTAAACCAATAAATAGGAAATCTTGATTTTTTTAAAATGAAAGTAATAATTAAAAATGATAAATTTCAGAAATCTAATATTAATTTTATTTTCTACTCTCTTGCACTGGCTGATCGGCGAAAGGGCGATTTTTGATTTTTAAGTTGGCAGCAGTGCGCGTAAAACCTTCAGTTGTGACATTGCAAGTGGACCGTCTGTTCTCAAAGTAATTTACCCACATAATCTTTTTTACCTTTTATATGTTACCAACAACTGCTAGAATGCGGTTGTCCATTGATTTCGTCTGCATTTATCAGAATCATAAAATATTCATGGAAATCTTAAGACCCTGTAAGTGTTATGTCCGTTTAACGGTTTTTCTGTTGTGATTTTTGGACCGTTGTTTATTCCATAGAGCACCATTTGATTTATTATTTTAAAAGTTAGTTATGTTTACATATTGCATTGTGCTTTTGTTTATTTAACGTTCAGATTAACTAGTATTAACTTTGTTTTCGTAAAGGTTATAATGGGAATAACCTTTTACTCACTGAAATTTCGAATTAGTTTAAATGTTCTTATCTGTTTGTCGTTTCCAAAGTGATTCAGTTTAGCTTAAATTTTCAGTTGTGATGAAAGTGATGGCAGTTTCCATAAATGAAATATGTGAGAGTACGAAATTAGCCAGGGAAATGGCTGTGATGGGAAATTATGAATCTTCAAGTGTTTATTACCAAGGAGTTATTCAACAAATCCACAAGTTGTTGTTATCAATTTTGGATGAAACCAGAAGAAGTAAATGGCAGCTGGTGAGTTTAACCATTCCATTTGTCCAGTGTACATACCTCATAATCAACCACCATAAAGCTTTTACTTTACAATTCATTAATTTGTATTCAAGTTGGTTCAGCATGTCAATGATTATAGTTTTGACAAATTAATATTCTTAAATTTAAAAGTGTTATGACTCTTTTCCTAAATTGTCAACATATTAACATATCATTCCTCTTAACAATATTGATAGTGTCCAAGTTTTTTATTACATTATCTCTTATTATTTTAGGTGCAGCACCAAATTGCTCAAGAATATGAAAAGCTTGTCGTAAATATCCAAACTCTTGAACTTTTCAAAAGAGATCATAGAGATAATCGCCCCATAGGTAATTTTCTGAATTAATTAATCTTATTTGAATCTTGCTCTTGCCGATTAAGACAAACATTATTTTCTGATTATAAGACCCTTATTTACTACGTCAGTCGTCTTATATGTGATGAAGTCAAAAACATTTAGTGTTTATTACTTTAATAGTTATATAATATAAATTTGAAAATGATATTTTAGGAATTCCTGTAAGAAGTCCCCTTCCTTACGAAGAACCCACAAGAGATCCAGTAATGTGGCTTGGTACTCCCAAAGACGTTTGGGCACCACCTCCCGATCGAGATCCTGATGTTTGGCCTCCACCTACACCAGTTGATCATAATAGGTTGGCTTTATTTTTAATTACTGTACATTAATCTGTTCGATTAAAATACTTTATTTAACTAATCCACTAAAAGTATAATAAAATTATTGATACCCCAAAAGTAATGAAGTATCATTTAATATTGTTATTTTCAGTTCGATCGACCCATAAGACTAAAAAAGTGCTTATTTTATAAGTTTTATTTAATCATATAAGTCGTCATATAATAGTATATGATAAGATAATAATTTATCATATCAATATATCTCAACAATACAAAAATGTTTCCAATTTTAAAAGCTTCATTGATCATATCAGGATGATCCTTTTTTTAATTTTATGTAAAATTAATACTTTTAAACATTTTCATTACATATCATACCCATAGTTATGTAAATTAAATCTTTTAACTCGTTATTTCTCTTGATAATCAGTAACTTATCCAGTTGTTTTTTTTTTTTTTTTATAGAACACCTGTTAACAAGAGGGTACCACCCAAAAAGCCTGATACTTCCAAACCTGGAGCAAAGAATGCTGTTAATAAAACAAATACACTAAGCAGGAGAACTGACAATAAGATAATGTCTAATAAAAAGACCAATGAAAAAGGAAATAACAAAACTACTGTGCCAAAAAAAGAAACCAACGGCAATACTGCTCACACAAATGTAATTATTATTGTTTGTTTTCTACTACTTTTAGTATTAATGTTTCAATTTTTATTTTATATTTATTATGCACAAACCTTTTTCAGGGTGATAAAAGTGATAAAGAAAAAGAAACACAAGAAAATAATGAATCTCCTGAAGAAAGGAGGTTCGATCCTAGTGGCTATGATCACGATCTGGTGGAAATGCTAGGTAAGATAAATTTCTTTTTATTCTGTTTTTTGTATTTTTTTTTAATTTTGGCATCCTTATCAACTGTTGCCCTCTCAGTTTAAAATAGATTTTCGTTATGAAGGGAATACATCTTTGTGTAATAATTTTCATATGAAACTTGTTAAAGTGGATGGTGTTACTGATATTTGATACAATTTTGGCTTGAATATGACTCAATGGTTAAATTTTTGTTATGAGACAACCTTATAACCTTAAAACCTTAATGTGCATAGGTTTCAATGTAGTTTTCAAATCATCCTTGCAAATGTAGAAACTCCTATAAGTTTTATAAAATTTGCATAGATGATATTTTATTTTAAAGCATTTTCGTTTCCATTTAGCATTTCAATGAAAGCCTGTTTAGTTAAATATACTTTTGATGCTTGTCTGGGATTTCATTTAACATTTTCATGATGCTGCTAGGAATATCAATTGTTACTGCACTCTCAAGCGAAATCAAAATTTGTATCAAAATCAACTATTCTGATAACACATTATTTATCTTTTTGAAATGAAGTCTTTGAAACTACAATACTTCCACATTGTTATTCAGATCAAACTGGAGTACAGATCTGGTAAAAAAAAATTAACAATTGCTACTTACAAACACACCATTTGTGTACTATTTTTACGTTCACTTACTTATAAAGTAAGAGAAAGTATTGCGATTGTGAAAATTTTTTAATTCCAGTTTTCAACGGAAATACATGTTTTAGGGGGGTCCCCTGAGTCCAAATAACCAAGTCCCTCAAAAAGGTCTGTGTGTGTGTGTGTGTGTGTGTGTGTGGTAAGTCCAGAAACAGTAAGTCCTATGAAACTGAAATTTCATATTTAAGACAAATATACGCCCGAGACCTTACAAAACCTTTTTCATCAAAATGAGCTTACCAGAAGAGCCACTTTATTTTGCACCTTTTTTCGATTTTCTCGGAAACGGTTCCAATGATTTTGATTAAACTAAACTCGATTTTGATTAAACTAAACTGGCTATATCCATGTAAAATTGAATGGGCTTTAAAATAATTTAGGTTTCATTCGGATTAAAATGGTCTGACAGGGATTAAATGCCAATATTTTGAATTTACTTTCTCTAAAGTACCTTTAATTTTGTTGATTCTATAAAAATAACTATATTATCTTGTTACCACTAATGAAAACCAGGTAAATATATTAAATTGAATGAATTTGATACCCAAATAAAGGAGAAAACAGAAAAAATATTTTTTTAATGCATTTTTTTGTTCAGTGTTCCAAGAATTTTCATGATTAGGAAAAAATTAAATCCATGCCCAAACTTCATGCTTGCAGTGGATAATGTCAATTTTATTATGTTTATTTTAAATTGTATTATTGTGAAAATTATCGTCTAAGGTTATTTTTCAGATGAGGCTGACTACTTAGTATAATCATATATTTTTTTATGTGATGTTAAAATGTCTGATATTTATTTTATTTTTTTTTCTATCCATTTCAGAAAGGGATATTGTCCAAAAGAATCCAAATATCAGGTGGGATGATATAGCTGATCTACATGAAGCCAAAAGGTTACTAGAAGAAGCGGTAGTTTTACCCATGTGGATGCCTGATTTTTTCAAGGTAAGGTAATTGAACATGATTGAGATGGTCTTTAATGAGCATCGGTATTGTATTAGGTTTGTTTCAACTGTAGTTTTAACTAGAATAGAACTGTTGAAAGGACATGATAAATGTTATTCTAAATGGAAAAACTAGGATGAGAACTAAACCATAGTCCTATAATTTATATCTTATTTTGTCACCCAATATTATGTGTTAATTGTTAATTTATTAAATTTACATTTTCAATATTCTTGAGTTAAAATAATCAATTTTTTTTTTTTTTTTTTTTTTTTTTTTTTTTTTTTTTTAAATATTAAAATATATGTACCTCACAAGATTTTGCTGGTGTATCAATAATATTCATGAAATCAATAGAAAGGTTGCTTCCTACCATTTTACTGTTCTTAGGTTGTTTTTTCTTAAATTGTGATGTTTAATTTTTTTCTAGACAATTATTGAATTAATAATTGTTTA